>JAINUG010000092.1:1195000-1550000 GCA_029706075.1 Aldrovandia affinis | reverse complement strand
GTTCCTTGAGCCGACGAACTGCTGAAACCGCATAATGTTTTCATGAGCATCACAAAGTAGTGCGTGCGTTCGTTATTATGAACCATTGTATTTAACATTTTTTTAAACATAATAGGCTTTATGGCAGTCCGTTCGTAAGTACGAACTGTCCGTAAGCCGGACGTTCGTAACCCGGGGACTGCCTGTACATACATACACATACAGGTAACTGCCAAAGTAAAGGAAACACCAACATAAAGTGTCTAAATATGGTGTTGGGCTATCACGAGCTGCCAGAACAGCTTCAGTGCTCCTTGGCATAGATTCTACCAGTGTCTGGAACACTATCGGAGGGATCCAACACCATTCTTCCACAAGAAATTCCAACATTTGATGTTTTGTTGAAGGTGGTGGCTGATACATCGATCAAACGGTGCAATCAAGCTCAGCTGGAACCAAAACCAGAAACATCTCTGGCACTCCAGGACCAGGGTTGCCTACTCGTGGTTTCAGCATGACATAACTGTTAGAACTGATAGAACTGATAGAACACACACACACACACACACACATAAATTCTCCTTCAGACACACACTTTGTTTATTACACACACACACACACGCCCACAAAATCATATAACCTCTCTTTGACCACACAAACTTTCTGTCTCTCACATATAACTCTCATCTTTGACTCACACACGCCCATGCACACACACAAAGTTAGCTTTCTGTCTCTCTGCATGGAGCATACACACACCACTCACACAGAAACTCATTGATTACTCTGCTCCCTGTGTTTCCTGAATGGCAAAACTAACATCATATACTGATAACTCTCCATACATACACAAATTTCTGTCTCACATAAATTGGTCACACTTCATCGAAGTCACAACAATAGACAAACACAGTCTGCGTTTTCATGTTTTTATTGAACACAACATGAAACATTCACAGGGAGAAAAAGTATGTGAACCCTTGGATTTAATAACTGGTTGACCCTCCTTTGGTAGCAATAACCTCAACCAAACGTTTCTTGGAGTTGCAGATCAGACTGCTGGAAATTTTGGACCATTCCTCTTTACAAAACTGTTTCAGTTCAGCAATATTCTTGGGATGTCTGGTGTGAATGGTTGTCTTGAGGTCCCAGTTAATCGAGGTCAGGACTCTGAGCCACTCCAGAAGGCAAGCCATTCTGTTGATGATTTACTTCTGTGCCGTTGTCCTGTTGGGATCAGGCCTTCTCAAAATGTCTTGATAAACTTGACCTATGACCTCCACAAGGATATGATGTTGGTGTGCTTCACTCTTCCAAACAACTCAACTTTGGTTTCATGGAATATTTTGCAGTAGTGCTGTGGAACATCCAGGTGCTCTTTGCAAACTTCAAACGCAGCAAAGTTTTTTTGGACATACATGAACTCCATTCTTGTTTAGTGTTTTACAGATTCATCAATCACATGCAGAAACTCATTGATTACATCTTTACAGGAAGTCTGCTGCTGAACTGTGTTTCCTGAATGAACATCAAGCAGAACTAACATCATATACTTCTGTGTATGGTTCACACATACAAAACTATAAGGCATACATACACAAATGCATATTATATTCACATACTTTTTCCACCCTGCATAATGTTTACATAATAAAAACATGAAAACATATAATTGTTTATGTGGTATTAGTTTAAGCAGACTGTGTTTGTCTATTGTTGTGACTTAGATGAAGATCAGATCACATTTTATGACCAATTTATGCAGAAATATAATTCCAAAGGGTTCACATACTTTTTCTTGCAACTGTATACTGTATATATATATATATATACACTTCCTCTCCTAAGTTTTTTCATGGGATCCTTTATGGCAAAAGTTTTAGGCCAAGTCCTGTGTGTCTGTGTGTGTGTGTGAGTGTATGTGTGTGTGTGTGTGTGTGTGTGTGTGTGTGTGTGTGTGTGTGTGTTGTGTGTGTGTGTATGTGTGTGTATGAGTGTGTTTGTCTTTGTGTGTGTGTGTGTTTATGTGTGTGTCTTTGTGTGTGTGCATGTGTATTGCATGTTTGTGTGTGTGTGTGTGTGTGTTTGTGGGTTTGTGTGTGTGTGTTTGTGTGTGTGTGTGCGTGTGTGTGTATGCAGTACCCTTCAAAATTATTCACAGATGATGAGCAGAGAAGACTGTATGAAATAAACAATTCAGGTAATGAGCTATATTGTAATTATTTTGAATAAAACCCCCCAAAATTAAATCTGCATTAACATACTTTTTTTTTTTAAACAACCTGGGGCTCTTATTAAGATAAATGGAATCATGAACTCCAAGCAAATACCATTTCCGCCAAAAACTTGGTTCTCTGGTTCTCTGCCAGGAAGCTGAAACTTGACAGCAAATGGATCTTTAAGCAATACAATGATCTCAAGCATACCTCAAAGTCAACCAAGAAATGGTTAACTAGCCACAAAATTGCAGTTTTGCAATGGTCTTCTCAATCTCCAGGCTTGAACCTGATTGAAAATGTGTGGCTTGAATTGAAGAGGGCACACAAATTCTTTAAAGGTTCTATATGAAGGATACAGAATCATAACATTGTGGAGGGCACTGTATGTACAGTATATATACTGTATATATATATGTGTGTATATGTATATGTGTGTGTGTGTGTGTGTATAAAGGAATGGAATCACTGGATAGATTTTGTTCTGAAGCAGGAGATTTCTCAGACATTCCAAATTACTTTCCTGTCTAACTCTTTCACTTTAGTAAAAACCCTAAGTTGTATTTTTTTCTATTTTTAGTGCAATGAGTGTGAGAGCATAATTAATAATATATGAAGCACTCAGATCACAGATCCGGCTCCAAGGAGGTCGACCTTCATCCAAAAAAAAATTTATTCTCTCTCTCTTGCTCTCTCTCACTCAATCACTCACTCTCTCTCCTCCTCCATCTCTCCCCCTCTCTCCCTCCATCTCTGTCTCTCCCTCTCTCTCTTTATCCTGCATCAGGGCCCTCTCACTAGTCCCCAGTGTTTCCCAGGTTCTGTCCATTTGTAATGAAATGTAGGCCTTTAGGGGACATTCTTATCCAGATTGACTTCAACGAAGAGCATCTCACAAGACTAGAGGAATGGTTGTAGAGCTATGAAAGACTAAGTCAGGCAACACCAAAACCAACCCCCACACTGCCCCTGAACAAAGGGTTGAGAGCAGGGGGCTTTGATCCCTCTGAGAGCAGGGGTCAGCATGGGGGGCAATTCTCACAGGGGGGAGAGAGCCCCTCTCTGTCTCCCATGCACACAATTATGCTCACACACAAACTCTCTCCCCTGAAAAACACACACACAAACACTTGCTTATCCGAAATCACATCACATACACACACACACACACACACACACACACACACTCCACTGAAACACACACACATTCACTTCCCTGAAAAACATACACAAACATTCACTCCCCCGAAAAACACACACACGCACACACACACACACACACACACTGCCCCACTGACTGCGCAGCTCAGCTGGACTGCGCAGTGAAAAGAACACACAGGTGGATGCGCAGGCTTGTCTGAATCAAACTTTGAGAAAAAAAAAAATGCTTAAATTTTTTTTTACAAAGTTACTTCAACAGAAATGTGAAAGGCAATAGATTGTTCCTTACCTTATAGTTTGGCAGGCATGCCTATTGAAAAGCACCGCAGCGAAATCAATTTCTTCTTCAACAATCTTATCGCACTTTCACGCAAGCACACAACTTTCACCTTCTCTAACACACGACAGGAACTTTACTGCTAACTGCCCACAACAACTCCTTTATGCTATCCACGGTGACAATTAACACTGGATATGCTGGCGGGATGCTTGACTCTAGCGCTTCCTGTTGCACTTTTACTTCCTTTACGAATGTTTTCTGTAGTTCCTGCTGCTCTTATTATCTTATTTGAATGCCCTTGTTTATCTTGTTTTGTAAGTGACTCTGGATACAGAGTGTCTGCCACAGGTAACTGACAAAATAAAGGAGACACCTTTCATAAATTGTCTCAATAGGGTGACCCCACGAACCGCCAGAGGAGCTTCATTGCACATTGGCATAGATTCTACAAGTGTCTGGAACTCTATTGGAGGGATACAACACCATTCTTCCATGAGAAATTCCATCATTTGGTGTTTTGTTGATGGTGGTGGAACACGCTGTCTCAGGCCCCGCTACAGTATCTCCCATAAGTATTCAATTGTGTTGAGATCTGGTGACTGAGACGGCCATGGTATATGGTTTACATCGTTTTCATGCTCATCAAACAATTCAGTGACCACTCGTGCCCTGTGGATGGGGGCATTGTCATCCTGGAAGAGACCGCCAGAACCCTTCATTTACTCAAGTGTTTCCTTTATTTTGGTAGTCACCTGTAAACATAATGTAGTGTAATGCAAATACGACAGGAGAAAAAAGCCAACTAATGTTTAATAAAGGTCTTTGGGGTAGAGTCAGGCGGAAAGAGGGAGAGTGCATGTAAACTGGAATATTCTGATTTCACTTTTTTTCTTCTCCCCCTTTATCTCACAATGGGCCTTTTGTACTGCACCTTCTAAAATGACATCACCACTGTCTGCAGGGCAAGAACCCTTGTGCAACAACATAGAGAAGCTATTACGTCCTTTCTTTGTACTTCAAATGCACAAGAAGGGGAGGGGAGGGGGAAGGTAATCTGGCGGGTGGGGGGGGTTTCAGGATCAACAGGACAGGGCATGGGGTGGGGTGGACACCTCAAAACCTGGTGGACCCCAAATTCTAATCACATCCTTACCTGAGTATATGAGCCTTGCATTACTGACTGAACCCCCCCAAAAAGATAAAACAATGGAGTCCTCATTCTAAAGAACAAGACCCCCCTAAATCTTTCAACTCACCTGGGGAAAGTGTAATATAGTGGGAAGGGAGCTGGGTTTGTAACTGGGGGGTTGCAGGTTCGATTGCACTGCCATTGTACCCTTGAGCAAAGGTACTTAACCTGAATTGCTTCAGTAAAAAATGTCCAGCTGTATAAATGGATTGGAGGTAAAGAAATGTCAACTGTGTAAGTCGCTCTGGATAAGAGCATCTGCTAAAAGGACTGTAACATAAATGTGATATGATCCAGATGTTATTGATCAACACTTGCCAAGCAGTAAGAACAACAACAGAAGCTTTCGTTTGTCCTAGGTTTTCACTTAACGTGTAAAACTCAGAGGGTGAAGAGAATCCTGTCGATGTGGGCGGAAAAAAGGGCTCTGTGTGCACGTACAGGGTGTATCGTCTACCTTGTGAATAGAATCGGATTGTGCTCTTATTTCAGCCCTTTGTGTTCAAAATTCACTGCATTATTATTTGTATTATAAAAACAGAGGTGTGTAGAGTACATTTCTATTTGAAATGTATATGACTTTTTGGGGATTTGCTGGAAGGAGTTAAGTACTTGTTAATAGCCTACCTGAAAATAGAGGCTCTGATTGGTGGATCCTCTAATTAGCTTGGACACCTGTGGTGACGCTTTAGCATTAGGTGTATAACGCCATATAACACTGACAAAGGCAATATGCTGAGACATTTTCATCTTTTCGCCCCATCTTATTATTTAATAGAGGACAGTAAAGATGTTGAGCACAGATCTTTTATGAAACCAGGATCCCCTTGTAAGTAACTTACAACTTCCAGTATCCACTTTAACATGACATTATTCCATTACAGGCATTTAGCAGACGCTCTTATCCAGCACAACTTACACAGTTTATATAAAATCAATTTATACAGCTGAACATTTTATTGAAGCAGTTCAGGTTAAGTACCTTGCTCAAGAGTACAACAGGAATTCCCACTTGGGAATCAAACCTGTAACCTTTGCATTACCAGCACAGTTCCCTAACCACATCACTACACTGCCATCCAATACTGTGTCCCAGCTTCAGTCAATCAAGTTTTTCCATCATTTTTCATTTGGTGTACAATACTCTACAGTGCACCATTTCCAGACAGAATAAAAAAATAATTTGAGACTAAATGGGAAAAAACTGGAACATTGTTCCCTTGCCCCTTGCAAAGGACTACTGAGATGAATTACTGCAAATAACAAAAAAACTCATCATCTTGAACAAAGTGATGAAATGTGCAGGCTTAAACCTGTTCTCCCGGCTTCACACACCCAACCAGAGCTCTAATGATAACAAGGTAAGCGGCACATCCTGTTCCTAAACTCAGACGACTGATTCCTGTAAGAACCTGGGACACAAGGTAATCATTTCTCTCACAGTTATTATGCAACATCAGCATACCTGTACACAGGTGCACACAATACTTAAGTGTGCCAGCACGGTTCATGTGGTCTGTGTCATTATTATTATTATTATTATTATTATTTGTTATTTATTTTATTACTGTATTTAATGGAATAACATGTGATGGGTTTTGGGGAATTTAATTGGACAATACTGAATACTGAATACTGAAGCTGAGTTTCCAAGCTGTATGTCCAATCAGATTTTGACATGCCTCCATCAATCAGGATCAGGCTCCATCCCTGTCCAATAGAAGATAGCTAGAATATTTGCAGTTTGGGCAAGGGGAGTTTTGGGAGAGAGAGATCAGTTACAGGAGATGTTGGCAATAGTTTGAATTATTTGGTCTTTATTCCTCTATTATTGTAATTCTGTATTTTAATTGAACTGTTAATCATTTATATTCTAAATTGATCTCTTGGAGTTTGAAAGTTAGTGTAATTATCTAGCTAATGTTAGATAATTGCATTGATTAGTCAAGCAAACTTGCTTGGGCTAGCTTAGCTAACGTTAGCTAGCTAGCTGACATTTGCAATTCAGATCAAACATGAGATTTTAGCTAGCTAGTTAGCATGACACTTTAGAATAAGTATTTGTATATTCAACATGTCAAATAATAAACTGCAGTTTTATTCTAGCTAAAGTTAGCTACTACTTAACGTTATCTAGCAAAGAATTCCTCTCATCTTGCATATTTCAACTGAACTGGGATAACGTTAGCTAGCTAGCTAACTGCTTGACATTGAGGATTGTGAAGTTGGAGAAACTTTGGATTTCTTTTTGAGGCTTGTATTACCAAGTGTACCAAAAATGTATTTTGCACCAATGTATTTATAATGACCGCCATCGCCCAACTGTGATTCTACACCGGATGTAGCGGGTGCATTGGTTTGAGGCTACTGGATTGTTTGAAGGGTAGAAATTGCCGTGGGCGAAAACAGCAATTGCAACAAGCTGTCATAAATAAAAAGGTGACTTGTGGACTTGTTCCTTCCCAGAACAGGTAATATCTTGCTGTGTACTTTGTTTCAGGAAGCAAAACGAGCGTTTTTGGACACGTTTCGGGGGGAAAGAGTTTGCCTTTAGTTTTGGCCTGTATGGTCACGTTTGGCTGCTTATTTGACTGACAGATGACTTAAACTTTGTTTTGGGATTTTCAAATCAGCCAACCCCGAACCTAAAAACCGCTCCCATTACAGCAGATCTCTAAGCAAGTGATTCACGCGCACAGTGAAGGTGAAGAGAGCATCGCGGACGAGAATCCGTTACCATAGTAACACGGTGGGCTTTGAGTAAGTTGACGGTACAATGCAACCTCTGCTATTCCACAATATTTAAACAAAATCTTATAATAAAAAAACAAACTAAAAAATGTAAGCCAGAAGGGCGTATCTATCATGTAGCCATCATTCATATTGTAGCCATCATTCAACATTGGGGTTTAAAAAAAAAAAATCCCAGCATTTTGAGCATATCTGAATATTGGGGGGGATGTGTCCCCCCCAATATATATGGTAATTTCGGCCTTGGTTTAAACCCAGCAGCCGGGGACGCTGGGAACATTGTAACTTCAGTTTGCTGAGCTTGCACGTGTTTTAAGGCGCTATTTTTACTTTGCCCAGCGCGCAAACTAGTTCAAATGGACACGTGACATGAAAACGGACAATTCTAGCTCTTTAAGCGCGCATGGTCATTCGGACTCCCTCTCAGCAGTGTTCGTGTTCTCTAAAATCTAGGCCTGTGTGTTCATTAGCCCTATCTGCATTGTGACATTTAAAACCGCGGGGAAGTCTTCACACCCCCTTAAAAGGGGTATGAATAGCTCGGTTCTGGTTGCCATGGAAACAGAGAGATCAGAGCCTTGGAAATGGAAGATGCTTGTTGCTATGGAGTATAGAGGCCTCAACATGTCACCGTTAGAAACGGTATGAAAACCGCTCCCATCCCAGTACGCACGCTCACTGACTCGCACAGGTGTGACCATAATGAACATTTTTCATCCTGGAAATAAGGTGTCCGTGTCCCTTGGAAGTGGGGCAGTATTATTACCGTCTAAATATAACTCACCACTGCTGTGTTTTCAACTTGGCCGCACAATTATGGGATACTTTAGGATTATGAATTACGTTTTCTGCATGACCACCAACCTCTTGCGCCCCGTTAAAAGTGATTTTCAAATTATTTAATATGACAGTTAATTACACGTTCATTGTGAAAACAAATCTCTAAGGGCAAGTCATAATTACAATAATGGCGTTCCTCTGGCTGAATAAAGGGCAAAGAGTTTCACAAAAATAATATATGCCATTTAGCAGATGCTTTTATCCAAAGCAACTTACAGTAATGAATGCATACATTTTTCTGTATATGCGGTCCCAATGGGAATTGAACCCACAACTTAGGCATTGCCAACACCATGCTCTACCTACTGAGCCACACAGAACCACAATTCAAAAAATGAAATATTGATACATATAGCAATGCTTTTTTTGTACCCCGCGCAGACCATGCATGAAACAGAATCCTACAAGATCTCTCCAATGTGCAAAAACATACAAAATGGCTAATTCTGAAATTCATATTCATTCAAATGAATCTTCTGTGCAGTAATCCAGTCAATTAAGTGCAACGCAATGCGACGGGCTAAAAACGATCCTGCGTCTCTTCCAGCGCTACAGCTCCCTAAGCACACCAGGGAATGCAGACACGTGACTAAAAGCTTCATGGACGTCAATCATCCTGAAAGCCACCCCACCCCAACACAGTGAGTGGATGAGCAAAGTGCTGGTCCCACACCAAACCAGAGCATAAAAAGTGCCCCCTCCCAGTCAAGAGGGGCAACACCAGGGTCACTAAACACTAAAAAGACCCCACCGCTGATGACCAGGGCCACTGGGACAGATGGGGGCAGGTTGGGGGGGTGCATTGAGAGAATGACTTGAAAAGGGACTTTAGGATGCATGAACTGTGACCTATGACCTTTAGGCCATGACCTCTGACACCTCAGCTAAACCTGAATGGGTGTGAATGAGCGCCCAGGCAGCTGAAGAGAGAAAGTCCATCTGCACAGGAATTTCCCAGGACTGACTTAGTCAGGCGTGTTTTCTACAGCTCAAATGGTGCTCTTCAACGTTGCGTTTGCGTTCACGTCACACGTTTGTTTAGCAGACAACCATATCCCGGGTGACATGCATGACTTTAATGTTATGTTCATTCTATGTATACGGCTGAATACTCACTGAAGCATGCTGGGTAAGGTAAATTTGCCCTGGGGTATGACATAAGAAGGAGGGGGGTCACACTTAAGCTGCAATCGTTAGGTAAATTTATTCAGCAAACACTCACACTCCAAAAACAGAGAACAGATTTCAAACAGCCCAGTCCAATATTTAATCGGACAGAAATAAATATAAAAATAGGTGTGAAGTTAACAAACGTTCCAGTCTTCTCAAGACTATCATCAGTGTTGGCTTACAGGTCACAAGATCCACACTTAAATAGAAATAGTTCAGAGGGGTGAAACGTTTGTTCACTTCACACCTTGCACCGTGCATGTGCTGCTTTTTCACTTGTTTCATTTGTAACTTACGTACAAATAGGTGCATCCAGCCAGTCTTACTACTACCCTGCCACTTCAGTAAACGTGTATTCACACATTTTAACTGAGAATTCGCACGACTGGTCACCCAGCACACACCATTCTCACAGCCTCACTGTTGTTTTCTGCAGTGTGACAGCAGCGTTAGCATTGCAGGGATGTACAGGTTATAACTGAGCATATTACAGCATTGGGCTAATGGGCTAACCATGTCATTTCTACAGAAGGGGTCCAGAGCTGGAAACATGCTAACGCTTTGTCATACCCAATCATAATCATAATCATCATTACCATCACCACCATGGTTGATTTTTAACATGGATAGTTAATAGAGGAATTCTGAGTAACCATCATCATAGCCTCTTCAATGAGAGGGATGCAGAATACACCCCCACAAACACACGCAATAAGGAAAATAACAAACATCAAAAATACAATTGTAGCTAAATATAGTATGGTCTTGTTTTTTTTTATACTGTAATTTTAACCTGTAATAAGAAATAAAACAGAAGTGAAAACAAAGTCACAAGTGTGTTTGAAGTACAGTAGTGTCATTTTATTTGATTTTTTTAAAACATTTTTAACAAAAATATAAACTCTGACATCAGGAGGAAAGAAGGAACACAGTCCACCGCTTGAACCAAACTTAAACCAAACTTACTAGTATTTACAATACAATTTATACATCAGGGTCATTCACAGTTATGTGTAAACAAACGAGGGCATTTCACTGCCTGGTTACTACAAGGCTGTACTATGTATCACCCAATGGGTCCATTTAGGGAACAAAATACAATTAGCCAATAAAAAAAAACCTAAATGTCACATATTAGACACACATGAAATGGTTTATGAAATTAACTTGAATAGGGCCGTCTCCCGTACTCAATGTATTTCCCCTTGGAAGACTGACGAAGGGCTGGTAAGATCTAGATCAGTGGTTCCCAACGCTCTCCTCAGGGAACCCCAGCCGGTACAGGTATTCATTCAATTCCACCACCAGTGCACCAGATTCAACTCGTCAACTACTTAATGAGCGTTGATTGGTTGAATCAGGTGTGATGGTGGGGAAATTGAATGAATACACAAAACAGCTGGGGTTCCCCAAGTACAGGGTTGCAGGTACAGGTGCAGTCGCTGTGCTCTGTGTCTCACAGGGTTTCTTTGAGCTTCAAAAGCAGTGCTTGATCTTTGCGCTGATTGCAAATCACTAATTGTTCACACTGTCCAATTCATAGATCGCTCCTTTCCCCTTTTTGATTTTGTGACTTAGGAAAGGATCCCTGGGTGGGTAATGATCAAATAGAAAGGGAGGTTCCCCGATTTGTAGCTCAGCAGCATTGACTTATGCAGAGGAAAGCCTTTGTCTCCTAGATATTTAAGGAAGAACTTCAGCTCAGGTTGCGAACAACCTCTGTGTAACGTACGTGTTTATACATTATATCACCCATTTCTGGGTACACCTCTGGCGTGAACAGCATTTACATATTGTATGTCAGCGATGACTTGGATGCAGTGGTTTTTAATTAAGCTTGATTGGGATTAACCGCTACAATAAACCCAGAGTAAACCCTGATAAGGATGGGTACTTTGCAATAAATCTTTAAATCTTTTACGATTTAAAAATAATTAATCAATAATCAAATCAATTACCACTCAGGTGACAATTGTTGCACATTGTTGTGCACGTGCAAAATATAACCACCGAGACCCCAAAAGCTCCTCGGCTGATCTGGAAACAGACTTTTGAGGTCTTCAGAACATTAGGTGGCAACAGAAATGTCCGATAGAATAATATTGGTGCTACCGTCATAAACTCGCCTCCCTGTTTGATTTCGTGGAAACTTCCAAAAACTGTCTAAACAACAAAAAGAAATGTCCTGAAGTGAAATACAGACAAAAGAATGACACCCCAGACACCCGCCCACAACCATTTTCCCCAAGGAAATGGTTTTAAAAACATATTTTTTGTGGTGCTTGTGGTTGTGATTGTTTGTTGTGGTTGTGGTTGTGGTTGAGGTTGTGATTGTTTGTTGTGGTTGTGGTTGTGGTTGAGCTTGTGATTGTGGTTGAGCTTGTGATTGTTTGTTGTGGCTGTGGTTGTGGTTGAGCTTGAGCTTGTGATTGTTTGATGTGGTTGTGGTTGTGGTTGAGCTTGTGATTGTTTGTTGTGGTTGTGGTTGTTTGATTGTGATTGTTTGTGGTTGTGGTTGTGGTTGAGCTTGTGATTGTTTGTTGTGGCTGTGGTTGTGGTTGAGCTTGAGCTTGTGATTGTTTGATGTGGCTGTGATTGCGGTTTGTTGTGGTTGCGGTCGTTTGTGGTGGTTGAGGTTGTTGTTGCGGTTGAGGTTGTTGTTGCAGTTGCGGCTGTGGCTGTTTCAGGGCGTTTGAGTTCGGCCAGCCTGCCCAGGAGCTGTCTCTGCCGGGCCTTGAGTTGCCGGCACTCCTGGGCCCGCTGCCGGTCGGTGCGGTGCAGCTGCTGCAGGTACTCAGCCGCCCGGGTCAGGATCGCCACCTTGGGCGTCTTGGGGCTGCCGGCCAGGCCCGGAACCTGGTCCCGCAGCGCCAGGAAGCGCGAGCGCAGGTCGTTGCGCCGCTTCCGCTCCAGGAAGTTGTGCGTTTTGCGCTTGTCCACGTCCTCGTCCTCCGAGCTCTGGGGGCTGTCCGACTGGGAGGGGTAGGTGGGGGCGGGGTCACGGGCGGGGAGGGGGGCAGAGTCAGTGGCGGTCCTCTTTGTGGGCGAGGGGGCGAAGCCTGGGCCGGGGGCGGGCCCGGGGCGGTGGTAGCTGCAGGGCTCGTGTCTGACCCGCTTCCTGGGTGGCGGGTCTTCGGGTTCGTCGGCGTCGCTGTCGGGCGAGGGCGCGGCGTAATTGTGCTGCTGCTGGTGGATGGAGATGTGGAAGTGCTTCATGCCGGGGTCGTGCGGGCGGCGCGGAGCGTGATGGTCACCGGCTTGCGCCCGCCCCCTCCCGTCGCCCCCCCCCGCCCCTTCTTCTGCTTGCTCTCCACCGTCACCACGTCGATCTCCTCGTCGTCTGTGGCCGAAGAGAGGGGAAAACAAACAAACCTGCCACTGTTAGTGTGCACTTGGGAGACGGCACACAGCAGCAAGCAGATAGGCTACAGCACAGGCAGCTTCCACAGCTGATACTCTACTTCTCTCACCTGCCCCCCACACCCAACTTCCCCTATCCCACCCCCACTTCTCCGACCACACCCTCCCCAAACCCTGACCCTCCCAAACCCCTCACAGCACAGGCAGCTTCTACAACGGACACACCCGCCGGAATGATTGTGATCGAACACAAACTCGCCCAAGTCACCCCGACACCTCCCCCCCAAAAAATAACTGAAAAAAATCCCTGAATAAAAAAAGAAAGAAATAGAAGCACTTTTGTGAAGAACGTTTATTTGCACAAGCTCATCAACAACGATTTGATCCACAAGCATCTTTGACAGGACATTGAAACGCTTATGCAAATAAAAAAATCTGCGTGTCACAGGAGGACAGGAGCTGTGGGCGACTTTCCTACATTTACTCACACTTGCTTATTTTTGGTTCTGCACCTACTGCTTAGCATTGATGTGGCTCAGTAGGTAGAGCATGGCACTGACAACATTTAGGCTTCGATTCCCATCGGGACCACATATACTGAAAGATATGTGCATCCACTACTGTAAGTCGCTTTGGATAAAAGCATCTGCTAAATGTCGTATGCAAGGTTATGCGAATATGTCTTGTGTTCCACATTAAACATTAAAGCGGCTCACCTCGCTCGGAGTAGACGGAGCTTACTGCATGCGTTTAACTTTAGATACTGAAGCACCAGGGCTCTGCACAGCTCAGTGTGTTTAAGTACAGAATACAGACGCTCATGTGTTTCTGACCAGGGTCATCTCAGCATCTACATAGTGTGGAGAGTGTTCGACAGCCACAGCGTACCATGCAAGTATGTTCGATATGCCAAACATCACCCAGACCCCTGTGTCAATGTAAATCCGCCAAGGGGAGCCAGGGACAGGAATGGTGAGGTAAATGTCTGGTGCAATGTGTGAGTCATTCATTAAAACACCCCCCAAAAAAAACTGTGCTGTCATAATTAGAACTCCTTTTCTGTGAAATTAGATGAGTTATCAGGCACACATGTAACTTTTCTATACAATTTGCATCAAACCCATTACCAAATACTAGTGTCTTGTACAGTGAATAGTTGTTTTGATTGGTTTCTTTCATAATTTTTTCTCATTATGAAAATGTACTTGCAAAATGCAAGACAAGATTACAAAACTTTCAAATTGGGACAAACTCCAAGACGTTTCTGCTGCGTGGTATTGACAGGAGTGACTTGGCGCTTTTTGGGGTTTGGGGGGCGACGCGCTTGTTTTTGTTGTCAATGGGCGAAGGTGGGATTTGATGGTCGGTCATCAGCATTCTGATGTCCCCACGGAGACGGTCAGCAGAATTCTGGGCTCTTTTGTCAGTGGGCACCGATTGTGTTCATCTGAATTTGAAATGGGGAGAGCGCGACTGGGAGGAGTTGGGGTTTCATGGGCTTTTGTTGGTGGCTGAATAGCCCCCTCTCCCGACTGATGCGCCACTTTCATGGGCTATAAATCAAACAGTTTCCACCCCCCCCTATTTTTAAATAAGGGGGTTTGGTCAATGGGGGGTTAACCTTGTGCTGTGTTTTTTTTTTACGTGAAGGGGGGGTGGGTTTATAATGGGGTAAGCCTAATCACCCGAAATGACCAGCATTGTGCCCCCCCCCAGCCTTGGCCTGTTCCACGCCCTTCACTGCTGTGTTAAAATCTAAACACATAAATCATTCCATTTTCCTCTTACGCCACCAAATTGACCATTCTGCAAGAGCATGTGACTATTAAGGCCGTTTTGAAAAAACTTTTTTATAGTAGATTACTGGCCCCAAGGTTCTTTTGTTGTTAAAAAAAAGTTCCATTTTATCACACTGCAGAACTAAGATTTATTAAGTTATTAAAAGTTATTAAGTAAAGACAGGCAGGAGGCACACACACGTTGCTCCTGGTCATTTTATCTGCACTTAAAGAGGACAAAGAGGAACTCAATGTTGGCAGCAGCTGCCCAGCTCATTGGCTTTTACCTCAGAGAAGTGTGGTCAACATTAGCGTGTGCCTGAGTGATGTGCTGCCCTATGCGGTAAAAAGGTGAAAAAGAGGTCAAAAACGATGTAAAAGAATTAGAGGTGTACATACATATATATATATACACATACACACACACGTATGTGTACGGGCCTGTAAGTAACCACATCACATGTTGTGCTGGACACACTAACTAACTACTAAAATCTATGAACGCTGATTGGAGCCCAACTCGGTTCCACCGTCACAGCTTGGGAGTAATTTGAAATTTGAAAAGGTGGCATGTCAAGCAATTTAGAATAGAGTGTAATTAATCACGCGGTAAATGCGGAATTTATTTTAAAGGAGCTGTGCAGTACTCGTTTTTTACTTGGGTATTTTCCCCACGTGTTCATATCATGTCCATGATTTAACGGTTTGTTTTTTGTGTGTGCAGGACACTGTTTGTATACTGAACTCAACTCGGTATCTGACAGCAGGACCTCTACGGGAGCCGCAGCGTGTATTTTAGGTGTTCTCCACCTATCCTCGATGTGGCCGCCCTGAATTTACCCGCATAATTCACTGCAGCGTAGACGGCATTTTAAATGACGCGCCAAGGACAGCGCCATCCTGACTATGCGTCAATTCCACTAACAAAAGCAACATCCGCAGGACTGGGAGGAGGGGGGGCGCATTATTCCCCCACGTTAATTACCGTCTACAATGTGTCAACCAGATGCTAAGAAGTGCAAATCAAGCAGTTTGCGCAGACCAATGCGCAATTCCACAAACCATGCATTGAGAGTGTGGGGCCAAGTCTGACTGTCGCCTTTAAGTTATCGAACCCACCCGCTACAAACTGGGCGTCAATGACTACAACAGGGTGCACCAGTGCACACCAACTGCGTGCGGCAGCGTCGAGGAGAGGCGTGTCCTGCACAACACCGCGGAACTTCAACAGTCCTTCTGGGGGCGCTCCTCAATGTAAAGTTGGGCTATTTAAACATCCCCCAAATCCCTCAATGTACGAGGCACAAGTCTTACCAGAGGAATCCGTGCGGGACTCCGACCCCGACGACGCCTGCTTTTTGGAGTTGCTGCTACTACTGCAGAATGGGTAGGTGAGGACAGCAGCCGGGTCCACGCAATCCGTAGCCAAGGTGCCGGCGATAGGCGAGTCCTGCGACCTGCAGCTAGCGTGAGCGCCAGCCTGGACGCCAATGGGCGTTTTCGTCTGCGCAGAGCCGGACAGCCGCTCGCTGACAGCTTTCTCTAGGCGCTGGCTCGCGGAAAAGCCGCTCCACATGCAGTCCTGGTTGATTATGGAACTTAGGTTTCCGAAAATCTCCTTGGTGTCGATTCTGTACTGTCCCTCCTGCTCCTCGTCCTGTCCCAGGAACTGGGACACCCACTCGAGCTTGTCCCCCGGCGAGGGGTAGCAGCTCGCGCCGCACGGGCGGACGGGCGACATGGGCGGGGTAGGCACCAGTTCGAATTTTTTCCAGATGTCCTCGCTCGGTGCCGTCGACTTGTAGAAATCCTCCTCGGAGTCGTCGCCATCGTAGAAGTAGTGCTGATAGCGATCGTATTCCGTCTCCCAGCAGTCATGCCGCGGCGCGTTTGAGCCGAGCCCTAGCATCTGTGTCTTGAATCGCACACTTCTCCGATCTGGCGGCGAGACACGTGGAATAAGCAGAGAGCAAGTCCATTAGCACCGGCAGCACGCCCACGTAAAAGATTTTTTTTAAACATAATAGTGATAACATAGTCTTCGATTATCTCGTATCATAAATGGAAAAAAGCCAGTAACTCCACTAACCAGTCTAGCAGAGTAGGCTGCCCTTAATGTATTTAACCAGTTGAGCAAATAACTGAATCAAGCAATTCATAAATTGAAGCTATGCAATGAACTAGTTAAACAGACGTTGTACCTGGATAACCCAACATGTAATGCGTGTTGAGTTTACGCGAATCTACGTGGGTACCTCGTGTCTGTATCGTTTGTAGGGAAAAGCCGGGCAAAGCCCTAGCCAATTAGGCTACTTATCATGTGATCACGGTGCAGTTATTTAACTAGAACACCGAGCGGTAGTAAACTCTCAAGGTGGGGTGTCGCTCACGACAGCCTTTTTGGACAATAAAGCTGCATTGCAATGCACAGCGACAACTATGCCTAAATGTAAACCGCACCGGTGTTTCCCTTACGCCTTTCCGTCATACCGGCAGCTGTCTTAGAGTAAAGTATTTCCAACAGTTACTAATGGAGATTTCCACATGCACTGCATATGTAGATACTCACCGATTTATGTCAGTAGAAACACATTGCATTGCATACCATCGGAAATGCAAGACATAAAAAATGAAGTTTAAAAAAAGTAGCTTCTTATTGTTATTGCTGACGGTGGCTGGTAGAAACAGAACAATTCCACATCCAAGACAGAGGAAAAAATACTCAGATAATCCCACATGGAAAACTTCGAGATGTCAACTCGCGGGTAATGTTCTGCTCTTGGTCTGCTTACGCGATCCACTTGTTATCAGGCAGTTAATTACCCTTTGCCTTCGACTAAAAGCGTAATCCTTGGCTGTGTTGGGTGATTGACGTGATCTGGCGGCTCATGCGGCAGCTCAGAGAAGCTGTGTGCAGTTAAAGGACTGCAGCAGCACTATATTAGCCGGGGATCCGGGAAAGAGCGTAAACATTAGCATAAAAGGCGGGTTGTTGCAGCGTCGACCACGCCCATCGCTTAAAGCCATAGCGTCTTCGCGAGAAGAGGATTTCATTATTGAAGCGCATTGAACAAACTCAAAACTTTAGTTGATCAGCCATGGACGATTTCCTACAATATGTTTTATGAATGCAATAAGACGTCCAAAGCACTGGCGTCGCAAAACATTGCTAGCTCAAGTAACATTCATTTGTTGAGGGTTCTGCAAATAGTGTGATTGGCTCAGTTCCGTTGAGTCATCTTTTCAATCTTTCCCTCTCAAATCACTGATGCATCTGTCGTTGGAAGATTAGCCAGTAGATTTCTTTGTAAAACTGAAATAAACCTTTACTTGTGTCATGCTGATAAAGAGCCCCCTCCTCTAAATCCTCACAGATGGGGATGCTGGGGGGGTGTTAATCCTTCTGATCAATAATTGATATTTAAGAGCCCAAAGTTCAGCATGTCGATAATAAAGCCAAGCCCTAAAGTCCTGATCCTGATCATCTCTGACCTCTCCAGCTGTGCCATGCTGCCCCGCCCACGCTCTGTGAGCTCATATGGTGTGTACAAGGGTCATTTGTGCATTCGTCTATTTTACATTTCTGCCATTTAGCAGACACTCTTATCCGGAGCAACTTCAATTGAGTGCATTTAAAAATGGCAAGGATAATCACAGCTAGAGCAAGACATCAGTGCAGCAACAATACAACAGACGTCATCGTAGGCCGATGCACACCCCGCACCTAAGAAACAGGGAGAGGAAAGTAAAAAAATGACAAACGTTATTTGCACTGACGTTTGTTGGAAGTACAAACGCATCAATCCGTTTGCGATGCGTTCTACAGAGCCTCAGAGGTATAAAATGAAAGTGCCACTATGACAAGAGTTCACAAAAGGAATGTTTACCCCCCCAATTAGCACCTCCTGATCCCCCTCCCCAGGCATGCAGCAGTCTCCTACATGTGGAATCTGCTCCCTTCCAACTGCCCTATCGGAGTTCGGTGCCTCCAACCCCCACCCATGGGGACAGGACGGTTCCGTGTTAAAGACAGAGGGCAAACTGAAGGTCACACGGTGGAGTGGAGTCAGGCCCTGGCCTGACCAGAAACACCCACGCCAAACTGCTGAGTAACCGTTGGATCGATGAGGGGTTAACCCCCCCCCCCTCACGTGCTGTGTGTTCCTTAATTGAATGTCTCACACGCCACACGCTATGATGCGCCCCAGTCCTAAATTGTTATTGATTCATTCTGACATCTGCTGTCATAATCGGGGCTCAGAGAATCACACGCGTTGCCCACCCCCGACACCCCCCCAGACTGACAGATCATTACTGTTCGCACTCAGACCTGCCTCACGTCTCACACCCCCCCAAGCAGTTGTGGTTGTTGTGTATTTTTGTAGTGTGTGTAGTCATATGTTTGTTTGTGTGTGTGTATCTATACATTTGTTTGTGTGTGTGTATCTATACATTTGTGTGTGAGTATGCGTACGTGTGCGAAGTGTGTGCACGCGCAGGCCTTTGTTTGTGTATGCATGCATGTTTGTGTGTGTGTGTGTGCGAGCATGCATGTGTGAGTGTGTGTGTGTGTGTGTGTGTGTGAGAGAGCATGCACATGTGAGTATGTGTACATGTTTGAGCTTTATCTCATCTTTCTGTTCAGTCTCGTTTCTGACACATCGGCTCACCTTTGCGAGTGAAATATGAGCAGTAATGTGTGGCTAATTAAGAATCAACGCACTTATTCAGATGTAAACTGTAGAGAACCCACTTGAAGAGATAGCGATGTGTACCTGCAGGGACAGTGAGAAATGAGAAGTATTGCTCTGGATCAGGACTGGGAAACACAGTTTGTGTGGGTCTAGCAGGAGGCAGCGTAACCTAATTAATGAATTGGTAATTAATTAGTCATTTCATTCATCAAGTCCCCATGCATCAGTCAAGCTGGCATGGAAAACTTCCTGCTGCAGCATCATTGGCTGGAGTTTGAATAGAACTCAGCCAATCAGAGGCCAGTGCATCTTCAGCAGCGGCCAGTGGCAGAAGAGGGCACTCATGCGGTCTCATTTTTGTGAGTGGAGCGGCAGTGTGCACCAGTATCACAGATAAGCTCAAGAAAGAAGCTGCACCTAAGCACTGACCCAGGACCAGCCAACTCTACCAAAAAACGGAACCTTAATTATTAGGAAGAAAAAAAGCAAAGCTGACTTCAGACCAGCACTCACGGGCAACTTCCACCTTACCCCTGATCGCACACTGTGTTGAACCAAAACACCCACAGTGGACATCTGTTCCTCTCCAGAGAGCAGTTACAAAATTACCTTTTGGGAAAGTAAACTTTATTTCACTTCCTGTTCTTCCTAGTATGGCCAGATGCCTGTGGTTGCCAGAGAGAGAACAAGAGAGAGAGAGTTGGCAGAGGAAAGTCCTGTGGCAGCTGATTGTTTGTGGAATAGAGCAGGTAACAGTGATGATGATAATGGTCACCTTGTCTGCACCTGTCACCTTATTATGCAGGTGATAATTATGAAGGGGACAGGTGAAAACAGAGCAGACAGCCCTGAAGACTGGCTCTTTGCTTCTTTGTGTATTTAATCTACTCTCTCTTCCCCCTCTCTCACACACACAATTCAATTCTAAATGCTTTATTGGCATGACATTTTTGGAAATATTTCCAAAGCTTTACACAAACAAACAAACAAACAAACATTCAACTACAAAGCAGCAATGTGTAAAGCTTTGGATATATTTCCAAACATGTCGAAAATTAAAAAGGTTTCCTTTTCCTTTTCATATTTTACATAGGTTAGAAGGAAGTGCAGCTTTGTCTCAGCCTCCTGAAGTTGTGTGAGCGCAGCCTGTCTTCTCTAGTCAGCCAGGTCTGCCTGTGACGGCCGGTCTCTATGGCCAGGCTGTGCTCACTGTTGTGTATTTGTGTAGAGAGAGTGTGTGTGTTGACAGAGTGTGTGTATCCATACGTTTGTGTGAGAGAGTGTGTGTGAGTATGTGTACGTGTGCAAAGTGTGTGCACGCGCACGCCTTTGTTTGTGTACGCATGCATGTTTGTGTGTGTGAGCATGCACGTGTGTGTGTGTGAGAGAGAGCATGCACATGTGTGAGTGTGGCTAATTAAGAATCATCGCACATATTCAGATGTAAACTGTAGAGAACCCACTCAGAGAGATAGCGATGTGTACCTGCAGGGACAGTGAGAAATTAGAAGTATTGCTCTGGATCAGGACTGGGAAACACAGTTTGTGTGGGTCTAGCAGGAGGCAGCGTAACCTAATTAATGAATTGGTAATGAATTAGTCATTTCATTCATCAAGTCCCCATGCCTCAGTCAAGCTGGCTGGACACAGCGTGGCCACACACACACTCTATGGCCAGGCTGTGCTCACTGAGTCTGTACTTTGTCAGAATGGTCCTTTGTTTGTTTTTCAATGTGGTCAGGAAGTGATATAATTTGTGCTGTGATAATTTGGTTGATTGTAATTGTTTTTGTTCCTACTGTGCTGTCCTGAAGCTGCTTGGGGTTCGTAGATGTTAGTGTGGGATCCGTTGGTTGCGGATCACTCTCTCTCTAAAATAATATAAAATATAAAAGAATAATATATAATGCATTGCTGTTAGTTTAGCCACTCTTCATGCTGTTATAGTGGCTAATGTCTGTGTGAATCTTTTACATCGTTAATCGCGCGCTGGTAAACCGCGGCGGCGCGCGGCGCGCACTCTCTCAGAGCGTGCCCGTCAAAGAGGCTGCTACGACCTAGCGGCCAGACATGGATACTGCACCAGAAATTGTATCGCAAGGAACAGACTGTTCTACTCCGAGCCCCGTAGGGTGTAAAAGACAGAGTGAAGAGAACAGAGAGAGGGAGAGAGAGCTAGGTTCAGAGGGTTCAGTCTGCAGCTGCGTGTCACAATATGTGGCTATGTCATGACAAATAAACAAATGAAATATAAAAAAATCAAGTATAATATTATGATTAGGTGAACTGCTCTTGCAACTGCTCTTGCGGGTTCAGTTGGGGCACTGCCATTGTGCCCTTGAGCAAGGTTGAATTGCTTCAGTAAATATCCAGCTGTATAAATGGATAGCATGTTAAAATGTAAGCTGTGCAAGCACCTGCTGAGAAAGTAATTATGCAATGTTGTTTGCACGTGTGTGCGTGTGCACGTATATGTGTTGGGTGTGTGCACGCACGTCTGTGTGTGTGTACATGTATGTTTTGTGTGTGTATTTCAGTGTGCATGTTTGTTGATTGTATTCATGTGTGTATTTGCATGTTTGTGTATCTGCATGTAAGTGTGTTTTATGCATGTATAAGCATGTTTGTGTCTTGCGCGTATGTGTTTTGGGAGAATGTTGAGTGTGTGTGTGTCGTGTGTGAGTGCGTGCTTTACAACTATTTTGGCCACGAAGTAAACCGGAGAGCTGTTGCATTGTCAGCACTTTTGTGGTTTTGGGGTTTTCTGCTGTCCGTCCTGAGGACCACCCTAAAATCTGCCGTTGTTACAGATATTCATTGCAACCATAGAAAATCAAAGCCTTTGACCCATAAAACTCCAATAGGATCCCCCCCCGCCACTCACTCCACCCCACTCCCCTCCCCAGCAGGATGGCCCATGGGGGCTGGTAGCGTCTATTGTCCCGTTAGCGCAACAATGCTTAACACCAACAACAGCCTCTTTCACTAGCCTGCTCCCTGAGTCAACTCAAGCTTAACATCAAGTGCCTCCCAACACCCCCCATTATTAGGGCAACATATGCATGTGGAAAAACAGAGGGGTGTGGGGGTGTGTCGGGTGGAGGGGGAGAGTGGGGTTCTTATTGGAGAGAAGCCAAGCAGCACACATTAACACCCTCTCAGTCATTCCACCCAAGATCTGCTCACCTAGCACAGCACAGAGAGGGGAGGGGAGGGGGGGGGTGAAGGAATTTAAGTAATTCAGAGAATACTTTTACATTGAAGGTTCTGGTTCCTGCAACTCCTCTCCCTCTTGTTGGACCCCCTTCACCCCCAAAGATATTGACATATATAAAAAACAGATTGAATGTGGGAAGCATCTTGTCACACCTAATGTGTGGGACCATTACAATGACAGAGGGTATGAATAAATTAAAACTTTGTTGTTGCCCTGGGAGCGGGGTTGGGGGGATTAGTCTTGCAGTGTCTCACACACAAACACTACAATAAAGACACAACAGAACCACAAATATGTGCATCCATAAAGTAGCTTGTGGTACAGTCTGAGAACATGAACAGCACTGTCACTGCTAACATGCAGCATACCAAAGGTTAAAAACTGTGCTTAATCACATCAATACTCATTATGCTATGTATAAGGAAGGATGTAGTGGTTGGAATAAATGCTTATAAACGCTCTTATGTAGTAGTGCTTACATTATTTTTCTGTTACCTCTGTGTGTGTGTGTGGGTGTGTTGTGTGTGTGTGGGGGGTTGCTGGATTTAGAAAATGGTGACAAAATGGTGAATTACACTGCACAGAACAGAATATTGCATAACCCTGCAAGCCTTATGGCACATAATGCAATGCAGTTCTCTCGGTGGTCAGAACAAAAGCACTCAATGTTCATTGTTTCACATGTGCGTCTCTGCCATACATTAAAAGCTTGTTTAAATTACGCTGACATTTGCTAGAATGACAGGAGATGGGGAGAAGAGGGGATAGAGAGGAGACAGACAAAAGAGAGGGAGAGGGGGGGAAGAATGAAAGAGTGGCAGAAGTAAAGTAAAGTGAGTTTTAGAAACCGAGAGATAGAGAGAGGAGGGAGAACGAAAGAGAAATGGACAGAACGCATGCTCCCATGTTTCACAGAACCACACCGAAACATTCTCTATTTTTTTATTATTATGTCCTTTTATTCAATTTTATTGAGGAGGAAATAAGGATAACAGCCAGGGTCCTGCAGCCAGGGTCCCCCCCCTTCCTCTCTATGTTGTGATAATGTATTGTGCCTTATTTTGTCTTCATACAGCCATATCGGTCTCTGCAGGCACAAAAATAATTTTGCTCCTCTGGTTCAATAGTAAACAACAAACCAATATGCCATGTGAGCATTAATACAAAAATGAGAGAGAGAAAGAGAAAGAGAGGGAGAACGAAAGAAATGGACAAAGTTGCAAGTCAAGTAGGACGATTGGTGTTTTTAAAAAGCCTGATATCGTCATTTTTTGTCTGGGAGGTGGGGAGGGGGGGCAGTCCTCTTCATGAGTCTTGGGGATGTCAATTGGCATGATTGATCCCCTCCCCCCCAAATCATCCGTCAATCTCTGTCAAACCGGCTGGGAGTGCTCCATAATGCGGGGTGGGGGTGGGTTTGACCCCACGGCTGTGTTTATCACCCCCCTGGGAACAGAAGGAGGAGACGCCTTCTGTTCCTGGGGAAATTGCAGTTTGATTTCTTTCCTCTGGGAAGGGGAAGGGGCAGGGGGGGGGGCGCAGAACGGCACTGACAGTGCACTTTCTGTCCCTGTGAGACTGTGAGAGTGGGACAGACCCTGTGGGAGTGGGACAGACCCGTGGTAGGGAGACGGGTAGTTTTTGTTTGTCTGTATTCATACGCGCTCAAACACATGTAATTTGGAAACCATACACATCGATTATTATCATTACATTACATTACATTACAGGTATTTGGCAGACGCTCTTATCTAGAGCGACGTACAACAAAGTGTTAACCGTAGTCAAGAACAGTTTAGCTGAAAGCCACCCTAGTGGGAAGTACAGTTCCTGGGTGCTAGGAGCAACCACATAGTTAAACTAGGACCCTGTAGGTAAATCTGTAGCCACAATTCACCACAATTATTGCCCATACACATCGATTATTGTCACATATACACATCGATTATTATTGCTTATACACATTATTAATATTACAATGATTTGCTTGCTTAATTACACTCCCTTATCCAAAGCAACATTATCCATTATTGTCCTTTTTAAACAGCTGGATATTTTACTGAAGCAATTCAGGTTAAGTATCTTTAGCTCAAGGGCACAACAGCAGCCTTCAAATCTGGGATTTGAACCTGCAGCTTCTGTTACAAAGCCCCACCCTTAAATCACTGCACAACCCCACTGCCCATGTGTGTGTGTGGTGACTGTGTGTGTGTGTGTGAATGTGTGTGTGTGTGTGTGTGTGTGTGAGTGTGCATGCATGTGTGTGTGTGTGTGTGTGAGTGATTGTATGTGCATGTGCATGTGAGTGTATGTGCGTATGTGTGAGGTAGTGTGCTGGAGGGTGGGCCAGTATGTGTGTGTGTGAGGGAGGGTGGGGCAGTGGCTGCAGCCAGATGTCCTTCAGAGAAATGTCTTTGTGTCCACCAGCACCCTGTTCACCGTGGCAACCCGCTACGCCTTAGGATGAGCACAGTACTCCTTCATTCCTGAAACACAGAGATTCAATCCACCACTTCTGAACTGTGAAACACAGAGATTCAGTCCACCACTTCTGAACTGTGAAACACAGAGATTCAACCCACCACTTCTGAACTGTGAAACACAGAGATTCAATCCACCACTGCATGACATCATAAAGGGCTGCTAATGGCATCCTCAAAGAACTGTAAAACTCCAGATTAGAACACTGTGAATTAAAACTAGAACTCTCAGTTTTAGGTTAAATTAAAGTTTAGGGTTAAATTAGTGTTACGTGGTGTATGTTGTCAAAATAATGGAAACACCAACATAAAGTGTCTTAATAGGGTGTTGGGTCACCCTATTCAGTGCGCCATGGCATGGATTCTACAAATGTCTAGATCTCTATTGGATACCATTCTTCCACGAGAATTTCCATCATTTGGTGTTTTGTTGGTGGTGGTTGAAAACGTCTCAGGTGCTGCTCCAGAATCTCCCTAATGGCTTTGTATTTATTGCCATTAGTCTTTCCCTCTAAGGGGTTGAATGGAGCTAAACCATGCCAGGAAAATGCACCCCACACAATAACTGAGCCACTTCATTCACTCAAGTGTTTCCTATATTTTGGCAGTCACCTGTACCTCAAGCTGCCTGCACTGTCCTGTCTGTTTTTGTCACAGAAACACTTCCATTTTCTTAAAGGTTTTCTGCAGTTTTCTGGAGTGATGTGACGATGATCAGTTAAGCTTCCACACACATGAATGAGCCTGCTTCCAACAATGAGCCCAAACCGTTGACAGATGCTCCAACGATTATGCATTTCAAGAGATTATCTATTTGCATCTGAACAGGGATTTTAAGGAAAGGCATTAGTACTTGAAGATGTGAGCAGATGATTAAGGGTTTAGCATTTGCATGTATGCAAATATGACACAAAGATGAAAAAAAGCATCTTAAAGGAATTTTCCAGTTCTGTTGAACGGCTCTTTGTGTTGAAAGTTTTGAAATCCAAGATGTCATTTTGAAAGATGAATTAAGCAACAGGCATGTTGGCTTCAGACCAGGGTTCCTAAACTACTTCCTCCTGGGGCCAGATTATTTTATAAAAACGGTGCATATGTGCACATTACTTCGTAAACATTTAGTATTTGTAAAACAACGCATGAAGAAAATGTAAGAGGCATGCCTCCGCACCTGAGCCCAGCTGACAAAACAGGAGAACAGCGGCTCTCTGATCTGGGCTGAAATAATGTACCTTACAATTAAACACAGAGATTCAATAACCTTAAACTTCAAACGTTAAAAATAACCTTTAATGAAACTGTATTCCAGGGCTATTCAAATGCAGGTCTTGGGGGTCAAAGTGCCTACAGGTATTTGTTCCAAGCATGCACTACTACCACCTGATTTCACAGATTAGTTTACCTCCTTGGTCCAAGAGGTGCCAGCAAACTGCCCATGTACCATAAATAGTTGATTAAGTGAATCAGGTGTTTTAGTCTCGAGCAAAAGCCTGCACCCACACCTTCTGCCCTTCTCGGATAAGATTGGGAACTCCTACGTCACTGACAGTACAGTAACATTACCACATGAGTAACCTCAGTGCTTCCCCTACTGGTCACTAGAGGACTTGTTTGACAGGAGACTAATTCATATGGACGATTATATATTATTTTTTTCTTCAGATTTTTCTCCCAATTTGGTAGCCAATTAGACCCGCTATTTAAGTCAATCCCCCCCAGTAATGTGAGTTCGCTGCCGTAGTCGTGCAACTGGTAGCGACACGTGACCTGATGCCTCTTCCGAGACGGCACTCGCCGAAGTATCAACCATAACCAGGTAGGCTATACTGCAGGGCCACTCTTATGCGCAGCGAATCTCATGTCGGTTTCCCTCCACCCTCCCTGGGGCGGACAGCCAATCGCCGCCCCCGTGGCGCTCCCGGCCAGAGCCGACTCTGGCGAAACGGGGAATTGAACCCCGGTCTCCGTGGCCAGCGTCGGACGTTGTAACCACTGGGCCATGCAGGAGGCATTGTTATTATTATTTTACCCTCTCTCACCCCCATTTTTCCTTAATTTGGTGGCCAATTGTACCCTCTATTGATTCAACTATTCCCCCACGAGCCCGCAGCCTGCAACTACAGTGGCAAAGACGCCTTACTGCATCCTTCGAGACGAAATTCGCCAAGTCGTCGAATGTGAATCTGATACGCACAGAGATGCTTTCCTGTGCATGCGGCGAGCTCATGGCGGCTTCCCCCCTCCCCTTGGGGGCAGACAGCCAATTGCTGCCTCCGAAAAATGTACCATATTTTAAATGTATATTTATATTTTGCTGCCGTGCACATGCACTGAGAACCATTCGCACTGGCTTGTCTCGCATTGGCGCCTCTCTATTTTGTCCTGGTATTACTATGGGCCAGCAGTGGGAACCTGGACCTGCCGTTTCTCCCTCCACAACATCCGGAAGATCCGACCGTTCCTCACCCAAGAGGCCGCTCAACTCCTGGTCCAGGCCCTGGTGATCTCACGTCTGGACTACTGCAATTCCTTGCTGGCAGGCCTTCCGGCCTGTGCCATCAAGCCACTGCAACTAGTCCAGAACGCTGCCGCTCGCCTGGTGTTCAACCAGCCGAAGTTCACCCACGTCACCCCTCTACTCTCCTCTCTGCACTGGCTCCCCATCGCAGCACTCATCAGATTCAAGTCACTGGTGCTTGCTTTTCAAGCGGCCAGAGGTACTGCTCCCCCATACCTCCAGTCACTCATCACTCCCTACACCCCGCCCAGACCCCTCCGCTCCGCTTCCTCTGGCAAACTGACTGCCCCATCCCTCCGGGCGCCTGGCAGCCGCTCCTCGCGGTCTCGCCTCTTCTCTGTCCTGGTCCCTCGCTGGTGGAACGACCTCCCGCAATCGGTCAGGACTGCAGAATCACTTCCAATCTTCCGCAAGAGACTCAAAACCCATTTCTTCAGACTCCACTACCACTGAACACTGTCCATCTAGTCAATCTGTCGTCACCACTGTTTACTTGTTCTACACTATAAAAATATATATATAAAAAATATTTTAAAAAAACACTAACCTTTTCTTTCCCAGTGTTACAGGTATGATACGCAGACGCCTGCAATGATGTCTATTGCTGTATTACTGCACTGATCTTGTGCGCTAACTATGATTGTTCTTACCTTGTATTAATGCACATCTTGTAAGTCGCTCTGGATAAGAGCGCCTGCTAAATGCTTAAAATGTAAAAATGTAAATGAAACGTATTAGGGTTGGAATAATTTAGGAGTGCCCGGATACTCCTTCAATAACTAAGTCCTAAAGGGGAAATGTTGTTTCTTATCTTTTTTATCAACATTTTCATTCAAGACTTACCTAGCCTAAAAAGTCTCTTAGTATGGTATGCCGAATCGTATTTGTATATAGCATATAATCGAAGGGCGTAACCAAATATAAATATTTGGGGGGACATGATGAAAGGGAATGTTTTATATCTACAAATTATTGGGGAGGGACAGATATGACTGTTTAAAATATGTACTGTACCTACGTTATAATCCTGCAAACTGCTGCAAAATCCTCCACAGACTAATCCGAAGCATGCGCTGCCCAGGGCTACTCTTTTCACTCCACAGTCCAGCAGTTCAGCTACGCAGTCATTGCGGGTGAGGAGTACACTCCATGCGCAGTTGGTGTTTCCCCCCCCCCCCACCAAAGCAAATCAGTTATTGCATTTAAGCCATGAAATTAAACCCTTCATAACCTTGAAAACCCATTAATTTAAACTAGCTTTTAATTCCTGTTCTGAGCTGTATGTCATCAATGTTGTTTTAATTGGCCTATGTTGACTTGTTACATTTATCTTCAATTTCTATTCCATTATTCTATTTTATTATTTTTATTTTATATTTTTCCTTTTGTCTTATTGTTACTTTGTTATTTTATTTGGAAAGAGCTTTGGACATAATGTATAATGTATTGTAATGGCCTATAACAAAATGAAATAAACGCCTGTATACATAGTTGAGGCTGTTGCTGGAATTTACACCTGTATTTGTGCCTGTTAGACAAGGACATCTAAACGTGTGTAGATGCACTTCTGGGAGTTTAAATAAAAATAAAAAAGGAAAAAAAAGTCCGCACTGTAGTAGAAAAGTTTTAAATTAGAAAAATCTAGCAATAATACTTTTTCATTTTTTCACTATTATTTGTCACAATGATACGGCAAACATTCCGCATGGAATAATTGTGTCTCGTCGCCACCTTGTGGTTATTGGGTGCATGCCAGGCAAATAGTTTTTTTTCTTTGCCGCAAAATATATTTTGCATATCGAAGCACTTTTCTTCTTTTCATAATATCGTCACTACAATGTCCTCACAGTCGCAGACAAGAGCGAGTAGCCTACTCCAGTCTGGCTGTTTTACCACCTAAATCCAACAAATAGCGACAGAACTTGGAAGTATTAACGTTTTCATTGATGCTTTTGGTACCGCTCTGTAGGTAATACTAACATGTTACTGTAATGTAATGTAACCGATTTAATTTACATTTTATTACAATATTATTGTTTAAATGGTGTATTCCCTCATACAGTAATCTCAGAGCAACCTCAACGCACTTGCAGTAAATTCCCAGATGGACTACAATCTGAGGACAATTTGCGGACACTGCGCCCCATCCGTAGTTTATCCTGTGAGCCATTTTCCTAATCCAGTATCCTCGGCGATGCACTAGTCACATTCTAGGTCGTATTTACGTAGAATCTGCACAAATCCACCGATCTTCACATGATATGGATCAGTTTAGTGAGCGGGAAGAGCTACCCCGATTACATCAAGATCAGTGAATCTGACGCAGATCCCACCAGCAGAACGGGACGATTGCGTTCTTTCAGCGTCCTGGATATCATTACATTTACATTTACATTTTAAGCATTTAGCAGACGCTCTTATCCAGAGCGACTTACAAGATGTGCATAAATACATGGTAGGAACAATCATAGTATGCGCAAGAGATCAGTGCAGTAATACAGCGATAGACATCATTGCAGGCAGCTCCATTATTAAATGGAGTAAGCAGGGGTATATAGTGTTCAGGAAGTAGGCAGTGGTAATGACAATTAGCTAGATGTACAGTTCAGTGGTAGTGGAGTCTGAAAAGGTGGGTTTTGAGTCTCTAGCGGAAGATCGCAGGTGATTCCTCGGTCCTGACCGATTGCGGAAGGTCGTTCCACCAGCGAAGGGTCAGGACAGAGAGAAGACGAGACCGCGAGGAGCGGTTGCCAGGCACCCGGAGGGATGGGGCAGTCAGTTTGCCAGAGGAGTTGTAGGGAGTGATGAGTGACTGAAGGTATGGGGGAGCAGTAGGCTACCTCTAGCCACTTGAAAAGCAAGCACCAGTGATTTGAAGCTGATATCAATAAGGTCCATTCCATGAGATGAACTACAAAATGTATGAATAAATAATAATAATTAATCAATTATTATTATTATTGATATGCAATCAATCATCATTGTAAAATACCAAACATTTGTTAGGAAAAAGCAGTTGTAATAATATATATGCATTGAAGTAATAAAGATGAAAGCAACAAGATACTACTTTTTTTTTTTTTGAGAGAATTTAAATTAATTTCACCGTATACTGCACATGCATACTCCGTAGTTCCATTCGACAGGTTCCTGGCCAGTTTTAACAGGTACATCGGTCTGGTGTTTGACAACATTGATTACGTGTGTCACCCAGCTTTCCATGTGTCTGCAGAAGGTCAAACAGGCACTGTTCTCTAAAAGTATTTAATTTATTACAGTTAGATTTGACTGCATCATCCTTTTTTTCCCCACAGTCCCCCAGTGGTTTGACCGGTCAAATAATTATGACTCATCACAAATCCATAATGCATAAAATCATATCTGACAAACCCGCCGCAATCTCACACTCATGACCTTCACTCAACTATCCTACAGGTTGCAACAACGTTTTGAGCCAGATCAGCTCTTCCTCCAACTCAGGGCAATAAAAAATGTGGCCCCACCCAGCCCTCATTACACCCTGTACTGCATCATAAACTTTTTTTTTCATAATGTCGATAACGTCTTCCCCCATTAAGATGACCCTGCACTGTGGTGTAGGTCTCATCACTCCCATCAGATTAAATAGGAAAGTGCACAGTGCAGAGATGAAACTTAATTGACACCAATGTTGAGTTGCTGCTTTGTTTGTTTCTGTTTTCATTGCCCAAAGATTGAAGGGCATTATGGACATCTCCCTCCCTCTCTCTATCTCACTTCTCTCTCTATTTCTCTCTCTTCCCCTTTCTCCTTGTGGAGCTTTCTTCTCTATCCTTTCAAATGGAGCCATATTGGCCAAAGCACAGTACACATGTTCACAAACACAAAAATGCCAATATTTATATTACAAAAGTCACATATTGATTGTTGATAACAAAATAATGTATATACATGTAGCCACACACACACACACACACACACACACACACATATATATATACATATATATCATACAGCATATATACGTACATAAACATATACATATTTCTTTCTCTCCCCCTCTCTCCCTCTCTAGCTCTATCTCACTCTTCAATTTACACACACACACACACACACACACACACACACACACACATGCACACACTCAAACACAAACCCATCCACCATTTACACTACCGGTCAGTTTAATATTTCAATGTACTCTGAAATTAAAGCATAGAACAAATAAACAATTGGAGATAAAAAAGAAATCATGGAATTGTTTTGTTTAACTAAATTTAATCTAAATTTTTGACTCGTCAAAGTAGCCAGCTTTTGCAGATATAACAGCCGAACACACTCGTGGCATTCTTTCAACAACGGAAATCAAATATTATTTGGAAAATTCTTCCCAACACTGTTGCAGAAGTTCCCACAAATGTGTTGCACTTGTAGGTTGCTTTGCTTTCACCCTTCTGTCCAGTTCATCCAAAACCAGCTCGATGGGGTTTAAGTCTGGAGACTGCTAGCCATTCCATGATTTTAAGCCTACCGTCTTGTTCTTTTCTTCTAAGGTAGTTCTGACATAGCCTGGAGGTATGTTTTGGGTCATTACCTTGCTGTAGGATGAACCCCTGACCAACTAGGACCAGAGTGTATTGCATGGCACTGCAAAATGCTGTGGTAGCCCTTTTGGTTCAGGGCGCCAGTCACTCTGTGCAAGTCGCCAACTCTGGACCCAGCAAAAGAGCCCCAGACCATCACGCTTCCTCCTCCATGTTTGACAGGTGGTGTCACACACTGAGGAACCCTCCTTTCACCTACTCGATGGCGTACAAAAACCCTACGTGATGAACCGAAGATGTCAAATTTGGATTAATCGGTCCATAAGACCTTCCAGTCTTCAGTAGTCCCCACTGGCGGTGCTTCATGGCCCAGGCAAGCCTCTTTTTATTATTTTGCTATCTTAGCAATGGCTTTCTTACTGCCACTCAACCTGTCAAACCTGCAGCTCGAAGTCTTCTCTTCACAGTTGAAACTGGGACTTCCTTACTTCGACCAGTGTTAAGCTGTGCTTGAAGCTGTTGTCCTGTGAGCCGCCTATCACACAAGCTGTTGACTCTCAGAAACTTGTCTTCTGATTTTGTTGTGGCTTTGGGTTTGCCAGACTTCTTCCTGACAGAGTTTCTTCCAGTTTCCAAGTGCCTTTTAATGGTGTTTTCCTTTGTTAATAGCCTTTTTCTCGCCATTATGATAGCAATATACTACTACCTGCAGTGCAATATTGTCCAAATAATGCTTCAGAGGGTGTAGTAACACAGTCTGTTACAACACTCCTTTTATACAGACAGAGGGTTTGTAAGTAATCAATAAAAGTTAGGAATTGTTTGCATCAACTTTCAAGGCTTAAAAAAACATATCCAAGCTTGCCTCCATGACATATCAAGTTGGATTTGTCGACACCTCAAACTCAATCTCCCCAAAATGGAACTGTTACCTACCAGCTAAGTGTCCCCCCCTAAGGGACCTTTCCATTACTCTTGATAACACAATGGTTTCCACATCTCAGACTGCCAGGAACCTGGGTGTAGTTCTTCATGACAAGCTGTCCTTCACTGCTAACATAGCAATAGTGACACGAAGCTGTTGTTTCTTTCTCGGCAATATCCACAAAATCCCATTTATCACAACATATGCTATCCAGCTCAAACTCCAGGCCCTAGTTCTGTCCCAAATGGACTACTTCAACTCTCTCCTTGCTGATCAACCCACATGTGCCATCAGGCCTCTCCAGCTAATTCATCCATAACTGCTGGTCTCATCATAACCAGCCAAAATACTCACATGTTAAGCCTCTCCTGGTCTCCTTTCACTGGTTACTCACTTGTGTCCACGATAAAATACAAAACTCTGGTCTTAGCCTATGAGGCAGCAAGAGGAACTGCACCCCCATACCTCCAAACTATTATCAAACTGTACACTCCTGCCAGACCACTCGCCTGCCAGACCACTTGAAACCCCCGCTCACCTCGTCACTCCTTCCCAGAAGGGTACCTCATTCCGGTCATGGCTCTACTCTCCTCTGTCCCTGCAGTGGTGGAACGAGCTCCCCACTACAGTCAGGACAGCCAAGTCTCTGTCCATACCCCGGCACAGACTAAAAACCCACCTCTTCAAATTGCATCTGGGCTCAGAGTAGACATTCCCCCGAACTCTGAGCTGAAATCTCCAAAGCAATTGAACAACAATCCCTCAAACTCCCCTTGCTCCTACTATAGCACTTAACGAAAAGTGATGTTACGTAATGACATATACTTTCGGTGGTGTAATTGATGTTTTGAATCATTGCTGCTTGTTGCCTAGCCTCTTTTGTGTGCACTTTTGTAAGTCGCTCTGAATAAAAGCGTCTGCTTTATACCCAAATGTAAACGTGAAATATAATCCACTGACCAGACTTCTAATGCAAGTGTGGGTGTGGAAGTATAGGTCTCCATATCTGAAATAGTATCTCAAAGTAATCTCTAGTGCAAGTGCGGGTATGGAAGTATATATCTCCACACCTGAAATAGTTTGTTCCACCCTGTCTGGGAGAGCAGCCACTGGTTTCACCTGTGTAAGGTGAGGGCACCCTGATGTCTGTGCCAGACCTGGGTCAAACATTTGAAATACGTTAACCCTTTAGATGCCAGGAAAACTCCTAGACTTCTTTTAAAAGAAACCTCTTATAAAAAAAACGTTTAAAAGAAACCTCTATTTTCACCAATATCCAGAACAAAATTCATATGACTGTACGTTTTGGTTACTAACATATAGAACATTCTCAGGGACCTGCTTCAAATACTTGAAACATGCTTTACCGGCATCTACAGACTAATATGTATTTAAAATATGCATCTGTATCCCCAACTAACACCTACAGTAACACTAACAACATCACAGCAACGTTGCGAAAATGTTGTGTTGAGTGGGGGGTGCGCCTCTTGCACTGAGGAATTTCCATAACTTGTTACTGCTGTACTAGGTTTGAATGCCAAGTAAGTGTGATTTCATTGATACCAGTCAGAAATACGTAGAATTTGAGTATGACAACAACAAGAATAATAACAAAAAACACACACACATGAGAAGTGTCGCCATTGCATAATAGTTTAGTCTCCCTACATATCCATGTTCTGGTGTCCGTCAAGCCACCTTCCTCACAGGCAGCTGTGAATATGGATGGGGTCAGGGAACATCACTCCCCCACACTGAAGGATCTTGGCCAGGGCAAACCTGCGGAATTTCGCCAAAAACCCAAACGAGCGTTTTCAACGACTCGGCACGACACGTTCGCCATATGCCTGAATGTAACCAGCAGGGGCAATGTGCTAGATAAACCTGGGGGCGGGGCAGGGCAAGGCGCAGGGCAAGGTGGAACACCCAAATCCAGCAGCTCTCAGTGTCCCATGGCTCGCTGACCCTGAGGTGGGGGGGGGTTGGCAGAGGAATTCTGGGGGTCAGAAATAGAAGGTAAATTGAATCCCGCCGCAAACAGCAGCGATACGAGAGAGGAGATTAGCGTTCTGCCCGGGAGGCCTGAATCCAGGGGGAGAAGAATGCTGCTGATTCAGCTCCTGGTGACAGTGACCGTGCAGCAGGTTTTAAAATGGCACAGGCATGCATGCACTGTATATAAAGACCCCAGCTTTTACAACATCTTTACCCTTATTTCCTCTCAATTTGGAATGTCTAATTGTGTTCGTGCTCGTCGCTGCAACCTCCTCCTGTTGATTTAGGAGAGCATAGACAAGCACGCGCACTCCTCCAAAACACGTGAAGTCCAGCAGTTAAACTCAGACAGACACTGAGTCAGAGGAGGACACTTCATGTGTAGCTTGTGCAGACAGACTGTGGGCACACGATTAACCAGAGCAGGCCGCTGGTGCACAATGAGACACGGATGTCCCGCCGACTGAATTCTCTCCCTCCTTATGCAATGGTACGGCCAATTATGCACCGTCCTGCGTGGCTGCTGGCCACAGTAACCCTTTCATGGTCCGGATTCGATACCAGACCATGGTGCTCATCCACACACAGTTGAAGGTTATTGAGTCAGGTGACGGATCAATTTCATGCGGGGCGGACCGGGTTCCAGACTTAGTTTGTGCTAACTAATGGTGGGTGGCGGTTCTGGTGTGGTATTAGTCTGATGGGTGCGGGTTATAAAAAATGGACCCACACAGGATGATTGCCCCAGCAGCCCTGAGGCAGCAGTGTACTATAATGGTTAGGGAACTGGGCTTGTGATGCTAAGGTTGCAGGTTCAATTCCCAAGTGGGGCACTGCCGTTGTACCCTTGAAAAGGGTACTTAACCTGAATTGCTTCAGTAAATATCCATCTGTATAAATGGCTTCTATATAAAGAAAGGTAAACTGTGTAAGTCGCTCTGGATAAGAGCATCTGGTCTGAAGAATCTGTGCTTTCGCTTCTATCTTACCCTGATGCCTCTGCCTATCAGGTAGCAGGACACTGTGTCTGGTGACAACTCTACCTATCAGGTGGCAGGACACTGTGTCTGGTGACAACTCTACCTATCAGGTGGCAGGACACTGTGTCTGGTGGCAGCTCTACCTATTAGGTGGCAGGACACTGTGTCTGGTGGCAACTCTACCTATTAGGTGGCAGGACACTGTGTCTGGTGACAACTTGGTATTTGGTCACAAATCATTGGTGTCACCGGAGCATTGTGGCTCTCATGGGAGTAATCTGAACATTAAGTCAACCAGGGAATCCGTGGCACACAAATTTTAAAACTCTATTAGTACTGCCATAAAATATCATAACCACCATAACAGAAACTCAGACTGGGGAGTGGAATATTCAGGAGAGACAGACACAATGGGTACAATGTATTTAGCATTACAGTTTTTCTCAATTGTTTAAACATTTTTCCTGAAACTATTCCTTTTCTTAAGGCATTTAAAGCAGAGACTCTAATCCTTATCTACACTTACAATGAATGCATTGGCAAGAACAATCACAGCTAGAGCAAGAGCTCAGTACAGTAATAATACAACAGACTTCATCATAGATAGATAGTTAGTACATTTTAAAATGTATATTCAGTGGAATTGTAGTCTGAAGAGGTGGGTTTTCAGTCTCTTGCAGAAGATTCCCAGTGATTCTGTGGTCCTAACCGAGTGTGGAAGGTCATAGGAGTGGATCAGGGCAAGGAAGAGGCAAGACTGCAGGGATTGGCTGTGGGACACCTGAAGGGACAGGACAGCCAGTTGGCCAGGGAGGCAGAGCAGAGGGGTCTAGCTGGGGTGTAAGGTGTGATCAGTGTCTGGAGGTAGGAGGGAGCAGTACCCCTTGCGACTTGGTATACCAGCACTAGTGAATTTAATTTGATTTGGGCTGCTATAGCGAGCCAGTGAAGTGTGGTGAGTAGTGGAGTGACGTCTGAATTTGAACACTGTTATAAAATGTCATAACCACCATGAGAGAAACACTGACCAGGGTCAGGGGAAGTATATCCAGGAGAGACAGATACAATGGGTACAATGTATTTGGAAATGAAATAAAACGATACCCACAGTGTCAAGGTCGACTTTGTGTATCAGCGTGAGATAATACAAACACAGTTTTTGGTAAGATAGGACAAACAGGGTTTTTTTGTTTCGTTGGTGTGAGAAACATTTGCTCGTTCCTTCACCTCCGTCTTTCAGATGAGACATTATGAGATCAAGGTCCCGACTCACTGTAGTCATTAAAGATCCCACAGCACTTATCACATAAATTAGGGGGTTTGGCAAAATTCCAAAGATGGCTCTTCCAATCTGCCACCTAATCATCCCTCGGATTAATTGGCTCAATAATTCCCTCCCTTTCCACCTCAGTTGATGTGTGGTGAGTGTTCTGGCACAAAATGGCTCGAGTGCATCACTCAGGTGTGGTGCTACACATTGGTGGTGGTGGCAAGTTTCCCCCCTTCACTGTAAAGCGCTTTGATATCGTGAGATGAAAGATGCTATATAAATACATTACATTATTATCCAGGGATGGCTGGTGTGCTTATGTATGAGGTCATTTGGGGTCAAATACTTGGGGGGGGTTGACACTGCTGCAGTGCCATGAAGGCTAGGACGCTAACCTGGGCTCAATCCAGCACAGGTGAGATCTATAGTCTGTCTGAAGCTTCATGATGGGAAGGAAAATTACAGTCAAGTTTAAAGACTGGTTCTGTTTTATCATACCGTGAACATTTCATTCCATCACCAAACATTTCATTTATGTCTAGCGTTTAGTATTTGTTAAGGTAGTTGAGACATAGATCTGTATATTGGATGTTGAATATTTTGTCTTTGTCTAACTGTTGTAACTTAATAAACCAGCTGTTAATCTTAATTGAACTGTGAATTGTATATTTTAATGAAGGTTGATCCACCAGATTGCTCTACCTATCCACAAATTATGTGATTTAATTGATAATTGGTATCTTGTGTAGTAATTATTATATTAAATCAAATAAATATATTTTACATGTAGGATAAGTGAGGGGTTTTAATACGTAATATCACTTGTGTTCAATATTCAGAGTGCTGAACTTTAAACAAGGGCATTTGACTGTTAAGGCTACTGGATTCAGGGAATAGACTATTTGTATTCAAACTTTACTGTTCTGACAAAACCAAGTGTTGCTGGAGTTTCCAGATGATCAGATGTTGGAAAGTTTGCCACTATAAAACTGTGAGTACATTTTTAAATTACAGTAATTCAGCACAGTTACATTTCTTTACATACAATCCATTCACACAGATAGATATTTACTATTCATCATTTACCAATGCCCCAACTTCAGACAACAAGCCCAGCTCCCTAACCATTATACTACACTGCTGTGACAGGGAGAGAGAGAGGTAGAGGGGATGTGTGTGTGTTGTGTGTGTGTGTGTGTGTGTGTGTGTGTGTGTGTGTGTGTGTGTGTGTGTGTGTGTGTGTGTGTGTGTGTGTGTGTGTGTGTGTGTGTGTGTGTGTGTGTGTGTGTGTGTGTGTGTGTGTGTGTGTGTGTGTGTGTGTGTGTGTGTGTGGATGTGTGTGTGTGTAGAGAGAGTGGATACATATTACAAAATAAAAGAAACATTAAATGAAAAACAACTTGTATTTTTAAGTAACTAAATAGATTTTAAAATGGAGTCTACACATGTGTTTCATATTCATGTCAATACTAATTACCAATATGTTTCTGCTATAAAAAATATTTCTTAACTGTTTCTAAAGCAACATGAGATTTCTAACAGGTTTTGAAAGAGGTCAAATAGTTGGTGCCAGAATTAAAGGTGCATCAGTCACAGAAATTGCAAAATAATTTTATGTGTCAAGGGGAACAGTATTGAAAATCATGATGCCAGACAAGAAAAAACTGTATGACGAAAGAGCAGTGAACAGTGGTCGTCAAGTCAAATCTCAAACACCAAATCTCTAAACTCAAACACCTTCCATGGCCTCCCCAATCACCAGATTTAAACATCATTGAACCTTTATGGGATGTTCTGAAACGTAGAGTGCGGTGTAGATTTCTACTGTCTTCATCTCTCAAAGAACTGGAGGCTTTCCTTCTTGAAGAATGGTCCAATATTCCATTACAAACAGTTCAAACCTTGTATAACAGCATTCCAAGAAGGATTGAAGCTGTTCTGAAGGCAAAGGGAAGCCCAACTCCTTATTACTTAATAAATATTCATATATCTGCTTGGCGTTTCCATTATTTTATCTACTCCCTGTATGTGTGAGTGTATGTGTGTATGTGTGTGAGTGTGGTTGTGTGAAGAGAGAGCACGTGTGCTCAGTAGTAAAACTAAACAAAAACTCTGGCGTGTAGCCAACCACACCACGACCCAGAAAATAAGGCGACTCTCAGAAATCGGACAGCTTCATGAAATAAATGCAAAGCTGCTGGCGAAGTAAAAGGACCGCTACGGGGAACAAAGAACTGATAATCTACCTCCTAAAAGATGATCTCGGAGTGCTACGTGTTTAGCTCCCATAACCGATCACATCAAAAGGAGGAGAAACCAGCCAGCGACCCATGCAGAGGGAAAAGAAAGAAAATAAACTTGTGACGCAGCACAGACCTAAAACAGAGCTGGAACGAACCCAGACGCCTAAGACACAGCTTAGGAAAAAGAACAGCAAGATAACTGCTCTGAGTCTGCCAGTAAGTAACCCAGAAAACAGACCAAACAAAAACAAAAGTAAACACTGGACTTCTGTAGAAGCGACGAGAAAAAAGTATTCACTTCAGTTCTTGCTTCTTGCTTCTTGCTTCTTGCTTCTTGCTTCTTGGTTCTTGCTTCTTGCTTCTTGGTTCTTGGTTCTTGGTTCTTGCTTCTTGCTTCTTGCTTCTTTTTAGGACTGCGAATAACCATACCGACTTCAACATCACATGAATTGACACTGCAGCGAGGAGACTGAAATAGGCAGTGAACACCTGTGAACAATCAGCTGATTAGGTATGGAAGAGGGGCAGGAACGTACTCACGAGGATTAGAAAGGAGTATGCCCACACAGGGCTAAACAGGCACTCAAACCATGACAATATTGGTTCTCAGTGAGCTTTTCCCTGTGGATTACACTCTCCCTGTTCCCAGCATACAACACTAACAATAACATATAACAATCCTCTGGGCTTAACTTTACTGATGCTCTCTCTGAGGCAGCTTTGTTATGAACACAAATACAGAGCCACTGGGACACCTGGGAACCTGGGGAACCTGGGACACTGCCCTGGCCTCGGCCTTCATATAAAATTCAAGGCTAATCTGCAGGTACATTTTTTTAACCGGATGAGTCAAATTGTAACTGTAGAAATAACCATTGCATCAATTCAGCAGAGAACTCCCCCCTCCCACAAATACAAATGATATCCATTAATGTTAAGAATGATGGAACAATTCACAATGTAATTTACAATTTAGTTATTTGGCACACACTTTTCTCCAAAGCAAGTCCATTAACTGTCGAGAGAGATCATCACTAGATTTCAGAGTAAACAAGTGTCTGGAACTCTATTGGAAGGATGCAACAGTATTCTTCCACAAGAAATTCCATCATTTGGTGTTTTGTTGATGGTGGTAGAAAATGATGTATCAGGAACTGCTCCAGAATCTCCCATAAGTGTTCAATTGGGTTGAGATGTGGTGACTGAGGCCATGGCATATTGTATACATCGTTTTTATGCTCATCAACCCATTCAATGACCACTCGTGCCCTGTGGATTATTGGCATTGTCATCCTGGAAGAGAACACTCCCATCAGTATAGAAATGCTTCACCATAGGATGAAGGCGATCACTCAGAATGGATTTGTATTTATTGGTGTTTACTTTGCCCTCTAAGGGTGAGTGGACCTAAACCATGCCAGGAGAAAGCACCCCACACCATAACAGAGCTGCCAGAACCCTCCATTTAGCCTACTCAAGTGTCTCTCTTATTTTGGCAGTTACCTGTAGCTATATGATATATATATATAGGTGACAAATATTACAATATTATATATAATCTTATTATATAATAATATTAATCTATAAGCATGATACAGAATTACAGAAAGAAAGAATTGAGAGCTATAATACACGACTGTATTGTGCACTGTCCAATGAAAAATGGAATTTACAGACGCTAAAACAAACGGAGAAAACGCCATTGTTGGTGTTGCGCTGGGCGGGAGGACGTGGAGAAGATTGAATTGGAAAGGGGAGGGCACGTCACATCTCTAATGCCTGACAGATTCGCAATTAGACACGTCAGTGTTCAAAGCGAGTTCCCAGCGCACGGGACTCCGGCACCCACCTCTTCGCTACAGCTTTACAATCGTGGAATACTGATCGCAATCACATAGCACATTTGGAGTTTTCATTGGAAGCGCAACATGGCAAGAGGGGCAGGGGCTGAGCAGTATTCCGCTACAAGTTTATTACAAAATAAACCAACCAGTAAAGATGGGATCAAATTATCTGTAAAGGTAAGACTAAATTATTATTATCGGTATAGTTAGCTAGATGGCTAACCAATTATTATCTACAATTTTGTTAGCTGTGATATAATTCACGTAATAGTCATAATTAGAATATCTTGGTTGGTTATTTTCTGTTGCATCTGAATGACGTTCACTAGACCTCGAGCCATAAATAGCATTTGTGTTTTAATGATATAAATGAACGACGGGTTCATATACGGAATGTCTGGCTTTGTTCCGTGAAAGCGCGTGTGGGAGACGGGTCCGCTTCACGAACCAGTATAGTGTACCGGAACAGCACAACGTGTAATTTGTAGCAAATCTTCGACAGTTACTGTTACGGTTCTTTTGAAGGACATGTCGGTTTCACTGTGTGCCTTTTGCTAATGTTCCATTTTTCACCCAGAGAAGCGTAATCTTAGCGCTGCACGTGTTGGGCTGCGAACCCCGAGATGCAAATGCCTGACTGTCGTGACTAAAAGTGGCAACGGTTGCGATTCTGTACTGTAATGGATCTGATTATGCTCTTTACACATTTTTATATTATAAACTATATTACAGTTTATGCAAATTGAGTCTACTGTAACAATTATTAAGTACATTTCCTTTGCATATAGCCTTTTATATAGCCTAAAAGGTATAGCAGTGCCCCCCCTCCAAATCTCCAACCAATTTTCATATAATGTGAGAATTTACGAACGGAAGATCTGTGAGATATCGAGGCTGCTGGTTGCCCAAACAGTGATTGCGTCATCGGCGTAGGTATCGTCTCAAACAGACAGCAGAGTGGTTGAATCTTTCCGTATGTGTGTACGTATGCTGACAGGTGTTTGAGATTCGAAGGGTGGCGCTTCCCCGTCAGCGAGGGATGTGGCTTCCGACGGTGGACACAGAATCTTGGGTTTTCTGCACTTGTTCCTTACGTAGCGGAACGGCCACACGCCCCAGTTTCCCTTAGGTTTCCCCCATCGTAGATGATGTCGTGATTATGGATACTTGTTCATTAAGAGACACTGCGTGCAGTAAATTGATTACTGTTGTGCGTATATTTGACTAGTCTCAGGTGCCAAATATACACACACCTGTGCTGCCTTGTCCCGGCTAAGAGTTTCTGCCACCGCTGCTGTCGCCTTGGCAATGCACCACCATATCAGGGCCCTGCAAATACACTACTGTATGCTGTGCTTTATTTTAGAAGTTTTCACGGTTATGTGTAGCCTCTGAACCAATGGAATCCGCTGGCTTCTCTGGGCAGTCTGTGTTTTTATTCAGTGATGGCATAAAAGCAAAAAGAGATCTATAGAAAGCCGTTGGATTGGACCACAGTATGCTGCAGGAATTTAACAGAAGCTCTTATCTAGACATACTTTACATTTATACAGCTGGATATTTACTGAAGCAATTCGTGTTAAGTACCTTGCTCAAGAGAGAGCCCCATCTGCGAATTGAACGTGCAACCTTTGCATTACAAGCCCTGTAGTACACTACACTGTCGCCTACAGCAGTGGGTAGCGGGTAGCACGCAGCGCTCTGAAGGTGAGTCAGAAGAGCGCACTATGACTCCAGCATGTCGCAGAGCCAGAGTGGCACCTGTCCTCAAGCTCAGCCTCCCATTATCTTTGTTCAGTGAGGGAGAGAGGAAGTCACACCACTCAGAAGCAGCCAAACACATGCTGGCATTGTTCTGTGCGTCAGCATCATTAGGACATCATCTGTTTGCACGAAAGCCTTGTTTGGTTATGTGCCCCCTGTGATATGTTTGTCCCCAAATAACCTGTCAGGTGCTCCTGTCTAATGTATGGAGAGTGGCTGTCTTAGCCCAATTGCTGGCTGTAGTGTGTGTGTGTGTGTGTGTGTGTGTGTGTGTGTGTGTGTGTGTGTGTGTGTGTGTGTGTGTGTGTGTGTGTGTGTGTGTGTGTGTGTGTGTGTGTGTGTGTGTGTGTGTGTGTGTGTGTGTGTGTGTGTGTGTGTGTGTGTGTGTGTGTGTGTGTGTGTGTGTGTGTGTGTGTGTGTGTGTATTCTGCAGTGAGCTCGATCTCTATCTATCTCTCTGTGACATGTGTCATGCAGGCACTATTGCAGCAGCGGGTACCAGCAGCCTGAAAACCAGAAACAAAGCTATTAAAACCAACTGAAAACACACAGAGAAAATAAATAAATCCTTTCTCTGAAACTCTTGGAGAACTAAACTTGCCGTTTAACTTTTCATTGTGGCCTGTGAGGCATGGCAGTTAAGCCATTCTTATAACAAAAAGAGGGGGGGAAAAAACAGCTCAAAAGACCTTCAGGTTTTTTGTTGTTGTTTTTTTTTTTTCTGTTGCTAAGAAAAGACTGAAAGGTCCTTTGGAACCCTCTGGTGACCAGTGAAAGGGGCCCGCCTAGCAGGTGCCTGTTGGCAAGGCTGGAGCCCATTGGCTGGTGGTGTTAAGAGGGGAGTGTCCCACTGCTGACTGGACCACCCTGGCCAGACCTCAGGCTACCTCTGGAATGTTATACTACCCCCAACATCCCATTGTGAGGGCCAATCTCCGGCTCCCCCCACGCTGGGCGAGCCAGCGGAGAACCTTAAAACAGTACCCTCTTTGATTTTCCTCCAGTAGCCGCTAGCCACCCCCCCATTGGGAGAGAGTGAGCCTGATAAGACCATTAGAGAGGGGATTTGGTGCTGATTGGCTAATTAAAGTGAGCGGGGGTGGGAGGTGTTTCACCCTGCGGTGCTGGTTACCGCCGGGGGCCAAAGCCCTGAGCCCCTTCCTCAGGCCCCAGCATCGGCCGATTGAGCAACACGTCTGCGGTCGGTCAGACCACCGCCTGGTGAGACGCCCAATCAGGAGTCTCCTGAGCCTGGGGCGGCCCTTAGAGGCCTAATAGCACAGCCGATAAACATTCAGATCATTATTCAAAATTCTTTAACCCTTTAGACACCAGTAACATTTATTCATTCTTATGATTGTACATTTTGGGTTCGTAACATGTTTATTTGGGGAAAAAATGTTTTTTCACGTTTTACCATCTACTGAAGAGTTAAAGTACTCCAGATATGTATTTGACGCAGGTCTGTCCAAGACTTCAGTCATATTTTGCCCAATGCGGCTTTGTGTGATGAGAGCAGATACTGAAGTATATATCCCGGTGAAGGTGCAGAGCAGGGTGACAAATGGAAAGGCCTAGAGTTACCTGAGTTACCTTAACCACCACGGCTATACCTATAGTAAGCCGGAAGCTTAGACCCCAGGCTGACAGCATGTCGGCCAGTCCCCAGTACGAAGTTTGTTTCGCACTGTACGTCACAGAAGTAGTGATCCTGTGTTGTGAAACCTCATAGCTATGAACGGTCTTTTTCAGCACTTTCTCCCAGCTAGTTAGCATGGTATCATATCCACATAACATCGATCCTTCACGCTAGAAAAATAAACATTTGCCTCCGGTGCTGTATGCAGAATCCATTTATAGTCAGCATAGTTCCCTTCAATCCTTGTGCTGTGGTCTCTCCGAAGAAGGAGTCATTCTTCCACAGGGAGGTAATGAGCTCACGTATCTTGGTGAGATATAGCACGCAAGTATTCACCATGCATCACATTCATTACATGCATTACAGCCATTTGGCAGACACCCTTATCCAGAGCGAATAACAACATGAGGACATAAGTGCATCCACATGAGGTTTATGAGCAACAGTGACAAAGATCTGGCTAACAACACCTACACCAGCGAGTGTACAAGCAACATCGGCGAAGCGCTACTACAAGATAGCTATGTCGCCAATCTGTGTCAATTCTACAATGATGTGTCGATTTGTAAATGCCTAGATACCCATCCGACAGAATATAACATAACTCAGCAGACACTTTTATCCAAAGCGACAGTAGTGAAAGCATACGTTTTTCAGTGTAGGTGGTCCCAATGGTAATAAAACCCACAACCTAAGCATTATCAGCACCATGCTCTTAACTACTGTGCCACACAGAACTACCGTAATATAATAAAGAATATAACACCATAATATTCACAAACAAATACCATATAGGCAGGAGTAGGCGGTCCCAGAACTGCTAAGCCAGGGTTACTCAAATCACGGTACTGCTGTTTTTTCACCCTCCATTTACCTAGGAGTCAGGTGTGAAGACACGCTGGCCAGTCAGTTGCACTAATTGTTCAATTACCTACCAAGAGGAAAGAAAACCAGAACCGAATTTGGATTTTTGGGCCAGATTTGAGTAACCCTGCACTAAGCACAGTTCAACAGTTAACTGTGAGGCTGTTCCTGGAGCCAGTGGGGCGATGGGTCTCCAACAGTTGGAATGACATGTATATGGTGAAGCGACAGCATATCCATGGAAACTGTTAGCTTCTTCCGAAGAGACGACCAGGAGACTCAGCAGTCTGACTTGAAATGCAAGTTTATTACACACAGCGGTCCACAGCGAGTTGGTAAAGAGTCTCAAGTGAATGAGTCTCTCACCTGAATATATACATAGGGAGAGATGATGTTTACGAGCCTTTGTGTTGCTAACAAAGCACCAGTAAGGAAGTCAGGAAGTGATAGCGTCTGATTAGCTCATTCAATAAAAGAGGCACTGTTTGCTGACAAAGCATCGGTAATCAAAGACAGGAACTTACTGTCTAATCAACTCACTCATTCCTATGCAGATGACTTAGTAATGACTTATTAATCGGTTAATGTATTTTACAACAGACAGCATACACAATTCTCTAAAACCGTGGCTGGAAACTGTGGCTATACAAAAGTGTTACTCAAATCTGGCCCACGAATCCAAATTCAGTCCTCGTTTTCCTTTCTCTCAGGTAGTCCATTGAACAATTAGACCAGAAGACCCATTGGCTGAAGCTTGTTAGTTATAATTGTCAATGGTCTGTCTGTCTGTCTGTCTGTCTGCAGCGTATCCAGAGAACCCGTCTCTCCGTGTGCAGTAAGCTGTGCTACGCCATCGGGGGGGCGCCCTACCAGATCACCGGCAGTGCGCTGGGCTTCTTCCTCCAGATCTACCTGCTGGACGTGGCTCAGGTGGGTGTGATGCGTCGCCCACAGCAGGTCGGGCAAGGCCCCAGGACGGCGTGAGCGGCATGCGTGCGCTTGGCATGTTTCACCCGGCTGTCAGCTCGCATGCCTCTTCCAACCTCCGTGCGTGTGCTTGGCACCAGGCCAAGGGGATCTCCATGGCTCACTAGCAACCGGGTTACCGTGGCGGAAAAAACCAAATGACAAAGGGAAGATACTTTGGTGTGTCAGCTGACTGTGTCCACAGGAGGGTTTGGGCGAGTTTGGCTGATGAGGCCGCGGTTGAGATGGATTTAATGGATGCTGGCGTGTATCGGGGGTGCCCCCCGCTGGTTGTGTTGTTACTTGATTACCAGTCGATTACACCGCCCAGCGGGGCAGCCATTAGTGTGAGAATAAGACACAGCTGAAACTGTGAAGTAGCGGAAGGAATGAGCCAGACTGTCTGCACAGCTGGAGGATAATTGCTTATTCTGCCTGCTGCTCCAGCTCTGGGTTATGCTCCGTTTGGGTTCTAGCTCCAGGGTAGGTTCTGTGGTTTGTTTCTAGGTCATTGTTGGGTTCTCTGTTTTTGTTGAGATTGTATCTCAGGGTTGGGTTCTCTGTTTGGGTTCTCTGTTTTGGTTGGGTTCTAGCTCAGGATTGGGTTCTCTGTTTTGGTTGCATTCCAGCTCAGGGTTGGGTTCTCTGTTTTGGTTGTGTACTCTGGTTGGGTATTCTGTTTTGCTTGGGTTCTCGCTGTGACTGACCTGTTTTCCCGCTCCTCCTCCGGACAGTTGGAACCATTCTACGCCTCCATCATCCTGTTTGTGGGCCGGGCCTGGGATGCAGTGACGGACCCAACAGTCGGGTTCCTTGTCAGCAGAACCCCCTGGACACGATGGGGAAGGATGATGCCCTGGTAGGCACCCCCGAATCCTTCAGCGTTTGAGCAAATCAAACCAGGAAATGAATCGGTGTAAATGGTTAGGTACACACACACTCTCTCACACACACGCACGCACGCACACAGTCTCTCACACACATGATGCACGCACTCTCACACACACTCTCTCACACACACACACACACTCTCACACAGATACAGCAGGAGCATGTCATCTCCCACAAGAAGATAAGAATTTGTTGCACGTCTTTGTGTTTTCTGCGTTTACAGCTCAAGATGGACATAGATATTTCTTCTCTTTTCCTGCTCCAGGAGTAGTGCTTATTGGAGCTTTCAGCTTTTAGGCCACTGCTCGTGCAGGTACAATACAGAAATGTCTGGTTTTAGGAACAATGGCACACTTTTGAGGAGTAAAAGCAAAAGACAGGAAGCAGTGTTACATCAGCACTAGACTGTGGACAAGACTGACCTCGCGGCAAGACTACGGACAATGGGGGTGTTTTATTCTGGGTGAATACACTTACCCTGAGAATGCCCCCAAAGTAAACTCTGGGGACGGGGGTTATGATGTGGTTTAGTGCTCCCTCCCATGACAAAAGCATCCTTCTACAGAGAGATACAGTGTCTTATATTTATAGAAAAAGAGTACATTATTTTAATTTTTATCAATACAGTTCTTGGAGGATATCTTACATGTAGAAACGGATTGCAAGCTTACAAAAAAAAAAGTATGCATAGCGTAGCGTAATCTCACATATTTTAAAGTTGCAATGATTTATGTTTTCTTTTTTAATACTTTTTCCCCCATTTTTCTCCCAATTTGGTAGCCAATTAGACCCGCTATTTCTATGTCAATCCCCCCTAGTAATATGATTTTGCTGCCGTAGTCCTGCGACCGGTAGTGACGAAGGCAACCTGATGCCTCTTCCGAGACGGCACTCGCCAAGTGTCGACCGTAACCCGGTACTACAGGGCCACTCTTATGCGCAGCCAATGCCATGTCGGCTTCCCTCCCCCCTCCCTGGGGCGGACAGCCAATTGCCGCCCCTGGTGGCGCTCCTGGCCAGAGCCGACTCTGGCGAGACGGGGAATTGAACCCCGGTCTCCATGGCCAGCGTCGAATGTTGTAACCACTGGGCCATATAAACAAGACCACAGAAGACAAAACAAAAATCAATGCCTACACAGAGTAGGAATTGGACTTGGCTGGCTGCGCGTTGTTAGACTATAATTGTTTAGTTTTTCCCTTTTGACAGAGGTCGAGACAATAGACCACTGTTTCAAATAATTTCAAAAAGAAGCACCTACGTCGAAAAGCAACATCTTTGGTGGAACCATAATACTGCAACAGTTAAATAGCCCAAACAAAATACAATACAGTTATCATATTCAAATCCCCTTGAAATTCTAATGCTGCAAATTTTTGTATCTGAATTTTTAGTTTTTTTTAACCGTAAGTGCTTTACTTAAGGTGGAAGAAAGAAGTGTGGTGTTACTCCTGATGAAGCCCTTAACATTCGGATCATCAACTGAACCCTTATTGATTTCTAAACATTTGTGTAGATTCCTTTCAAATTGTGCTTTAAATGATTAATTATCGAGCAGGGTAGAGTTAAAACGCCATCTAGGCGCCTAGCTAAGGCTGAGCGAATAAAAGCAGTACAAAACACCGCCTTGTGATCCGGGAGAGCCATGGGAAGAAGGGTCACATTTTTTATATCGCAAAATAAGTCTCTGGAAGTGAAAATAAAATCTATTCTTGAAAAGGTGCCATGTCTAGCAGAGAGAAATGAAAAGTCCTTTGCAGGTTTATCAATCGCCAGAGATCAACCACACCTGTGCTATTTGCCCAAGCACGTAGCACTTCAAAGGCCAAACTTTGGTCTCTGCCCTCAATCAGCCCGGTCCTATCCATCTTATGATCCCAAACGGCGTTGAAGTCAGCGCCCACTACTAATCTAAAATCTGTTAATTCCAGAAGGGTTTTAGTTAAAAGGCTAAAGAACACTTGTGTCATATTTTTTGGAAGCATATGCTGATACTAATGCAATATCTTTACCTTCTATACAGATTTTAGCGACAGCGATCCTCCCCTTATCATCAGACCAAGAGTCCAAAAGATCACATTTTAATTTGCCTCTACATAATATAGCCACACCCTTTGTTTTGGTATTATCGGAAGATGAAGCGATTGCATGATAACATTTATTAGCTAATCGCTTAATATCACTACGCAGCAAGTGGGATTCTAGGATAAATGCCAAGTCCATGGTGTGAGAGTGAGAAAGCATCAGTCAGAAGCTCATGATGGAAACGGGGTGTTGACAGAAATGGGGGTGTTAATCAGCATGGAGAGGCATCCCCACTCCTCTCACGTCTGTCTACGATCAAAGAAAAATCTTAGAAAAATAAAACAACAAATGAGCTAACGTCTTTTCATCCCTTGTGAAAAGATGTTAGTTCCATGAGTTATTTTTACGTGTCAAAATGTATGAGAAATGCATATATATACAGCATATACAGATATATATACACTGCTCAAAGAAATTAAAGGAACACTTAAATCACACATCGTGGATCTCGATGAACGAAATATTCAAGTTGAAAATCTTTATTGATTACATTGTGTACTTCGTTGAGAAAAAAATGACGTAAGAACGGTCAATGGAAACCAAAATCATTAACCCATTGAGGGCTGGATTCAAAATCACACCGAAAATCTAAGTGAAAAATTGAGATCACAGGCTGATCCAACTTGTGTGAATTTCATCACGACAACTCATAATGTGGCTCAGTAGTGTGTATGGCCCCCACGTGCCTGTATGCACTCCCGACAACGTCTGGGCATGCTCCTGATGAGACGGCGGATGGTGTCCTGGGGGATCTCCTTCCGGACCTGGATCAGGGCATCAGTGAGCTCCTGGACAGTCTGTGGCGCTACTTTGCGGCGGCGGATGCACCGATACATAACGTCCCAGACGTGCTCAATTGGATTGAGGTCTGGGGAACATGAGGGCCAGTCAATGGCATCAATGCCTTCGTCATCCAGGAACTGCCTACACACTCTGGCCACATGAGGCCGAGCATTGTCCTGCACCAGGAGGAACCCAGGGCCCACTGCACCAGCGTAAGATTTCATCCCGGTACCTAACAGCAGTCAGGGTACCGTTGGCTAGCACGTGGAGGTTTGTGCGGCCCTCCAAGGATATGCCTCCCCAGACCATCACTGACCCACCGCCAAACCGGTCATTCTGGATGATGTGGCAGGCAGCATAATGTTCGCCACGGCGTCTCCAGACTCTTTCACGTCTGTCATGTGCTCAGTGTGAGCCTGCTCTCATCTGTGAAGAGAACAGGGCGCCAATGGCGAACCTGTCAATTCTGGTGTTCTCTAGCAAATGCCAATCGAGCTGCACGGTGCTGGGCTGTGAGCACAGGTCCCACTGCAGGACGTCGGGCCCTCATGCCACCCTCATGGAGTCAGAAACATGCACACGAGTAGCCCGCTGGAGGTCATTTGGTAGGGCTCTGGCAGTGCTCCTCCTGTTCCTCCTGCCGCTGGGTTGTTGCCCTTCTACGGCCCTGTCCAGCTCTCCTCGTGTATTGGCCCATCTCCCAGTATCTCCTCCATGCTCTTGAGACTGCTGGGAGACACAGCAAACCTTCTTGCGACGGCACGTATGGATGTGCCATCCTGGAGGAGCTGGACTACCTGTGCAACCTGAATGGGCTGCAGGTACTGCCTCATGCTACCAGTAGTGACAAGGGCACTAGCAAAATGCAAAAATTAGAGAAAAATCAGTTAGGAAGGCTCAGGAAAGAGAAATGGTCTGTGGCCACCACCTGCAAAACCATTTACTTTTGGGGGTTTGCACCAAAGCAGGTGAAATTGATTCACAATCGTTTAGGCTTCCTAACTGGACAGATCGATATCCCAGAAGTTTAATTGACTTGGTGTTATACTGTGATGATTAAGTGTTCCCTTAATTTCTTTGAGCAGTGTATATATATATATATATGTTATTATTATTATTATTTATTTATTTTTAACACTGATGTATAAATATATGTCATGGACTTTTGAAAAAGATATACTTTAAAAATAAATGTACAAAATGTAAAGACTTCATAACTTCATACTTCATATTTTAACATGAATTTAACATTTAATGAAGGGAAGCGGGGGAGGTTGAAAGAGGATAAGAATCAGGTGAGGTGTAGCGGAACCGTTACGTGAGGAGGCGGGGGGGCACAGAGAGAAGGGGCGGGCGTGTGTGAAGGCAGCACAAGGAAACTTGGATTTCAATTGGTCCAACCCACAACACACCACCAATCAGGTCCAATCAGAGCGCTGAGGAGCAGCTGTGGACTGGCAAGCGGGAGAGAGCGCGTGGAGGCTCTCTCTGGGGTTAATGCCGGTCAAGTGGAAGGAGAGGCTCTCAGCTTGGGGTGAGGGAGTTTAGCGCTACTGTGAAGGGTTTCGAGTTTCTGTAACCATTCCCACCCCACCCCCACCCCGCCACCCTGCCTGTGGCTCAGGGTTGAAAGCCTACAACTCTGGGAGTGGTGCTGATTTTAGTCTTTAATGATTCAGGGTTATATCCTTCATTTTTTAAACCCACAAAAAGTGTTTACAGCTTCAATGGTGAAATTACACCCCACACTTTTCCGCAAGAATCTCTTTATTAACATATAAAATGTGAATTGCAATGGTGAATGCATACATTTTTCAGTATATGTGGTCCCAATGGGAATTGAAAAATAACATTGTTAAACATTGTTCATTAAAACATTATTTTTGGTGTAAAAATCTTTGCACCATGAATTAACTGGTTTGACAAGTGTCATGTCATCATGACAAATGGAATGGTTCTACCTGGGTGTGTGATGAGTCATGGATTTCCCTCCATATTTCCGCTGTACACGTCATGTTTACATAATTTGTAGCGGAGTTGGAATTTGGTCAGCTGCCACTTCCTGTGCCCGCACCTGTGCTCTGTCTTTCAACTGTGACCTTTGTATTATGGGGTGTCCTTCAGTTACCTCATCAACCTGTCAAGTCCGTTGTTGCCTTCCCTGCTGTAGCTTGCATTTGACAAGGTTCCACAACAGAGGCTTGTTGCCAAAATGAAGGAGTTGTTTCAGAATGGGTTCAATATTGGCTGCAAGGTCGAATACAGAGTAACAATAGGTGGGGTCGTATCTGACCTAGGTGCTGTGGGCAGTGTAGTCCCGCAGGGATCTGTGCTGGGACCTCTGCTGGGACCTCTGCTTTTTGTTATTTACATAAATGATCTTGATAGGAATGTTAGTAGGAAAATGATTATTGTTATTATGTATTCTTATGCTCTTAATCAATCAATCAACCGATATTCATTTGTTATTGTATTATGCTCACATTTCAGAATCGGGTGACCCAGATTATCTGTTCTCGTTTTTGCCAGTTATTTGGGTTGTGGCTGGCAGACTCTGGGCTCTGCAGTGAGCCCAAGAGCTGGTTGCTGCTGTGCTTGTGGTTTTTCTCTCACCGCTGTCTGCCTGACGCTCAGACTGCCAAAACGTGAAACCTGCTGAAGGCACACATTAAATATCATATATTTTTTAATTGTATTAAATATATATTTTACAGATAGTACACCTAATGTTTAGGCATTAATCGAATATTATATTATTGTTATTTTATATTATTAAATGTACATTTTGTACATAAATCATCTTGTTTGTCATGGCAATAAAGCTTGTATTGTATATACACTCTGAATATACATACCTATTCTGTTGAGCTTATGTTCATTGGCCTGACCTTGTTCAGTCAACCTACAGTGGCAGAGCGAGGGAGGGGAGGGGGGAGAGAAAGGGAGGGAGGGAGAGAAAGGGAGGGAGGGAGAGAAGGATCTTTGCTATATCTGTATTCCAGACTATGTTTAATTGTTTGTCATGCAGCACTGTACATTAATATTGTATGTGTGAAGCAGCCTTGGCATTTTGAGTATGTGTGTTAACATGCATGTCAAGCAATGGGAGCTGAACCCAGCCCAGGCGACATAATGATATCAGGCAAGGGTGTGGGGGGGCTTGACTGTTAGACTTGCCCTCCTCCGGCATCCCCGTACAGACCATCCTGAGATGTAGCGAGCTCCAGACGTCTTAAAGACCGCATGAACAGCTGAACCCCAAACAGCACAGGGTCACAGGACTGATCTACGGACCAGAGTAGGAGAGAGAGAAAGATAGAGGGTCTCTATGGAAAAGCTCGTTTTAGACACACACGTGGGAATAGCTCATCTCCGCTTTCCCCCCCCCCCCGGGTCCAAACCACAGACGGCCGTGTGAAAATTTGGCGCAAAGATCCCATGTGTAAGGTTGGCATGGGGACTGCCATGTGTAAGCTTGGTGGTCTACAGAGGAGGGTATTTTCGGTCTGAGGTGTTTTTGCGTAGCTTTTTTTCTTTTCTTCAAATGGCGACCTCCCGTTAAATCCTTGTCAGATGTTTTCGCGGCCCAACCTAACAAACCAGATGGCAGGAATCTTCTGATTAATTCCCCACCCTGATGAACTGAAACAAAACAGGCTGCACACAACAAGCACAGCATTGCACACAGCAAGAATGCCTTTCCAGCAACTAACGCAGAGGTCTGGTTTTGCCAAAGTCGATTTCACCAAATGTGCTGCTGAAAAAGTACATACAATTCTGCAGAATGACACAATGCTGCATCCTTTCTGTGAAACAGGCACACAGCTGGGGCTATGCGTGTGTGCAGTGGCGTATGGGTTGCCAGTGCCGGGGCGAGGCACGTAGAATCCGTGAACCGTTACACTCCCTTCCACCAGTTAGCAACTCCCGCATCCTCCCAACCTTCACCACGGACCGGGGATTGCGCCCGAAACCCAGTGCATGAAACAAAAAGGTTGGGGACCGCTGCCCTAACTGTGTTTTTTTTTTTTTTTTTTTGCTCGGAATTTTGCACCCAGCTACGCCTCTGCGTGTGTGTCTGTGTGTGCATGTTTGTGCATTGGTTTATTGTTTTGTGTTGGTTTTTGCAGGATCATTTTGTCCACCCCCCTGGCAGTGATGTGCTATATCCTGATCTGGTACGTGCCTTCGTTCGAGCAGGGCAAGATGGCCTGGTACATGCTCTTCTACTGCCTCTTCCAGTCCCTGCAGACGGTGAGTTTCCAATGGAAGCCCCATCATTGCAGGCCGTGACTAATTTTAAATACATAAACATAGTAGTTTGATAAACTCTGTGGTGTCATGTTGTTTAGTGTTGTTTTGTGGTACAATGTTGACTTTGTAGTATAGTGTTGTTTTGTGGTACAATGTTGACTTTGTAGTATAGTGTTGTTTTGTGGCATAATGTTGACTTTGTAGTATAGTGTTGTTTTGTGGTATAATGTTGACTTTGTAGTATAGTGTTGTTTTGTGGTACAATGTTGACTTTGTAGTATAGTGTTGTTTTGTGGTATAATGTTGACTTTGTAGTATAGTGTTGTTTTGTGGTATAATGTTGACTTTGTAGTAGAGTGTTGTTTTGTGGTATAATGTTGACTTTGTAGTATAGTGTTGTTTTGTGGTACAATGTTGACTTTGTAGTATAGTGTTGTTTTGTGGTACAATGTTGACTTTGTAGTATAGTGTTGTTTTGTGGCATAATGTTGACTTTGTAGTATAGTGTTGTTTTGTGGTATAATGTTGACTTTGTAGTATAGTGTTGTTTTGTGGTATAATGTTGACTTTGTAGTATAGTGTTGTTTTGTGGTATAATGTTGACTTTGTAGTAGAGTGTTGTTTTGTGGTACAATGTTGCTTTAAGTGCAGGAGCTCCTGCTCTCTGATGAATTGTGGGTTTCTATTCTCTGATTGGCTCTTATGAATCATGGGTTTCTGTTCTCTGATTGGCTCTGATGAATCATGGGTTTCGGTTCTCTGATTGGCTCTGATGAATCCTGGGTTACGGTTCTCTGATTGGCTTTGATTAATCCTGGGTTTCTGTTCTCTTATTGGCAGTGCTTCCATGTGCCGTACTCCTCCCTGACCATGTTCATCAGCTCTGATCAGAGAGAGCGCGATTCGGCCACAGCCTACCGTAAGTACCCTAAACACCAGTCACCCCAAAACTGGTCATTGCCCACACTACCGTAAGCACCCCCAGAACCAGTCACCCCAAAACCTTTCTCTCTCTCTCTCTCCCCCTCTCTCCCTCAGGTATGACTGTGGAGGTGATGGGCACGGTTATTGGCACGGCGATTCAGGGCCAGATTGTGGGTGGGGCCAATGCCCTCTGTGGTCCTGGGGATCTGGGCACAGAGGAGGGGTTCAATTCAACCGCACAGAAGCTTGGACCTGAGGTCAACATCACTCCCGTGTCCCTGGAGGAAACGGTATGGGACGCCACATGGTGGCGCTGCATATGTGCTCTGACTCTGCAGCCCATGTTACAGCTCGCCATTTATACCAGCGGTCCCCAATCACACGAGAGAAGGGCTGGTGTGGGCACAGGCTTGTGTTTTAGTCTAGTGTTAAGTTGATCGAAGCCCAACATTTGTTGATTAGCTGAATCAAGTGTTTTAGTGCTGGGCTGAAACAGGTTCCTGGTGTATACTGTCCTACTCAGTCTGTGGTACACTGTGTATGTGCTGTGCTGTGGCTAACTCCCTCATCTCTCCGAGCAGAAGCAGGCTTATTTGATGGCGTCGGGGGTGATCTGTGCAGTCTACGTCCTGTGCGCCTTCATCCTGGTCCTGGGCGTGAGGGAGAAGAAAGGTGAGTGCCGCGAAAGTTCATGTGCCAAATCCTGTAGATGGAAAACAGCGCCACACTAACCCCCCCCATTGTGGAAGTGCAGCTCCGAGTTCCAGTTCTCAGTTCTAGCTCAAGGTCTGTCTCACTGTCTCAGCCTTTCATGAGATTACAACCCCTCCCAGGACTCCCCTCGTCTCAATGGTAACCTCATAAATAATTCTTAAAATTCTTGGTAGTAAGCTCTTTGAACCTTTCCTTGAAAGATGTACATTTCATCACGTGAGCAACGGAACAGGCATCAGCCTATCCGAGAGACGGGTCGGGCTGCTCTTAGTGTGTACGCGCTTTGCCAGTGTGATTTTTCTAATATGCGATCTTGGAAGCCGCACATCAAATTAATCGCTCTACTCTGCTCTCTACTCGTTCGTGTGGAGGGTCAGTGGGATTAGGTGTGAGGTGTGTTCGATGGCCATAAAGGATTGCAGGACATGCCTAATACATCAAGGTGTATTGATAACTGATAACTCATGATAGCACTCTGTCTGTCTCTATCTGTCTCTATCTGTCTGTGTGTGTTTGTGTGTGCGTGCGTGCTCTCAGACTCGGGACGGCTGAAGACGGGGCAGCCCATGTCATTCTTCCAGGGCTTTCGGTTGGTGATGGGTCATGGCCCCTATGCCAAGCTGGTCATGGGCTTCCTCTTCACCTCCCTGGCCTTCATGGTCAGTACCGACCATGCTCCCATTACACCGGTCTCCACACCACACCCCTGAGTAATGTTTATACAATTCAGTTATACAATTAAACAGGATTATTTCTGCCCTTCGATGCATGGATCAATATATTTAAGAAGATAAAAAGACATGCAAGAAAAAATATAAAAGATCCACAGAACATTTTGAACTTAAAATAAAGCTAAATAATCACTTTGGCATCCTTCTTCCCCATTTCACTGATGCTGAAACCTTTGAACCCTTAGCCTCTTCTTTACTGAAAAGGGAGAATCGCTCAGAGGTGAATATGATAAATTATACCGTGTATTGGCTTGTTGTTAAAGGATTTCATTCAGCAGGGGAAAGTGGACAGTGCAGCAGGATAGGAGTGAGACTGACCACATGTGCACCCACGTCTCTGAGCTTCCACAGCCTGCATTAAAAACAGCCTTTTTATGCTCATATTTACTGATTTTACATGACTAATAGTAGTAAATAGCACAAATTTGTCCTGCGCACAGTCGACAAACATTGTACTCCCTCAAAACGGACTATGTGTGTGTCATATATACATATACACATATAATTGTGACATCTTTGTGGGGGGAAATATTACTTGTTTAAATATCTATATATATATATATGCACCAATAGGAAAATGCACCAATAGATGAAAATTCTGCACCTGATAAACTGACGGATAATTCAGATGAGGTCAATTTAATTTTATCGGCCGATGGCAGTCACTGATAAACTGACGGATAACTATCGGTGCACCCCTAATATACTGTATATATATCTCTTTTTTTGCCACCAATCATCACAAAATGCACTATAATATCTAGGTGTGTCTTATGTATGAAAAGGGGGTGAATACTTATGTAATCAGTTAATGTCAGATTTTTATTTGTAATTAATTAATCCAAAGCTTTACAGTTTTTTAAATTTATTTGCCATTATAGAGTATTTTGTGTTGATCAGTGGCAAGAAATCCCAACTACATCAATTTTGATTCCATGTGCTCTACTTCCTGTCTTCTGGCAGCTGCTGGATACGGATGTATATATTCAGGAAGTGGCTGACTTGTTTGTGCCTACTGTTCTGTGCTGGACCTACACTTTGGGCCTCAGGAATGACTTCCAGAACATTCTGCTGGTCATTATGGTAAGAACCCCGTGCCCCAGCACTGCGCCTCATTTCAACACCCCAAAAAACAAACCCCTTGCCACAAAACTGCACCACATTTTAACACCCCAGAAAACAAACCCTTGCCCCAACACTGCCTCATTTCAACATCCCAAAAAACAATATGGTTCTGTTAACAGTGAGTAAAGGGTTATTCCAGAGAGGGGGGAGATTGATGGGGGGCGAGATGCACATTTGCGGCTTCATTGGTTTTCCACCAGGTTTCCATGGTCACAGATGTTATTGAGGCAATTGTGCTTTTCGATGTATTGATATACAGAATGTGGAATTTACTACCGTCAGTGATAATACCCCTGAAGTATGGGCAGTGCGTGCTTTACGTACATCACAGAAGCTCTGACCTCGCGTGTTTCGTTTGCTAAACACGATTCTCATGGACACGCACACACGCACACAAACGTCTTGTCATATTGTGAAACTCCCATCCTATAGGAGACCGGTGAAGTAGGGTTTAAATGTTGCAGCATTTGCTCTTGCAACATGACTCAACTTTTTTAGGCTGCATGATTTGGTCCCGGTTGCCCAGACAATGGGCTTCTCCTCCCTCCACATTCTTTCATTCCGCCTGTTACTCCCACACCCACACGAGGGGCCAGAGGTCACCAAGGGACTGAGGCCCATTCTGTGGGCCGAGGTTAGAGAATGGAGGTTGGAGAGGTGGAGCGCGGGGCCGTCCAGTGTAAGGGGCTCTTGTTCCGTTAGGCGTGAGAGAAAGGTCACAACGTTGTTTCCCCTTGTTCCGTTTAGCAAGAGGAAAAGGTCACGCTCTTATTTCCCCTCGTTGCATTCAGCGTGAGAGAAAGATTACGCCGTTCTGTCTCCATTCAGCAAATACCCTTCGCCTGACAACTTTTAGTCAGCTGGAAAAAAAGTGTTCCCACAGAAGCCGCTAACGGCGATTCTCATACTGTGTAATGAATAAGGAGCTGAGCTTGTAACTCAAAGTTAGCAGGCTCAAATCCCAGATGGGGCACTGCCATTGTCCCCTTGAGCGAGGTACTTAACCTGAATTGCTTTGGCAAATATCCAGCTGTATAAATTGATAGTGTGTGTAAGCTGTGCAAGTCGCTCTGGATCAGGGAGTCTGCTAAGTAAATAAATGTATTTTTCCATCTTTTTGCCTCCCTCAGCTGTCCGCGACTCTGACCATTCCCTTCTGGCAGTGGTTCCTGACCCGATTCGGGAAGAAGACCGCTGTTTATGTTGGAATCTTGGTGAGCACCGGAATCACAACCCAGTCACCAAAAAAAGCACACCCACACGCACACCTGCGTTGCAGCGTGTTGCCACTGGTGACAAGGCTTCATAATGGCTGGGGCTACCTTGGGCTGTCAATCACTGACTTGTCTGGACCAATCAGAAAGACTGCGCTGCACAGCAGAAATACTATGATTGGTCAGTGCCAACACAAGGTAGCCCTGTCCATTGTGGGGTTCATGATGCTTAGCTAAACCTATCACTACCTGGAACATTAAAAAATGCACATTGCTTGGGAACCGCGCTAAGAAAAATGTGTGTGTGTGTGTGTGAGAGAGATATCCAGGCTGACGTGGTCTCTGGGTGAGTGTGTGTGTGGGTGAGAGAGCTCCGTGACACTCAAGTGGTCTGTTGATGTGTGTGTGTTTGCAGTGGGCAGTGCCGTTCATGATCCTGTTGGCGTGCATGGAGAGTAACCTAATGGTGGCGTATGTGGCGTCTATCGGCTCAGGTGCTAGCGTAGCCGTCGCGTTTCTCCTGCCCTGGTGAGTACCGCCCCTTCGCTCTCTGCTGTCAATCACCTACACACACCCTAAAGCCCTGCCCTCTCTTGCGTCAATCACCTACACACACACCCTAGCCCCACCCTCTCTCCTGTCAGTCACTACACATACCCCATAGCACAGGAGTGTTTAAAGGATTGTTTGTTCCTCCCCCTGTTCTTTTTGGCTCTGAACGCTTTGTCTGTAAAATAAGTACGTACACAGACTCCACAGTGCCTGCACTCTGCCAGTATCTGTGCTCTCTGTGTATCCGGGCTGGGGCTGACCATGTCCGTGTGTCTGTCCCTCGGCAGGTCCATGCTCCCGGACGTTGTGGATGATTTTAAGCTGAAGAACCCGGGCTCCTGTGGCCATGAGGCCATCTTCTACTCCTTCTACGTTTTTTTCACCAAGTTCGCCTCTGGGGTGTCCCTGGGGATCTCCACCCTCAGCCTGGAGTGAGTATCTGTCTCTCTCTCTCTCTTTTTCACTTTCCCTCTCTCTCTCTCCCTGTCTTCCTCTATCTCCCTCTCTCCTCTCTTACTCTCTTGCATACACACACTCCTGCACAAAGCCACTGATGCATACATACACATCACACACAGACACATACTCACACACTCTCTCTCTCACACACACACACACACACACAGGTACTCATTCTCTCTCACACACACACACACACACACACACACACACACACACACACACACACATGCACTCACTCTCTCACACCCACACACACACACACACACACACACAGGTACTCTCTCTCTCTCTCTCACACACACACACACACAGGTACTCTCTCTCACACATGCACTCACTCTCTCTCTCACTCTCACACACACACTCAGGCCTTCCATTGAATGTACAGTGCTAAATCTCAGGCTTTGATGTGAGTGGTGCTGGTTGTGGAAGATTAGAGGGTGGCAGGTTTTGGGAGGTTAGAATTCAAAGAGGTTACATTATTCCGCTCTCACGACTCTCGCATGTAAGAGGATTATGTTAGTGCTGGCGACATTTCCTGTTGCTTTGTGGGTCAGTGGAGCATCTCTGGGGACTTGTGGCCTGAGGCTCATGTGACCTGTGGCCAGTCATGTGGTCTGGTAGACCTGGGTCAAATACATATCTCAAATACTTTAACTCAAAAAAAATAGTTTTAAACACTCCTGTAGATCCAAGAGAATCTTAAACAAGACACTACACACCGAAACATTCGATCAAATAAAATATGAATTGTTATGAATATTTGTGAAAATATAAGTCTCTGTTAAAATTGTCAGTATTTTTACTGATCTAAAGGGTTAATTAAAGTATTTCAAATAAATAGTTGACAATGTCCCTCTCCCTTTCTCCCCCTCTCCCTCTCTCTCTCCCTCTCCCTCTGTCTCTCTCCCGCTTCCTCTCCCTCTCTTTCCCTCTCTCTCTGTCTCCCCTCTGCAGTTTTGCTTGTGGGTATGTCCTGACTGTTTTGTTGCAGGATGCGTGCAGATTTGCCGTATTTTAATTTGACACTGTTTTAGATTTTTTAACATTAATTTATTAATGCCTTTAATTTTTGATCGGATGCTGGTTTCTCCCGTGCCCATCGCTCTGATAGTTGTGGGGCTTCTCATATTCCATTCATACCCCATCGACGAGGCCACGCGGCAGGTCAACCGCAAACTCCTGCAACAGCTACAGTGAGGAGCCAACACCAGCACCCCCAAACACATCAGCACCCACAAACACAACACACTCACAACACACTCACTCATTCACCCCCAAACACAGCCGCACCAACACCCAACACACGCGCTCAGTCACTCATTACATTACGTTTTACATTTACATTTTAAGCATTTAGCAGACACTCTTATCCAGAGCGACTTACAAGATGTGCATAAATACATTGTAGGAACAATCATAGTGTGCGCAAGAGATCAGTGCAATAATACAGCGATAGACATCATTGCAGGCAGCTGCGTACCATACCTGTAACACTGCGTACCATACCTGTACACTCACTCATACACTCGCATACGCATTCACTCACACAAACATGCACCCAGAAACCCACCCTCTAGCTCACTCACTAAGTTCTGCAATAACAAGGTTTTACCACTAGAGGCACTAGATGGCTTGAAGCTGGTATTAACAGTGTTTATTTATTGGAGAATGGCGCTGGTGCTCGTGCCCGTGTTTGTCTCCGAGCCGTATGATACCGGGCTTTTCTGTCCGTTACGCTGTAGGGTTTGGACAGCTGTGCTCACCAAGGGCACAGAGATATGAGCGCAGTCTGGACTAAGACCACTGAGCAGTGGATGGATTCTCAGTGTGAGTAACTGTGTTCCTCTCCACAGGGACGGGGAGGACTCTGAATCGTCGGACTCCACGGTGTGAGGGCCCGGAGCAGGAGTCACGGCCAGGAGAGGTGGCAGCGGGCGGGCGGGGGGGGGGTGTGGGGTCTGATGTTTGCACTGGGCGCTGAAGGAGACCGAGCTACTGAAGAGTTGGGACATCGCTTGGGCTGTTTCTGTTGTTTATTTTTTTATTTAACATACTAACAAAGAGACGATGTCTGAGGCTGCCCCTCGGTGACCATACACACACAGCACCCCCTGGCTGTGCAAGGTGGAAGTGCCAAGAAAAGGCACCTTTTTTTTTCAACTAAAAAACTACAGCAGCTGCTAAAGCCCGTAAATGTGATTAATGTGATCGTGTGTTTTCTTCATCTACGTCACAGTTCTTGGAGTCATCGACCAGATCCCCAGTGTGCCAAGGACTGAGCTGACACAAAACCAGACGGTGCACTGAACAGACTTTTCATTAACATGGTGGGACTGTTATCCCAAGGGGACAGCTTGGTCCCAGTCCCTGTTTTCTGGGTGTATAAATAACCTGACCCACCCTTAGCACAGCTCTTTTAACCACTTTCACTTACTTGAAGAGTTTGCATACAGTCTGTGAGAGGGACATGCTCACAGAGCAGGTAGAACTGGCCAGACTACTTCTACCTGCATGGACAGGTGTGGACAGCATGGACACAGAGGACAGGTGTGGACAGTATTGGCGCAGAGTTGCCATCCTCATGAACAAAATTGCCTGTTAATTACTGTGTCTTATGCCACGAGAGGCACCTCCTCCATTAAAAGCTCAGCGATGTAAACTAGTACAATACTGTTACAAAGAAGCTTGAAAACCTACATTCTCAGTCGTCTTGCCTAAAAGTTGTATGCAGCACATCAAAATTTTGCAGAAATTTTCAGTCGGATGACGAATAAGTGGTTTCGGTGTTCAAGGAGCCCTGCAAGGACTATGAGATGTGTTATTGAGCAAGAGGGAGCTCCATGTAGCTCCATGAAGCTCCGCACTGAAATCGGGAAGTGAGACCGCTTTCTCTCGATCGCACGTTGAAACGAAAGAGTTGCCTTCAGTTGTGAACACTGACGGCTGTCTTGACAGGAAGATCGGTTTTTACAAACTTATTATAGTTATTTATAATAATACTGACTTAAACAAAAACTGCATTTATCTTTGACAATCCACCCACCCACCGCCCCAAACAGAGACAGGCAAAGTTTTTCCTGCATCTCTTGCAACAACTGTCATATATGCAGCTGTATCGACTTCCCAGCGCCACTGGGTGGCGCAAACCCCAAGACCCACTTCACTGTCGCAGGGCGGCACACCAGGGAAGCCTAGAGATGGTTTATTTAAGTATTTATTGATTTTGTTTCTATTTAAACACGTTTTTGAAAAACTCAAAGTTATAGATTTTTTTATGAATTAAAAGTTGCCATAGATCACACTATTTATTGTTTATAAGGCAATTCCAGCCAAAATCGGAAACCAAGGCGTGCGTGTTTGCGTGCGCATGTGGTCCAGTGTGTCAGGCTTTGCCTGAGGGGAAGACTGTCTAACTGTTTGTGTTGCTAGTAACACCGGGGCTCTTCTTGTAAGTGATTATTCTACGCTGTTAATTCTTTACACTTGATTTAAGGCCTTCGAGAGAGTTTGCTTTGAAGATGAGAAGCACAAAAGTCAAACTACAGGTGTAATGAGGCAAGTCAGAAAAGCACAATTGTTTTCCCCCCTTTTGTGGGGGCAGGCGGTGTGGTCCGGGGGGGGTTAGGGGCAGGTAGCAGGTTAACTTCCTGTCACATGGAGTTACAGGTGTGTTACTAACTTGTTATTTCAGGTCTACTGAATGTCCCTGATGGGGCAGGCACATTTAACATACTGCGCGGCGAAGGCATTGAACCGCTCGTTTATATTGTATTTGGAGTTATGTGTGTTCATGCATATGTGTTAAAGTATTTGTGAATGACCGTGTAGAGGTCAGCGCTGGGCGGTGTTTGGAGATCTGCAGGGTGGAGGTGATCTGTGGCAGCTCAGCCTCCATCGTAGTCTGGATCCAACTTGATGAAGTCGCATAGCCCTACCGCTCCATCTAAAATACTGTACAGAAAATACACCCAGACCAATTACAAGACTCTGACCAGCAGTTTGTGTTAACTGACAGTTTTATTATATCCTGAAGCAAACATGTATGTTTTAAATAATGTTGAATAATTACGTAAATTCATAGATTAAAACTGCCAGTGTGTGGACCCAGGCCTTGGACTGGGCAAAACAAACAATCAAAACTGAAAAGGAATGAGGCTCAGAAGTACCACAAAATGTAGAAGTTGTTTCCAAACTGCACCAGGTGGAGGGCGGGCACCACATGTTCTAATTCAGCCCAAATGCTTTGATCACTTAATATATTCTACAGTAGATCCTCAGATGAACAAGGTTATCTTTTACAAACAAAGAGGTGACCGCTCTCAGAATTCTATACTGAACATTGTCCTACAGGGGGCGCTATCATTCGGTGAGAATGGCCTTTAAACTAAGAGTTCTGTGGTGGGGATATGCTGCAGCTGTACGTTTGTATATATTGTACATACATTTGTAAATATGTTCAAAAACCATGTGAAGGTTTAAAAAGCTGTGAGTTTCCAATGGCTGGTGTGAAGACAGTGATTAAAATGGAGAATTAATGTCAATAAAAACGACTTGAAATGGACGTATGGATGACAGAGTTTCGGTTTCTTCATTGCGTTCATAAAAAAATGCTGCTTGCTGCTACAATCATTCACTCTGTGTGAATTGGGATGAAAGAACCACAATGCAACACACCGCCACGTGTCCACCTAACATTCTCCTTTCCACCGCAATCTGGACCGCCTGATCGAAACTGTAGGTCGATCCAATCCAATTCAATTTCTGGATGGCCGGTGTGTATACAGTTACAATACAATTACCCTGGCTCAATTAACGAATTAGCTGTATACGCCAATGCCAATTCACTTGTAGATTAGATCACAGTAAACCAGGGGTGTCCAATCTTATCCAATAAGGGCTGGTGTGGGTGCAGGCTTTTGTTCTAGCCCAGCACTACAACACCTGATACCTTGATTAAAGAGCATGACTGGTGGATTATTTGAATCAGGTGTTTTAGTGCTGGGCTACAACAAAGGCCTGCACCCTTCTCGGATAAGATTGGACTCCTGGTCTAAACGTTTCATATAGAGCAGGGGTGTCAAACTCATTCCACCGAGGGCCTAAAGTTTTGAGTTTCAAAGTGATTTAAATGTAAGTAACAAGCTAGCTACCTTTTCTGTATTTAACACGGTCCCTCCCTTTTGGTTGAAGAAGTGTGCTAATTAGTGAAATCACCTGGTGTAGTGCATTGGTTGCAACAAAAACCTGCATACACTCGGCCCTTGATGGAATGAGTTTGACACCTGTGATATAGAGACTCAAGAACCGTATTCAGCTGTCATTCGTGACCTTAAATGTAGCCAAACCTCAGATCAGTTAGGCTAATTAAGTCATTAAAAGCATGAGTTGGAACACAGGAACATTTACACCCCTAACTTATACTGATACACATTTTAAAACGTGTCAAATTTGACTCAGAATTCTCTCTCATTTGTATAAAACTTTAGGCCTTGAGAATCTAGGAATCTTAGCTCATGGAGCTCAGTACTCTAGTATATATATACCAAGACCTAGTAGAACTGCAGAAAGACTCTTCTGCCTAATGAAGAAGGGACCTAATTAAAGAGCACCAATACATCGAGAGGGTCTGAATTCATTCAGGGTTTTTTGCGAGTTATTAGCAGAAACTCTAATCAACTCAAATTGTTTACAGTGCAGAAAAACTAAATGTTTCTTTTAGGAAGATGCATTTTATTTAATAAAATATGACAAATAAGAGCCAATGGTTGCATAACTCCATGTAAATTAAATTGTTTAAATGTGTCAATTTTTACATTGTTTTGTTGAATTCCACTTACAAATATAATGCAATTCTTTCATTTCTTTTAAAATATTAAAGTGCTTGACCTTACACCAAATATCCCGTTTTCCTAAAATGCATTCAATCAACACTGGGGTGATTAGGCTTTCACCAAATCAGCCTAATTGCAAATAGCCCCCGGCTGAGAAGAGGAAACGTTTACAAATGTTACTTTGAGGGAAATTCACAACTAGCTACAGCTAAAATACAATCATCTGGTCTCAATGGTTATTGCGATGACAGTCTACAGGAACTTTTGTATTGTGTGGAGCGTGGTTTCGCTCCTCATTGCTGGCCGAATTGAAGCTTACAGGTCAGCGCCTACCTCGCTCACTGAGGGCTGGAGAAAGTCCTCGTACTTGCCCGATCCGCTGGGCGCAGGTTTTAGTCCCAGAGCCGCCCAATCGACCAAGGTGTCCACGGAAGGACCCGTGGAGCTATCCGATTTCCAGACTCCATTACGTGTACCGCAGGTCATCGAACGGCTGCACCTGACCGAAGAACAAACTCCAGGCGTCCTGCCGCGAAGTGGGCTGGAAATGATTGTGACCACAGCTCCGACTCCCGCGCCTCAAACAGAGCCCGACTCCCTCCAGGAGGTTTCGGTCACGTGCTCGGGTACCGAGTTGACAGTGAGGGTCCAAAAGCACTTCTACGGCTTCACCCCGACGGACTCCGAGTTAACGCTGGGAAGGGCGTGCAAGAGCACAGGAGTTCACGATCTCTCCGGCGACTTGCTCTTCACCTACCCGCTCGCATCTTGCAACAGCAAGCAAGAGGTAAGCCTGTTTGCGAACCGAGGTAAGCCTGTTTGCGCCGAGGCGCGCCGCATCGTGTCTCCCAACTCCTGTAACCCCCCACCCCGTGTCGCCCCGCAGAAAACACCGGGGTACGTCCTGTATAAATACGTCTTGCGATATGTGCCCCTCCCAACCAACCTGACGATCCGGAGGGCGCACGGACTCAACGTGGACATCCAGTGCCGTATTAAGAGGTTAGGCGCGCCGCACATTTCTCCCCCCATCACCACATATCTTGGAAAATGTGATGGACGCTTTTCACACTTAAACTTTGAACTTCTCTTATGCGCAGATTTCACCACGTGCACCAGCTTTCAGTGCACCCTACCTGGGTGACACCCACGCGGAAGACTCTGAAAGGACTACTGCCTGGTTATGGGATCCAAACAATGAGCGGTAAGCGCGTGGTTTTTTGGCCATTTAGCAAACGCTCTTATCCAGAGCGACATCAATATGAAAATGTTGTTACATCAATAGTACATTGACAACACGTCTAATGTTTTGTTTAAAATTGATATATTCTAATTAAGTTAGCACTGGTTAAAACCATCCCAGTTGGCTAATAAGTGCACACATGGGATAAAAAGCAACTTCCTGATCCTCTTCCGTTCAGTGTGTAGGCTACTTCACTGTATTCCGGTGTAAAATTGGGTCGCTAAAGAGCACATCGTAGCAGTCTGCATTGGGCGATGCGTTTTACCATCAGTCGCGGCGTCTCGTGCGTTTCAGCTGGGTGGGCCGGCCTCGCCCCCTCCAATGTCTTTCTCTTGGGACAGCGGGTGCATTTCCAGGCGTTTGCGCTCCACCTGCCGCCCGGAGGGAGACTCTACGTGGATCGCTGCCACGCCTCCATCTCCGGACAGCCGGAGGCCTCCCCCAAACATTCTGTTATTGAGAACTTTGGGTATGTGGACATTGTAATCTAGTGTGTGTCTCTCTCACACTCTCTCGGTGTGCATATACAATCTCTGTCTATCTCTAACTCTGGTTACATGTACATGTTATATAATGCGAATATACAAACTGGTGTGTGTAATGTTGTATGAGGCCAGAGGGTGGCACTTGGCACTTTGCAGCATGTAAATCTAGTGCGGCCAGATAGATTGACCTGAGGGCCATTAAATGGGTGGGGTATTAAATATTTGCTGGATTTTGATAGGTGCATGGTGTGGTTTGCTGGTTTTTGATCGTTGTGTGGTGTGGTATTAAATATTTGCTGGTTTTTGATGGGTGCATGGTGTGGTTTTCTGGTTTTTGATAGGTGCATGGTGGACAGCAAAATCAACGGCAGTAATTCAGGGTTTTCCCCTCAGAGGACAAATGGGACCATCGACTTTGTGCTGGATGCTTTTCAGTTCCTTCCTAAATCTACTGCAGAGGTGAGTCTCGCCTCTTTGGCCAGTACGGCCGCACAATCAGTAGTTATCAGCAAAGTTTATAGGACAATTTCGACCAAAAATCCATAATCCATACATGGCAAAAAATAATCTGAGAGATTGTAGTTTCAGGAAGTTGAACAGGAAGATGTTTGTTTTTTAGCTTGAATAATTCTCATATCTGCTGAAAAAAAGTGTACATTGTTGCATCCCTACTACAATAAGAATGAAGGACAACATGTACAAAGATTGAATATAGATAAAATGTGAGACCCATTTAGAGGGATGTGACATTTATCAGTAGTAAACATGCCATGCTTTGAGCTGTGATAGCCCTGTTCCTTGTAGGTCTTCCTGCACTGCCAGCTGTTGGTGACGACAGGCGACCCCTCCCCTACTGCCAAGTCCTGCACCTACAGCCAGGAGGAGGGAAGGTATGGGCACAGATTCTATAGAGACACCAGATACTCAGCTCCTGCATTTCTTCTGTCATCTCTGCAGGAGGCTCTGGTTGGTAACGGGAGTTTCTTGTGCTGTAAGCCTATTGCCTACATCCATCCATTGCCACAGTGTTGCACTTGACCATGCCCCCTCATGAATATTCATAAGATGCATCACATTGTTTTCGCTTCAATGGTAGGGAGCAGGGGCATAGGTTTAATTTGAGAATTTGGGGGTACATTGTTGAAGGCTCCCAATGGTCAAAGCTAAGTTATCTGGCATGGATACATCATTTTGCATCTACTTGGCTAGCTAACCAGCTAGCCAATTTGTTTGCAAGTTAGCTTGCTATATATCTGACCAAGCTTGTATTCTACTTATGTGACCTTTTAACCGTTTACGGTGCAGACAAAAAATGCATAACTTTTTAGGCATGGACAGAAATTGAGGGGGACGATTTCATGTTTTGTCAACATTGAAGAGTGGGGGGGTGGGGGCAGACAGGATCCCCACGTCCTATGGAAACGTACACTTATGGTAGGGAGACAGAACATGCAATGTTAAGAGCAAAGAGTTGAGTATCTGGTGCATCTAAATCTGTGGTAAGAGAATGTATTCCTCACGACTGATGGGGTGGTGGGGAAAAGCAGAAGAAAAACTCTGAAAATGGACTTTGTTTGAGCTCATCCTAGAAAGCATCGCTTTCCTCCCACAGTTGGAAGGAAGTCTCTGGGAGGCATTGGGACTGCACCTGCTGTGACTCCCGGTGTCTGAACTCTAAAGCCAGGCAGTCGATGTACAAAGGCAGGTCTCTCCAGATCAGCGCTACTCAAATCACAGTCCTCGTGGGCTGTGCACTGCTGTTTTTCCACACTCCCTTTACCTGGTCAGGTGTGAAGACACCCTGGTCAATCAATTGCACACATTTTCCAATTAACTACCTGAGAGAAAGGAAAACCAGTACCGAATTTGGATTTGTGGACCAGATTTGAGGAACCCTGCTCTAGATTTCTGTTGTCAAACTTATTCCAACAATGGTCGAGTGTATGCAGGTTTTTGTTGCAACCAATGCACCACACCAGGTGATTTCATTAACTAGCTCATTTCTTCAACCAAGGATACAAATCTGCACAAACCTCAGCCCTTGATGGAATGAGTTTGACACCAGTGATCTAGATCAAGTCTCTGCCCATCAGAGGAGGGCACACCATTCAGCTGCAGTGGTCCTGGGTGCAGGTGGCACAGGGGTGACTCCACAAGCACAACTGGCAGTTCAAAAAATGCATGTCGCTCAAAGTCCTTTATCTAGTTTCTATGAAAGGTGTAAAAATACAATTAACAGATTGGGGGGAAGAAAAATCTACAAAATGTGTTCTCACAAACCAGCCACTAAAACTAGTTCCTACCCCTCCTCCTCCATCACTTCATAGTTCTCACTGCATTTCCACCCCTCCTCCTCGGAGATCGGTTGCTGTGGAGAATGAGGAAGCTCTTCATCCTCTGACTTCTCTCCCACTTCTGTTACTTCTAGGCTTCCTGAGCAGTGGGCCCCTGATGTTCACCACCAAGGACCCAGAGCCCAAAATCAGCTTCACCCAAGAGAATGCTGAGCCGGAAACCAGTGACCCCTGGGTCAGCGCCACCCACGCCAAGCCCAAAACCAGTGCCCCCTGGGTCCGCTTCAGCCAGGGGAATATTGACCCTGAAACCAGCGATCCCTGGGTCAGCTTCACCCAGGGGAACACTGAACCTGAAACCAGTGACCCCTGGGTCAGCTTCAGCCAGGGGAACACTGAACTCAAAACCAGCAATCCTTTCAACCGCTTCAGGCAGGGGAACACTAAACTTGAAACCAGCAATCCCTGGGACAGCTTCAGCCAAGGGAACACCGAACCCAAAACCAGTGATCCCTGGGACAGCTTCAGCCAGGGGAACACTGAACCTGAAACCAGTGCCCCCTGGGTCAGCTTCAGCCAGGGGAATATTGACCCTGAAACCAGCGATCCCTGGGACAGCTTCAGCCAGGGGAACACTGAACTCAAAACCAGCAATCCCTGGGACAGCTTCAGCCAGGGGAACACTAAACCTGAAACTAGCAATCCCTGGGACAGCTTCAGCCAAGGGAACACCGAACCCGAAACCAGTGATCCCTGGGTCAGCTTCAGCCATGCCAAGCTCAAAACCAGTGTCCCCTCAAACAGCTTCAGCCCCACTGAGCCTAAAACCAGCCCCCTGGGACGACTTAAACCAGGGGAATGCTGAGTCCAAAACCAGCGATCCCTGGGATGGCTTCAGCCAAGGGAACACTGAACACAGCTTCAACCATAGGAGTGCTGTCTCGTTTGAGGCCAGACCAGAGCGGGCAGATGAGCTGGAGCAGTACGAGGATCCAGAATGGCAGGAGGACTATGAATACGCAAATGTGTACGAGGAGGACCAATACAGTGGGGAAGGGAGCCACATCCCCTCTCTGGGCACAGCCCTGCAGGCTGGGGAGGAGGGGGTTGGTGGGAAGGAGGCAGGGTCAGAATTTTGGAAGGGGGTGATGGAGATGAGGGTGATGACTGGGGAAGGGAAGGAGCCTGAGGTGGGGGAGGGATCAATGTTTGGGGTGGGGGAGGGGCCAATGTTCAGGATGGCAGAGGAAGAACACCTGCACTATGGGCTCTCTTCTGGGATTGGAGAAGTTATATTCCTGCGTGGCAGTGATTGGCTGCCTGGTGGAAACTGGGATGACAGACAGGCCCAACCCCTGGGAGAGACTCACCTGAAGACATGATTTTAGCATTCAATGGGTCAACATCTATCTTCCTGATTCAATCAATCTCACCAATTCTATGCAGTGAATAAAAATGAAAACCCTAATTGCCCTTCCTTTTTTTTTCTTTTTTTAATGTCCTTAGATGAGATAATTGGAGCTATTTTTCCACAAGGGAACTTAATTTGTAGTGTCAGATACATAGCACAGCAAAGTCATCACACATAAATTGAAACACAAAATCAATTAAGACATTGATCAATCAGGATGTTTACTCTAGGAGTTGTTGAAATACAGCACAAAATCATAAAAGGATAGTCAAAAGTTGGGCTATGTCCATTCAGGAGCCTTGTTAGTGTGGTTGGTCACTGTGGCATGAAACGTGAGCAGCCTGCACGTGCTTGTACTGTTTGTTTACGGTGTACAGGGTACACAAAACAAAGTGTCAGTCTCCACTACAGAGGTGTGTACTGGTTCTTTAAGGTAGATGGGCTTCAGGTAACTCTGAACTCCTGATTGACAATGATTGGCTAACATGCGAACACTCGGATAGCTGATAGACGGGCCCAGTCCCTGGATGAGCAATCCACTACAACCTCTTCCAGACTGCCCTGCTGGCCACCCACGACCTCTTCACTCATGATCCCATGACCCCACCCTGTCTAGCCTTCACCTGTCGTACACATTGGGAGCACCGAGTTGTGGAACAATCATTATAAGCTCCAGACAGCAGTGTGAAGTCCCTGGGTGCGTATAGTACAACACAAAACCACTGCGAGAGTCATTCTACAGTTGAACTTCACTTACCACAGCAGAGCAGTGTGAAACAGGGAAAAAACTGTCATGCCAACATGATTGCGCTAACAATCCGCAATCAGTGTTTTATAAACATAAGCCCCACCCTTTTATTTCCCAGATTGAAGGGACCTTGGCTGTGTTCGAAACCGTTAACTCGTTCCCTATTACCTATATAGTGTTCACTATATAGTGTTCCATGTAGTGAACGATTAAACTGTTTTCAGACACTACAACTGAACGTCGTTCCCTAAATGTGCCAGATATTCAGGTGACGCATAGTGTATCACATAAACAAACCGAGCACTCATGACAGCAGGTTGAAATGTTCTGAGGTAGTATCGGGTTTGCATGTTCAGTTTTGAATGTTAAATCCCAAATAAATTGTTGAAATTCTAATGATGTGCAAGTGTGGTTTTGTCAACTGTGGTGCTGTCTGCTACAACTGCTAGGCACCAATAGCTACCGTTATGGAAGTCGTGAGCTAACTAAGACATGACCGCATTGCATTGTGGTATACGGGAGAAATTGTAGGGTACATTCGCTGTTCACTACAAATCGCTGTGAATTGTGGGTATTTTATCGTTCACTATATAGTGAACGAAATTAACAGTTGAGAATTCGAACAACACTACAAAATGGCGTACACACTATATAGTGCACTATATAGGGAATAGGGAGCGGTTTCGAACACAGCCCAAGAGTCCAACCAGACCTGTTAGTGCAAGCCTATATTATTATGTTGAAAATGGCAGCATACATTAGTTTCTATGGTTTCCTGAAGTTTTCTATATATGGGCACTGCCTGTCCTTATCAAGTGACTTGCCCTTGGACTTTGCCTAATATACACCATTTAGCAGACGCTTTTATCCAAAGCGACTTACAGTAGTGAATGCATACATTTTCAGTATATGTGGCCCCAGTGGGGATTGAACCCACAACCTAAGCGTTGCCAACGCTGTGCTCTACCAACTGAGCCACACAGAACCACATGCCTGTAAGGATATGCGAATGTGGTGGATGGTTTGCACTCAACAGAATTAATCATTTGCTTAATGCTGAAGTTTTTTTTTTCATAGACGGTTAAAAACAGGACACATGCACAACCTGCCAATAATAATAAACACTTAAGCAGGATATAATGTTTTTGGTGTGACTCATATACTTTCATTATCAATCTATTGGTTTTTACTCACCAATGAGCATTGTCTATGGCCTTTTTATTTTCTTGTTTGGACATTCCTCAGATATTCCACAAATGCAAGTTTCAGTGTAAAGCCAGTAAAGCCAGTAAAGCTTTGTGTTTCAGCCCGCCGGCAGGTAGATACTATGACAGACTCCCTGAAGCAGAGTATCGCTTGATGTCAAAACGCATTTGTGCTACAATGCCTTTTGCCATGAATCAAAGGCTGCAATTACAGGTCTTTGAAATGCATGTGTTGAATTTGAGGCATGACCTCATTAGATACAACACAAAACCACTGCGAGACTCATTCTACAGTTGAACTTCACTTACCACAGCAGAGCAGTGTGAAACAGGGAAAAAACTGTCATGCCAACATGATTGCGCTAACAATCAGCAATCAGTGATTTATAAACATAAGCCCCACCCTTTTATTTCCCAGATTGAAGGGACCGAGAGTCCACCTGGACCTGTTAGTGTCAATATGACCGTGTTGATGACTAAGTCAGTCACATGCCTGGAAAACTAACTGTACTCATGGCTCTCCCCATTGCTCACAGGAAAGAGTGGCATTGTGATCTGGTGCTCTAACATGAAGGCTCATGACTATGTTTAGTTTTTTACTTAGAGGTCATGCTATTTGTGTACCAGGGGCCTCATTTATAAAACGTACTTACGCACAAATTTGATCTTAGAACGTGCGTACGCTCAAATCCACGTCAAAGTTCAGATTTATAAAAACGGTCTTTGACGTGGAAAAGTACTTACCTCCACGTCAGGTTTCAACCTGGCGTACGCACTTTTCCTTGTGGCAATGTTGGAGTACTGCAGGTATTCGCGGTCTCGTCTCTTCTCTGTCCTGACCCATCGCTGGTGAAATTATCTTCCGCAATCGGTCAGTACCGCGGAATCACTTGCGATCTTCCGCGAGAGACTCAAAACCCACCTTTTCAGACTCCACTACCACTGAATTCTGTACATCTAGCTAATTGTCATCACCACTGCCTACTTGCTCAACACTATATACCCCTGCTTACTCCATTAAAAAATAATAATTGACTAACCTTTTCCTTCCCAGTGTTACAGGTATGGTACGCAGCTGCCTGCAATAATGTCTATCGCTGTATTACTGCACTGATCTCTTGCGCGTACTATGATTGTTCCTACCATGTATTAATGTACATATTGTAAGTCGCTCTGGATAAGAGCATCTGCTAAATGCTTAAAATGTAAATGTAATGTAAAATGTATTCGGAAATCTAACAGCGCCAACATGTCGTCTGCTGCCTATTATTATTATTATTATTAGTAGTAGTAGTAGTAGTAGTAGTAGTAGTAGTAGTAGTAGTAGTATTACCAGATTGAACACATTGCTTGGTTTGCACAATACATTTATGAATAAATTAAAACAACATAAGCTAAGCTACTTGTGGAAAACAAAACAAAAACACACATTGGTTTTCCAAAACTACCCCAATTAGCATAATTGACACATCCTTGAAATGTATTTAATACATATTATGGTTCCACGCGTGTAAAACACTTCGGTCAATCTGTAGGCTATAAAATAGAATGGCTTCGCTTCTCGAAGATATCGCCAACCGCGCAATAAGAAGGGAACGAGTTATTAGAGATTTTGACCTCAGTTTTAAATCAGTTTTTAAATTATTTACGTCCTTCAGGGACCTTTGCTGCCCCCCGTTCACAGCCTGGGCTACAGACTGCCAGGCCACGTACTTGGTTGTACTGGTAAAGCCATTGGAAAGGCTCCCAAACAGCGTCCCTGCACGCAGCTGCACCTCCGCCAACAAGACCTCGATTTCCGCCTCGCTAAAATTCTTTTTCTTGCAGCTCGCCATTATCAAGTAGAAAATTTCTGTTTTGATTCGTGCTCCTTTATATGCTAATGATATTAATTAGGGGCGTTTACAAGGCGGAGATCTAAAACCATTCAGCTACGCACAATTTCAAGATCATTTGCGATTTATAGATTTCACATCTGGGGGACTGGCGTACGCACGTTTTTTTTGTGCGTACGTTCAGTTTCTCTGAATCACACTTACGCACATTTCAGAAATGATCTTAGATCAAATATAGGATGGTTTCTACGCAACTTTTTATAAATGAGGCCCCAGGAGTGTGGCAGCAAGGGGGAACATTTTGTGTATATTCATATATAACCTTTTTTAAAGGGGAGGTTCCATGAGATAGAGATCTCTTTTTCAAGGGAGACCTGGCCAAGATGGCAGCAGCAAAATGACAATATATTAAAGTTTAATATTGTTGGTGAGTACGTAGACAGGCTTGTAACACAAAGGTTGTTGGTTAGTAACTAGACCTGACTAGAGAGTTTACAAAGTTAACATAATTTTTTGCACACAATGGGCCAGATGCAAGAACCACTTTTACGCACAAATTCGTTCGTAAGTCACTCTAAATTTTCTCGTATTTAGAATTTTCTCTTAGGTACGAACAAGATTTACGAGTGGTCCAGAGCTGTCGTACGAGTCATACGTACAATTTGCCTGCCGTTCTCCAAAGCAAAACAACTTTGTTTTTGACTAATGGATTGTGTCTATTTCATTACTTAGAACTGTTGAGTTTGAATATATAAATTACACGATAAATGATAGAATTCATAATGTCTAATCATCTTGAGAGTATCCTGTTTGACAATTATATACCTATATTTGACTGTTTTCTTTTCAAATTGTAGGATTCATTCATAATTCATTAATATAATGATATCATTATCATTCGTTTCAATTCTGGCTATTGAGGCTATGGTATAATACTACAATATCAATATAAACATCTCAAACTGCAAAACGACTTAAATGGCACACTATTGTTCCCTGCATATAAGGCCAATGGGAAGTGTTACCATGCGCAACGTCATGGCTTACCTACTTCTTTTGGATGCCCTAGAGCAGGGGTGCCCAAGTTTGGTCCTGGAGATCTACTGGGTGTGCAGGCTTTTGTTCCAACCCTTCACTAACACACCTGATCTGCACATTCATTGCCTTGACGAGCAGTTGATTAGTGGTTGGTAAGTGACTGATCAACTGTTATTTTCTGCCATGCAAATGGACTATTTTCATATAATTGAAATTCACTTTGACTCCAATTTCATATCACACCATTTTTTTTCTGTGATGCTACGGGCAGCAGATGATACTGCATTAACTGCACAAGACATTTTTTCCCACTCCTTGGTTTTAACAGGTCCCTTAATTCCACTGTTGACGCTCTTAAATAGTATGTGCTTTCGGTTTCAGTAGTACTTCAATCTCCAAGCTCGTAAAGTTTTTCTTCTTTGTTTTTTTCGGTGCCAATGTTATGAATGAATTTCCTATGAAAATGGGGAGGGACGCCTAACCTTATATAGCATTATTGGGGCGTTAATTATGCCAATTCACAAATCACATGAACGCACACTAATTTAAGAAGACGTGGCGTTCAGCATGTTTAAATTGTCATTTACGACAGTTTTCTGAAGTTACAAGCGTTTGCTGAATCTGACTTGGAACACTCGTAGAAGCCACCTCACGAAAAAAAAATATGAGAAAGCTACGATAAAAATATGAAGATGTTCTTGCATGAGGCCCAATGTCTGGTTCTATCAGGCAAGCAACACTATATTGAGTACCAACATTTCTTTCTTTCTTTTTTATTCAACATTTTTTTAACCAGGTAAAAGTCCCATTAATCCCCCGGATTTCCAAATTGAGGGTATTATATAATGGTCTGCTTTTGTATTGACAAAGTGCATCTATTTCATAATTATTTAAAAAGGAGTCAGTCTGCGTCATTGCCAGTTCTCCTAGCCTTGGCCCAATCTACATTACGTTCATGGAGCAAGCTGGACAAGTCTGCAGTAAACCATGCATCATCACAACCTTTTACAATGTACTTTCAAAAAGGAGCATGCTTATTGTCGATTTCAATAAAACCATCATAGAAAAACTCCCGGACAGTTTCAACATCATCAATAAGGGAAATTCTATCCCACTAAAGGTTGGCCAGATCATGAAGAAAACCTTGTTCTCCAAAATGTTTCATATTTATCTTCGAAACAATATGAGGCTTAGCTTTGGGAAGCTTAACATTTCTAATTGCAGCAATAACGCAGTGATCACTTAAACAATTTGTAAACACACCAACCAATATTTATGAGGAACATTAGTCTGGATTAAATCAATCAGAGATCATTTAGATGGACAATTTAGATTTGGTCGGGTAGGGCTGTTAATAATATGTGATAGATGCACTGAATCACAGCAGGCTTTAAAATCATCCGATGTTGGTTGCAGCCAATCTCAATTTAAATCACTGATAAGAACAATCTCATTATACTTCAGCTCAAATAATAGATGCATTAAAGAGAACAGAGTATCACTGAAAGCAGATAGGGGCCTATAAAAACCAAAACAGTGATATGGTGATCCTTGGACAACTCAGTCAAAGCCAGAAAATTGTTTGCTTACAGATCTATAAAGCAGAACACACGCATGTAAGCTACACTTGCTATAAATAGTAATGCCTCCACCCCTCTTGGGTCGATTGGTTCTAAATGTATTGTATTGTAAGATATTGAACTGTAAGCAGACTGGTAAATCATATCACAATTACAAAGGATCTGTGCGGCCAAATGGAGACAAGTCATTGACATGAATAGGTGATTGAGAGGAAGAGACCGAGAAACTCCTGAAACCAACAATGGCCAGTAGGATACATGGATAGGTGATCAAACGGCTACTCAGGTCAACCATTTAGACTTGATTAACAATACAATAGACTGTTTCCTGGCTAGGCCCCGGGAACTGAATCAATCAGACCCTCCCCCTCCCTGATGAGCAGACTGATTGATTTAAGGCCGCCAGTGTCTGGCCTCCTTAAATCAATCACATTATTTCCAAATACACATTTCTGTTTCCCGCCTCAGAAAACAAAGCTGAAAAAGAGTATTTAGAGTCATTCAGTGGGAAGAAGGGCATTCAGACGAACTCCGCTGAGTCCAGAGTGCTTGCTGGTATTCTTGTATTACCTGCCATTTACTTTTACTGTCGCTACCGAAATAAAAACCTTCTTCATCAAGATCAGAGTGCTGCCGTATTTCTTACAGTATCCATTAATATTAATGTCATTAACCTGTCATGTCATCCGCAAGGTTCAGCCAGGTTTCAGATAAAACAAAAATATCGGCATCAGCAGCCTCACCGGGTGTTACCAAGCCAGAGCAGTCAAGGAGCGCAGGTACAGGTGAAATGCACAGACCCAGCCAGGAACTGGGATTGAGGCAGTAGATGAGCCCGATTTCAGCAGTGCAATTTCATTCTTCAAGGTGTACTAACTTTGTTAAACTTAAGTTTAAAGGCTTAAAACTCAGCCATTGGGTGTTCACATAGATAATACATTCAACTGGAAGGCCCACGTTGATAGTCTGTGTTCCCGACTACAACAGAGGATGTATTTCTTGCATAGACTTATGGTGTATGGAGTGAATCAAAGATGTATGTTCATATTTCACCAGGCGGTTTTAGAAAGCCTAATTACGTATGGGATACAGGCATGGTATGTCAACCTTTCAGTACAGTCAAAATCCAAGCTTGCCCGTCTTGTATAGACTGACATGGAAGTCATAGGGAGGAAAGAACATCAGTCCCTCCAGTCTATTTATGAGTGGTCTGTTCTTAGAGGAGCACAGAAAATACTGTCTGACCTATCTCTTATCCTCCATTCTGAGTACGAGCTTTTACCCTCAAGCAGACAATAGAGTCCCTAGGTGCAAACTCAATCGATTTTAAAACTAATTTGTGCCCATTTAGATCATAATTTTAAACAGCAACACAGTATGAGCCTATAGGGACTGTGCAAACCGGGAAAGTTTTAATAACCTCAATTTTACCTTGCTGTTTTGTCAGGCAGATTTAGTGTAATTAGTTTTTTTAAATGTTGTGTGCATTATATATTTTCGTCCGAACTCAACTCATGTACTACTATGTATGTAAAGCACTTTGAGATTTTCCTTGTAAAATTAAAAGTGCTATATAAATAAAATGTACTATTATTATTATAGTTTCATGAAGTTTTACGATGATGCGATGGGGTTGTGCAATATGTTGCTCCAGCTTTTACTGATGGCACTACATATAGTATAGGCCTATGTATGTTTGTTTACATTTATGTATGATGTGATACGTGTTTATGTTTTTTTTGTAAAGCAACGAAACTGAGTCTAAGACAAGTTTCCCTATGGGGACAATAAAGGTATATCTTATCTTATGTAAATAGCTTATCTTAATAACCTTAATATAGATAAAACAGTCGCCAGAAACACAGAATGACGTGCAGACATCATGGAATGATTGAATTGAGTGATAACATTCTAAAGGCGCTGACATTTACATGAATGTAGCTTGTATGAATGGGTTCCTTAATACAGTGCAAAAATGTGAACCGTATACATTTTTTATTGAAACATTTGTTGGCAATAATAATAAATTACATTAACATTAGTGGCAGTAAAGAAAAATACCTATAATGACCAGGCCGTTTGACCCATCTAGGGTTGCAATTTCCTGGTCTAAAGAATAAGGAGTACTGGATCAAGCCTGAACTGGCAAGCTGTTCCATACATTAACAACTCTGTGTAAAAAAATATATATAGATATCCGTGCGGAATTTGCCTTGAACTAATTTCCACCTGTGCCCTCTTGTGTTGCCAACTGACATCTTAAAACATCTTTGGTAGTTCACTAGGTTTTTTAATTCATTAAAGGGATTGACAATCAAATCCCTTCTTACTCTCTGTTTCCTAAGATGCTTAACCTATTCAAGCTTAGGTCTATCATCATAACTTTTACCTTTCATACCAGGTACTAATTTAGTTTCCTTTCTTTTTTGAGCGCTTCTACATCTTTTTTATAGTGTGGTGCCCAGAACTGCACACAGTGAGGTCTTGAGGTACCTTGTAAAATGCTTTTTGAAAGTCCAAATATAGGCCTATAATATCATAAGCCTGATTCAAATCAAGGCTTCCTCAAAGAAGTCCAAGAGGCTTGTCAGGCATGATTTACTTGCAAAGTGCCTAAAAATGTTCTTAACCCTATACCAATAAATACAACATACGCATTCTATTCACAACTATGTGAATTGGCAGTTATTTTAGGATCCTGCTACAAAATTAGCAAAGTTTGTAACAACCAGTGCAACAATGTGTTCAACATATTTGTGTTTGATCCCATAAGTTAAAATTCTAAACAGAAACCTAAAAAGAATCTGTCCATCAGGACTGCTTGGAGTGAAACAGAGACACAGCCCAGGCTGAAACGGAGACACAGCTCAGTCTAACACAGAGACACAGCTCAGCATAACACAGACACAGCCCAGGCTGAAGCAGGGACCAAAAACCTTGCTCCATAAAATATATGACAGTGGCACATACAGTACATACAGTACAAACAAATGACTGTTTGCATGCCATGTCATTTGCACTTTTCCCAGATTTTACACAATGATGTTTCTCCTCTTCGTGTTCATTACTCTTACATTTAGATTTACATTTTAGGCATTTAGCAGATGCTCTTATCCAGAGCGACTTACACAGTTTACATTTCTTTACATACAATCCATTTATACAGCCGGATATTTTTTACTGAAGCAATTCAGGTTAAGTACCTTGCACAAGGGTACAACTGCAGTGCTCCACTTGGGAATTGAACCAGCAACCCCTGAGTTACAAGTCCAGTTCCCTAACCATTACACTATACTGCCGCTCTTGTCCTTCCTACTGAATATGGTCTTGAGTCTATCAAAATTGTCCCTCAACCACAACAAGAGCATCACTCCCAGCACCAAACCCAAGAGGATTACAGGCAGGATAACGTACAGTCCAGACCTCCGCTCAACATCAAGTGCAACAGCAGCTTCTGCAAGCAAACACAGAACAATTAATTCAGCAAATAAAATAAATTTAAAATCAAATTTACATTACAAAGCCACCATCCGCAACCAATTACAACATAAGTGGGTTTTTTTTCTTTAACCAATCGTTGTCCAATTTCCCCCCCATTTCTTTCTCTAATAACTTGGATTCATAAGCTCATCTCATTGCTGCAACGTCCTCCGGCAATTCCAGAGAGTGCAGACAAGCACGTGCTCTCCACCGAAAACCCGTTCTCTGCTGCTGCTTCCTTTCACTCCGCATTCCCACCAGCTGCAGCTGCGCTGTCGGAGGAGTGCGCTCCATGCACAGCTGGCGCAGGCAGACTGCAGACTCTTAGGTGATGATGCACAGATAGCCCTGCTGTTTGCTACACTCCTCCCGCCGGGGGACGCTACAACCAATTTCAACAGGCTGAGCCAACCGACAATCCCTACAAACCATTATCTACAGCAGGAAACCCTGACAGCTCCACAATCACTAGAATTTTTTCTTCAACAGGAAATGAAGCCAACATACAGGATGGTGGAAAAAGAGAACATTCCAGGCTTCCATCAGGAGGATTATTCGGTTGCACCTACTATGGCACTTAACAAAGTGTGTTATGGTTTGTAATGACACACTATTTAGTAAGGTGTGCAACGACACATACTATCGGTAGTGCAGACCTGCCAACCTTGGGAATTTTTTTGAGTACAACCAGTGGCGTAGGTTTCGTTTGAACATTGGGGGCGACCAGTGGCGTAGCGTGGGTTGCCAGCACCCGGTGCGAGGCACGTAACGGCGCCTCATGTTCTGTCGACAGGGGGGGGGTGCTACGCAAAAATAGCTGCACGGGGGTGCGCGATTAAAAACAAACCAAAAAAGGTTGTTTTTTGTACGTTTTCTTAAATTTTGCGCCCCTCGGAATTGTTTCTTTTTTGGCGTAGTTTCAGCGGACATTTGCATACATGCGTATTTTGACCAAGAATTGCCTGCTTTGTACGCAAAATGCGTACAGGTTGGTAGGTCTGGTAGTGACTGCATACTAAACTCCAGCCCAGGTGAATTTACCCGACTCAATTCCTCCCCAGGTGAATTTACTTGATGCCACTCCTCCCCAGGTGAATTTACCTGTCTGTAGGCTGAACTCCCTCCTGAGCTCCTGCTGCAGGTCATCATTCTGCAGGACAAAGGTGAGAGTGGAGTTTGAGCCCCTCTCCTGGGTCAGGGAGCTGGACACCACGTAGAGTCCCTGCGTGTCTGTCGCCAAGTTCGTCACCGTTTCGTTGGATACCTCCCCTCCGCTACTGTCCAGCCACCTCACCTTGGGAGTGGGGTACCCCCTAGAGGTCAGCTTTAGCTCCAACCCCTGGGGGGTCACTGTCACTTGCAGGTGAGGCTCCGTGTAGAATGCTGGGGACAATGAGAGGCACACACCTGGGTTACTCTATCGCCACAGAGACCACCTGCGCTACGTACATCTCAATATAACGAGCCCGTCAGTGTGCTCTGTATGCGAGCATCCAAATAGATTTAAAAATGCCTAGCTTGGGGGGCTGGCAGATAGCATAGCGGTCTAACCCACCACACTTTGGCTGGTCCAGTGTGGTGTGCGCTGCCTGTCAGGGACGCGGTTCGAAACCCGCGTCTCTACCAGACCGGCCCTGGTCATCAGTCCCGATCGGAAGCGGTGTTTGGCTGTCCGCCTCCAGGGGAGGGGTGAGGGTGAGCTGGCACGAGTCCGTTGAGGAGCAGGAAAAAGGCGTACGTGGAAGATAACCGTTTCGGAAGAGGCGATAAAAATCGGCCTGGAAATAGTGTCTCGCCCCGGAGGACCGGTGGCGGACTCGTGGGGGAGGGTGAATTGAGATAAATAGAGAGTATAATTGGCAACCAAATTGGGAGAAAAACAGGGAAAAATGTGAAATAAATAAAAATATATAAAAATAAAACAAATAAAATGCCTAGCTGCATCTATACACTGCCAGGTGAAATGAAACCGCAGAGTAAATGGTTATGACCTGTCTAGTCAGACTATTTATATGTCTGAGTCACCCAGGACCATTGTTGGTCACCCCTGCACTAGGGCTGGCAATGTAGTGTAATGGTTAGGGAGCTGGACTTGTAACTCAGAGGTTGCAGGTTCAATTCCCAGGTGGGGCACTGCTGCTGTACCCTTGAGCAAGGTACTTAACCTGAATTGCTTCAGTAAAATATCCAGCTGTATAAATGGATTGTATGTAAGTCGCTCTGGATAAGACCGTCTGCTAAATGCCTAAAATGTAATGTAAATGTAGGGCACATCCTATGAAGCGTTATCAGATCCTCATCCTCCAGTCTGCTGGTTTTCATTGTTACTCAGCACTTCATTGATTAACTTGATTTGTGGTTTATCACATAGTTAATTCCCCTTAGCCTGATTTCCTGGGTCTGAGGCCATTCGTGTGAAAATACATCACAACATAACGACAGATGTTAACATTTCACCAGTTTCATTCTACATTCACATGTTGTTCTAGTTAAACACCAAAACACCACAGGATACGGATGGCAGCCATTTTACGTACACGTACTTAACGTGAAGTATATTTAGGCCTTTAGTGTGGACGGAAGGTCAAAACGGAGAACAAAATACGCATTTTCAAATTGATCCGGATAAGTGTGGATCTGGCCTGAACTGGTTGTGGATTTTGAGGCGATAACATAAACCAGCATACCCTGGCGGCTCTCCCGGACTTGACAGGGCTGTGGATTAAAGTATCAAAAGGCGAAAGCGGAGAATTTACCTGCAACCTTCATGCAGAATGTCTTCTTCTGGCTGACAATCGGTGTGCTGATGGAGCAGGTGTAATCCCCCGCATCGCCCAGGGTGACTCGGTCCAGCCGGAGGGAGGCGTCCCCCCGCCCCAGCGCTGAATGGTCCAGGTGGGTGCGGTTGGCATAGCGACGGCTCTGCAGGTCCAGCTGGTCCTGGCTGTTGTAGAAGCTGTGGATCACCTCCAGGCCCCGTTGCCAGGTGATGACGCTGCTGGATGCGTCGAAGGTCCCGCCCACAGGGAAGGTGCAGACCAAAACTGCGTCCTGCCCATATAAGGCGACCAGGGGTGCGTTGGGGACACTGATCTCAAACTTTGCTGGGGGAAGGGGGGGAGGAGGAGGACAGAGGCAATGGTACAAAGGAGATAAGGACACCCAGAGTGAATTATCCAGGGTGATTTACATTTTTAAGCCAGAGAAATTTGCATTACATTATATTACATTTGTTTAGCAGATGCTCCGCTCCCATCCATCCAATTTACCAGATTATCTGGTGTCATTTGGATGTCTATGTCTACCTATTACAGAATAGCAGCCCAAATGGCAATGCCTTTGAATTGATGATGAAACTTTCAAATTCCCTTAACCCACACATCTACATACATCAGGCAAGTTTTGCTATAAAATATCACTGTTGTTAAACCATCTGTTGTGGCTCAGTAGGTAGAGCATGGTGCTGACAAACACATAGGTTGTGGGAACAACTCCTATTGGGACCAGATATACTGAAAAATGTATACTTTTACTACTTAGTAAGTCGCTTTGGATAAAAGCATAAGTGGCCCATGTTATGTTAAAAACAAAGAGGAAAGGGAAACGCTGCAATATTTTGAACCTGATCGTTCACAGACCACACAAAGAATTCCGTGCGATGGGATATACAGTACACTGAACACTGATTGCTGTTTGTGGAAAGAAAGTGCGATGTGATCTCTACTGAAAAAAATCAGGAGGCATTTCTTTTTTGGAGATGGGAGTCTGAGATCAGTAACTTAGGTGTAATAATTGTTGACTTTTACTCAAATGTAAGAATAAAGGTGATTTATCATATTTCTCGACTTAAAAATAGTCTTGACTTAACATGTCAGGTATTTTAGAGACCTCTTAACTCAGCTAGGAGAAGGTAAGACGGCACAGTTGCGAAGACGGAGGCGTGTACGCACCTTCCAAGACAGGAAGAATGTTTTAGAAATGTTTGATGATGCATAGTTAATCAAACGTTATCGCTTAGATCGTCAGGGAATCATCTTTGTCACTGATCTTTTTTTATTTTTATTTTTAATATTTTGTTTCAGATTTTATCCCATTTTCTCCCAATTTAGTAGCCAATTACACCCACTATTTTTATGCCAATCCCACCCTAGTAATGTGAGTTCGCTGCCGTAGTCCTGTGACCGGTAGTGACAAAGGTGAAGTAACGCCTCCTCCAAGACGGCACTCGCCAAGCCGTCGACCGTAACCCAATACTACAGGGCCACTCCTATGCGCAGCGAACGTCATGTCGGCTTCCCTCCCCCCTCCCTGGGGTGGACAGCCAATCACCGCCCCTGGTGGCACTCCCAGCCAGAGCAAACGAGACGGGGAATCGAACGTTGTCGAAAGTGTCAAACATTGTAACCACTGGACCACGCGGGGGGCCCTTTGTCACTGATCTTGTACGGGACGTAATATCGCCAGCAACTTTGAGAAGTAGCACAGTTACAGCAGAGATGCAAGTTATTTTAAGACTGCACTTCCTAGCCACGGGGATAATGCAATTATGTAATGCTGATGATTTGGGACCATCACAATCCACCATCAGCAGTGTAGTGGCAAGAATTGTGACAGCCCTTGTAGCACCTGACATAGTTTTATATCCATTATGTAGTTATATATATATATATATATATATATATGTTTTATTCACAAATTATTTTGAGTATTGAGCTACAATACTTTTATAATTGAGTACCAAACTGCAGTTTGTGTAGTCCAGCATCCTGACAGTCGCCCACTCCACTGATTGTGGCATTTTCTCTGAGGATGCTGATCACTACCTCTGCCACTGCACTTCAAGGTTTACCTACAATAGAAGAATTGTAGCTCAATAGTCAAAATAATTTTTAAAACTGTTGTTGTTCATCAGCAATATTGCAATATGAAACAAATGTGTCTCATAAATAAATAAATAAATAAATAAGACTACTAATATAACTAAACTAAAATAAGAATACTAAGACCATCTCCAGGCCCCTGAGGATTACTGCATGGGAAAGACCACCGTGACTGAGAAGATCAAGACAAGATGGAAAACATGACTGCCAAAAGTTAAATTGTACTGTTGTCATTTAGGTTCGATAACTCTCCGCCGACTTTTCGAACAGTTAAAATCCTATACTGTATTAAAGAAACTATGCACTCAATATTTAAAGCTGCTGGCTGCTGTAATTATTTTTAATTGTATTCAATTATCAGACTTTTCCTGTATCCAACACACCGAGACCCCCGGTCCCAACATGGTCAAATATGCAGGACTACACTGGATTAAATTATACATGTTACGGTCAATATTACAACAAAAATTGGTTTAATTACATAAAGAATGTGCTACAACTGTAGCTTTATTAGACCTGAACCCACACCAGACAGTAAGATGTCAGTCACACCTCCCAAAAAATCTCCTAAAATAACTCAATACTAAAACTAAAAAATGAAGCTTCCTGATTAAACGTTTGGTGGATTTTTCATTACAGAGTGTGGTAAATTAGCACACAGTGTGTTTGTCCACCCCCCCCCTCCCTAAAAAAAGTACTGAAATCCTAAAGATGATTTTAAATTAGGTAAAATGTTCTCCCATGCCAACAGCTGAGAATGGGAACTCACCGGAGCAGGAAAAGACGAGGAAGAAAGGAAGAACGAAGGATATGGCTGAAAGCCCTGAGCTCCTTTTCATGTCAGTGTTTCAGCAGTTAGCGTGCTTGGACGGCCACTCCAAATCCAATCTTCAGCTGAATAACCAACACAGAGCACACGCTCACACATGCAGACAATGACAGATGCAAGAGAAGCTAAATCCAGAAAATTATGTTGAGATGCAGACGTACAGCCACTGACATGTACACAGTAACACACAACAGAGTCATGTATTACTGAGTCTCCACCACAGCAGGGCCCAGTGCTTGCAGCAAATATGTGGCACTCTGCAGCTTTCGCTACATCGATAAATTATTAATCGGTCCGATTAATCAACCAATACTTTAATCACCAATTCATTTTTTTATTTAAAAAAAATATGTTTTCTGATTTTATCCCTGGTTTTCTCCCAATTTGGTAGCCAATTACTCCCGCTATTCTTAAGGCAATCCCCTCCCTCGTAGTTCGCTGCCATAGCACTGTGACCGGCAGTGACAAAGGCGAAGCATCGTCTGAATTGGTTTGAGATGCAAGACAAAACAGACATGCAACTCAATCAGTTGACTGGAAATATTAATCTAGGGCTTGAGCAGACCGTTTCACCAAGAACAGTCCACCGAGAACATCACAGAGAAGGATACTATGTTCAGGTTGCAGTGCATAAACCCTTTATTACAACTACATTTTTGTGAAAACAAAACATGGTGAAGCAGCTTTTAGTCATTCTGTCTCGTGCATCTGGAAAAAACTTCCTGAATAACTCAAACAAGCCCAAACTCTAAATATATTCAAAACTAGGTTAAAAACCTTCATGTTCTGCAATATCTATGACTAAACACTAGTACTTTGATTTACTCTTTTAATGATTAATTTGTTTTTTTTACTCTATATATATTTTTTAATCTATTCTTATTACTTTTTATATTTTATTTTTATTATATATTCACTTATTTGTATTTTCTTACCTATTATCCTTGTTCTGTATCTATGCTCTGTGTAAAGCACCTTGAATTGCCATTGTTGTATGAAATGTGCTATATAAATAAACTTGCCTTGCCTTGCTTGACCAACTGATCAACTAAGTGCTGAGTAACAGCAAAAATCAGGAGAACCTTCGGCTCTCCAAGACCAGAGTTGGGTACCACTGATATAGATGTCATACTGCCATGGCCAAATCTTAAACTATTTGGCTAATTAAGTAACATCCTCTCCATTAGCCTGCTTACCAATGTGCAATGAACTTGAAAAACGTTTTTATATGCTTATAGTCGTGTTTGTAGCCTCTCAAAAAGGTCACTTTTTGGTGAAAACATTTAAATGACCACATCACACCGAGAACAAATCGATTCTGACATGTTTCAAAATGTTTTACAAGTCCTACGAGGGGACAGTGCAGTATATATGTATAGTAATAGCTAAAATGTAATCTATAAATCCAGAGAGCAAAGACAGCGTGGGCTATCCGCCGAGTCATTTCCAGAAAATACATATAGAATATAAATATATAAATATATCGATCGAATAGATGATCCATCGGCGGGTAGCCCGCGACACATCATACGTTAAGAATGTAATGCATGCAGATCGTTCGTTAACATTAAATGTGTACAATGTCTTTATTATCAGATAACACAAAGTCATGTTAAGTTCTCCCACGATTGCGTTCTGTTAAGTATCAATTGACATAACCGCTACATTAGATCATGCTTCACATGTCTGAAATCATAATATGTTTAAATTAGATATCCAGTTTCGCTGAATGACTATTGTTGGTTTGGCGAGCCCGAAACTGACAGGTCGCAAATAGCCTACGTTATGCGTGTAATTTAGTTGACATCTAGGGAACTCAATAGGCTACTTTATATGAAGGCTATATGCACTAAATATTATAGTATGTTCGTGTTTTAAAAGTAATATATTATAGAGCACGTCAATTATATTTTATTGTTACGAACACATAGCCTACAAACAATGTTTTCTTTAAATAAATGAACCGCTAACGGCGCTGCATTATTTAAATGCTAAATTTACTGTGAAACCCGTTTAGCTATTACATACGTGCATGTAGGCTACTATTTACTTTAATCCCTACTCCATTGAATATTTAGAATAAATAGACTTTTACGGTACCAGTTTTTTCCTCTGTAGTCCAACAGTGGCCAGGAGTTGTACAAGTCGCGTTCCGTTCCTTCACTGCTGCTCCTCAAACTCAAGCCAGATATTTCAAAGGCTGGGATGTCTGCGTCATAGGGGGCGGACCGTATGTTGCTATGGCCTTACCTATAAACAAGGTATATTTCCAGAGCAACAAGGTATTTGTTTATTTTTTAACGGCAAAAGGCAATTCACCATAACGATACCAACGTTATATCGATACTCACCTCATCGTAAAAGCAAAACAACATTGTTTGCTAAAACATTTCGAGCAAAACGTTTCTGCTTCTGCTTGTAGTGTGTTATTTTTAACCACCAACTAAAACATAGAGAAGCATAGGTTTTTAGACTGGTCTGTCTTCCTGAAACGAGTCTCTGTTGAAGCTGAACACGAGGTTCTCCTTGTTAAACTTTTGTTAGCCATTATATTAAGACGTATTACAGCGGTTTAGTTTAGTTTGACATTTCACTTGTAATGTAAACTTCTTACACTTCATATGTAAGAATACAATACATGTATGGTGTTAGGCGTTTGTAGCATAAACAAACCAGGGTAGGCGAAAGCTACCCGAAAGCGCTGTTCCGAAATCAGTTTTAGGTTTTTATTCCTAATGTAATGGTCAATGTTAGGATTTTGGTAGTTAGCTGGTACTGGATCAGTGCTTACGGCCAACTTCACCCTTGAGCGTTAAATTGTGCTTCATTGGTTTTAATTTTTTTTTAAAGTTAAAAGTCATAACCAGACCTCGACGCTGCATGCTGGTCCTTTCTGTACGTTTCCAGAATTTTCCTCTGACAGTGTCGCCACTAGTGGACAAACTTGTTTTTGTCATGGGAGACAACAGACATTACAACTCCGGATAGTGTCAATGTTACTTTGAAGAACTCATACATCATATAAAACCAAATAAAGGAACATGAATCTGAAACCTACATTTCCAACCAGTGTCACCATGTATTGGACATCCACGGGTAATAATAATAAGAACAAGATAATAGGTTTCCAAGCCTGAAGGGCCATCTAGTGGACACTCTCGGGTAATGATAAGAATCCGCCTTTTGGGCCTGGAAGCCTAAAAATCAAAATAATGATTATATTTATAAGGCGAATATCATATAAAAACGAACAGACAAAGCTGGACACGGAGAAATAACAAACAAGGCCATAAAAATACATAAAACAAACAAAACCCTAAGAGTCTATGAGACTTAAACATACATTTACATTTTAAGCATTTAGCAGACGCTCTTATCCAGAGCGACTTACAAGATGTGCATTAGTACAAGGTGAGAACAATCAAAGTTAGCGTACAAGATCAGTGCAGTAAAACGGCAAAGACATCATTGCAGGCGTCTGCGTATCATACCTGTAACATTGGGAAAGAAAAGGTTAGTGGGTTTTTATTTTTTTTATTTTTTTAGAACAAGTAAACAGTGGTGACGACAGATTGACTAGATGGACAGTGTTCAGTGGTAGTGGAGTCTGAAGAGGTGGGTTTTGAGTCTCTTGCGGAAGATGGAAGTGATTCCGCAGTCCTGACCGATTGCGGTCGTTCCACCAACGAGGGACCAGGACAGAGAAGAGGCGAGACCGCGGAGGAGCGCGCTGCCAGGCGCCCGGAGGGATGGGGCAGTCAGTCTGCCAGCGGAGGCGGAGCGGAGGAGGTCTGGGCGGGGTGTAGGGCGTGATGAGTGACTGGAGGTATGGGGAGCAGTACCTCTGGCCGCAGAAAAGCAAGCACCAGTGACTTGAATCTGATGCGTGCTGCGATGGGGAGCCAATGCAGAGAGGAGAGTAGAGGGGTGACGTGGGTGAACTTCGGCTGGTTGTTGAACACCAGGCGAGCAGCAGCGTTCTGGACTAGTTGCAGTGGCTTGATGGCACAGGCCGGAAGGCCTGCCAGCAAGAACTGCAGTAGTCAGGCGTGAGATCACCAAGGTCTGGACCAGGAGTTGAGTGGCCTCTTGGGTGAGAACGGTCTGATCCTCCGGATGTTGTGGAGGGGAGAAACGGCAGGTCCGAGAGATCGCTGCAATATGGCTCGAGAAGCACAGCTGGTTGTCAGGGTTACCCCAAGACTCCTGGCAGACTGGGACGGAGACACTATGGAGCCTTCCACGGTAATTGACGCATCAATCATCGGGGCCCTTCGCTGGGAGGAAGAGCAGCTCTGTCTTCCCCAGGTTCAGCTTCAGGTGGTGGGTGGACATCCATGCGGAGATGTCAGCCAGGCATGCAGAGATCCGTGCCGGGACCTGGGTATCAGATGGAGGAAGGAGAGAAACAGTTGAGTGTCATCAGCATAACAGTGATAGGAAAAAACCATGAGCAGAAATAACAGAGCCAAGTGACTTGGTGTACAGAAAAATAGGACAGGGCCTAGCACCGAGCCCTGCGGGACACCGGTAGAGAGGGTGCGGGGGAGAGGAGAGGATCCTCTCCAGGCCACCTGGTAGGACCGGTCAGCCAGGTAGGACTCAAACCATGTCAGCACAGATCCAGAGATTCCCATCTCGACGAGAGATGAGAGCAGGATCCGGTGGTCCCACGGTGTCGAATGCCGCCCGACAGGTCAAGGAGGGGAGGAGGACGGAGCTAAGGGATCGGGACTTAGCGGCGTGAAGAGCCTCAGTGACCGCAAGGAGAGCAGTCTCTGTGGAGTGGCGGCTCTGAACCCAGATTGGTTGGGATCAAGCAGGTCGTTCTGTAAGAGATGAGCAGACAGTTGATTATAGACAGCCCGCTCTAACGTTTTGGAGAGGAAAGGAGGAGAGAGAGACAGGTCGGTAGTTAGAGATGACAGCAGGATTCAGAGAGGTTTTGAGGAGGGGACAACCTGAGCGCATTTGAGGGAGGAGGGGACAGAGCCAGAGGAAGAGAGGAGTTAATGACATTAGAGACAAAGGGGAGGATGTCCATAGCAATGGACTGGAAGAGGGGGGAAGGAATGGGATCAAGAGGGCAGGTGGTGGGACGGTGGGAGAGAACAAGTTGAAGGATGTCCGAGTCAGGGAGGGGTGAGAAGGAGGACAGAGAGGTGGGAGGTTTAGGTAGCGGGATGGGAGAGGGAGAGGTAAGGGGGAAGGAGTTGCGAATGACCTCAACCTTCTCGTGAAAGAAGGATGAGAAGTCATCGGCGGTTATAGAGGAGGTGGGGGAGGAGGAGGGTGAGGAGAGAGAAAACGTAGCATAGAGTTTACGTGGGTTGGAAACAGAGGATTGAATCTTAGAAAGGAAGAATGCAGACTTAGCAGAGGAGAGGTTAGCGGAGAAGGAAGCCAGGAGTGTGTGGAAGTCAGACAGAGCAACAGGGGATTTGGATTTTCTCCATTTCCTTTCTGCCGCACGCAGCTTCAGTCGGTTAGCCCGAATGGAATCGGTTAGCCAGGCGGGGCGGGGGGACGGCGGGTTTAGCGGATAGAGGACAGAGTAAGTCAAAGGAGGAGGAGAGAGGAAAAGTAGGGTGGATGATGCTACTTCAGCAGGTAGCTGAGAGAAGGCATCAGCAGGGGAAGGAAGATAGGACAGTAGCTGACAGGGCAGCGGGTGAGAGAAGGCGGAGGTTGCGACGGACAAGGACAGTGGGAGCAGGTGAAGATGGTTTAGGGACAGAGGGGAGGGGAGGGAGAAAGACAGAAAGGAATGGTCAGACACATGTAGAGGCGATACCGTAATGTTGGGTGAGGCGCAGTTCCTGGTGAAGACCATGGTGACAGACGAGAGTCACCTGACGCAATTAGGTAATGGCCGTTTGAAAGTAGAGCTCCAGCCATCGTCGTAGTTTATCATACTGAAATAAAAAATGTAAGCAACAGATTTAGTTTTACTGGCAGTGTAGTGTAATGGTTAGGGAGCTGGGCTTGTAACTCACAGGTTGCAGGTTCAATTCCCAGGTGGGGCACTGCTTGTTGTACTGAAGGTACTTAACCTTCAGTAAAAATATCCGGAGCTATAGCTATAGCTATACTAATTTTCAACGCTCCAGGTAGACAGCGGAGGTTCGAAGATATGAAGAAAACGCAGGCTTTCATCCGGTCTTTCATAGCACGACCCTGGGCTGAGTGTTGCTGGCTTCCCTCGCAAACATAAGGACACACATTGATGACTTCTAGCTGATGTTGGACTACTGGTGTTGCCGGTGTTCACGGACTGGGGTAACGTTTTCTATGTAAGCAATGTTGTGTCCTTTCATTTGCTTTTCGGTCAGCTCAGACTACTTTTTTGCATTTCATATGATTAGCTTGTGATACTGACATTTCATATGTTAGCATTGCTTTCTGTGTCGCTAGAACATTCATGGGAACTTATAAACTGAACATGTGGTAGCATATGGTCTACATATTACAACTGCTCACAATTTGTATTGAACTTAAATCAATGTTAACTTAATTTCACAAATCCCAGTTCCGTGACAGTTCCTGTCACGAGGAGGCTCCCATGGATTGCCACTTTAGGGTTTGCATCCGTAACTGTAATCAACACTTAACATAAACACTAAGCCAAAAAAACTAAATGGTGCTTCCATATTTGGTGGTGGATTGAGAAAAAAAGACGTCTGTAGAACGAATAGTTAGATATCCACAAACTCGACAATGGGCAAATCTTTCATTTATTGTGAGAAATTCATTTTCATACAATACGGATCTCTTCCATCGATGTTTAGTTTATATCTCTCTCTAACATTGACTTATAAACTGTTACAGTTTTTTTCGATTGCATAAACACTAAAATCAAAAGTATTACACAATTATCAAAACCTTACACTCAAGGAGCAAAACATCAGCCCAGATTTGCACCACTATAAGCACAATGTCAGCCTCACACTTTTTGCAAAACAATACACACAGTGATTTGCAAAACACTAAACACACTTGTATACATTAGACACAGAAGTATATCATGATGTCACTTCCTTGCAATTCCAAAGCACTGACTGTCAAATTACCACACCTATGAACCAATTGGTTAAACACAGCCATTAGGTGCACAAACACATGATTGCTTAATTGTAGACACACCAATCAGGTTTAAGCACTATAAAAATGCAGCAGGTGAGTTCACCTGTCTTCAACCAAAATAGATGGAGTCAGAAGAAGAAGAGTGAGGGTGAGAGGGGGAATCCACGGAGGAGGAGAAGGAGGTAGAGGAAGAGAAAGAGGCGGAGGCCGTGCCAGAGGTAGAGGCCGAGGTGGAGGTAGAGGAAGAGGAGAACGTGCTCAAAGAAGAAGAGGACCAAATGTATCAAATGAAATTCGCGCAACACTAGTTGACCATGTCGTGAACCACGGATTGACACTGAGGGAGGCTGGACTAAGAGTTCAGCCAAATCTTAGCAGATATACAGTGGCATCTGTCATTAGGACATTTTGACAAGAAAACAGGTTAAAAAAATCTGTCTACAGTTACAGTAATCAGCTGCTTATTGTATGCACCATATCAGCACTTTTGATACCCTTCCTGTGACATTTTACAGTAGGTTACATGTATTTTTTCTACATAGGATTGAGGGTCGAGAACGACAAGGAGGAAGGGGGCCCATGTTCACGCAAGAACATGAGAGAGAGATCATAAACATGGTTTTGGCCAATAATTCTATCAGGCCCCAAGAAATTCAAGCCAACATTATCGGTGACCATGCCATTTTCAATAATGTCCATCAGGTCTCTCAGTCAACACTGGCACGCATCCTGAAAAGACATCAGGTTCAAACACTTTCAAACAACTTTATCGAGTGCCTTTTGAGCGGAATTGCCTTTTGAGCGGAATTCAGAGAGGGTCAAACAGCTGCGGCATGAGTATATGGAAGTATGTATTGTTCACTTTAGCACTGTGATGTTGCATACTGCACATGTACATGTAAATGTACTGTATACTAGATCTATGCTGAACTACACAATCTTGTCTTTCACTGTATTTCAGAGAGTTTTACAGATGGATGCTGAGGAAATCCCACATGAATTCATGTACATAGATGAGGCAGGATTCAACCTCACAAAAGCAAGAAGGAGAGGCAGAAATATCATTGGCCACAGGGCTATAATCAATGTCCCAGGGCAACGTGGGGGTAACATCACCCTTTGCGCTGCCATTACACAGAATGGGGTCCTCCTCCGTCATGCCAATATGGGCCCTTACAACACATTTTTGGACAGATTGCACAACATCATCACAGCAGTAAACCAAATGCACCAGATGCAATACATTGTCATCTGGGACAATGTGTCATTCCACCGCTCTGCTCTGGTCCAGAATTGGTTTCAACACCATCCACAGTTTACAGTACTATACCTTCCACCGTACTCTCCGTTTCTAAACCCAATCGAAGAGTTTTTTCTCGGCATGGCGGTGGAGGGTTTACGATCTCCCGCCCCAGGCTCAGGTACCCCTCATTCAGGCCATGGAGGAGGCCTGTGACCAAATCGACGCCGCAGCTGTGCAAGGATGGATTCCACAATCGACGATCGATTCAAGACGGTTCTTCCCACGTTGTCTTGCCAATGAGGATATCGCCTGTGATGTTGATGAAATTCTCTGGCCAGATCCAGCTAGGCGAATAGATAATGTCTAGTATTTTCTGTACTGTATTTTCAGTTATTTTCAGATTAAATTTTTTTTTTTTTTTTTTTACTGTAATTGTAACCTGTGCTGGATACAGTATTTTATGTTTGTCTGATATTTGCTGAGCTTACAGTGTTATGCACACTACTGTAGTAGCATGAAAACTGGGACATGTTTTGTTGTGATTCTCCATGTTGACTGATTTGGGTATATGGAGAGAAATAAATTATATTTTCATCAGTCTGCAGCATTGGTCTTGTGTAGTGTTTGGTGATTTTATTGTATATTTGCACTTTCTCTGTGTACTTCACTTACAGTACTCTATTACTCCATCTACACTGAGAAGTAGAATTGCTAAAAGTGTTTTAGGTTAGCAACAGCAGTGTGTAACTGGTTCAAACAGAATTAAGTCATATGAAACGTGTGTGTTTCATATGGTAACAAAATATGTTTTTTATAAATTAGTGTACAGTTTTTACAAGAGTGTTTCATTTTGCAAAGGATCTGAGGTGTTCTGCGAATTGGGTGTGTGGTTCTGCTAATTGTGTGTAGTGTTTTGAAAAACCGGGCCATGTTTTCAAAATCGTGCTTAAGCAATCGAAAAAAACTGTAACATAAAGCGATTGCTGCTCGTTGCCTCTGCATGATTTCGCTTTTTGACCACCAACTGAGGGACGGCTTGCCTGCGTGTCACGTGACTGTAAATGACCTATTCCAGTCAGTTCCTCAAGCCTTCGTGAGGGCTCTCGCTTTGATCACGTGCCATGATGTCACCAAGCAACCATAGGACCCGAGGGCCTGAGGGATTGAGGGACGGAGGGAAGGTTAAAAAAAACTTTAAAACACGGCCCTCCCGATCGGAAGCGGCGTTTGGCTGTCCGCCTCCGGAGGAGGGGGTAGGGTGAGCCGGTGTCACACCAATTGTTGTCCAGGTGCCAATATGAGCCCGGGGTGATGTAATCCGGGTGAATATCAGTCCGGGGTGATGTAATCGGGTGATGTCATCGAATTTTGGAGTGTAGTTGCTATGCCAACATGACAAGCTCGCATTCCTGAGTGAGAAAAACCCAGAAGAATGTGTCCGGGTGACGTCATTTAGCTACGAATAAGCTGTACAGCTAAATTAGCTGCCTTGCTCACGAACATAATATATGAAATATAATATATAATTATATAGCCAGCTAGCTACGAATATAACAATATGCATTGTCTGTTCAGCTGTACAGTTAAGTTAGCTGGCTAGCTACGAATATAATGTATGGAAGGTGGCTAGCTACGAATAACAATTGCTTGTTCAGTTGTAAAACTAGCTAGCTGGCTAGCTAGAAGGTGGCTAGCTACGAATAACAATTGCTTGTTCTGTTGTAAAACTAGCTAGCTGGCAAGCTACGAAGGTGGCTAGCTAGCTAGTTTTACAGCTGAGCAAGCAATTGGTATTTGCTAGCTAGAAGGTGGCTAGCTACGAATACCAATTGCTTGCTCAGCTGTAAAACTAGCTAGCTAGCCACCTTCTAGCTAGCCAGCTAGCTAGTTTTACAACTGAACAAGCAATTGTTATTCGTAGCTTGCCACCTTCCATACATTATATTCGTAGCTAGCCTAACTTAACTGTACAGCTGAACAGACAATGCATATTGTTATATTCGTAGCTAGCTGGCTATATAATTATATATTATATTTCATATATTATGTTCGTAGCAAGGCAGCTAATTTAGCTGTACAGCTTATTCGTAGCTAAATGACGTCACCCGGACATTCTTCTGGGTTTTCTCTCCAGGAATGCGAGTCATCATGTTGGGATATTCACCCGGATTACATCACCCCGGGCTCATATTGGCACCCGGACAACAATTGGTGTGACACCGGCACGAGTCCGAGCAGGAAAAAGGCGTCCGTGGTAGAATTTCGTCTCGGAAGAGGCGGATAAATCGGCCCGGAAAGTGTCTCGACCCCGAGGACGGGCGGCGGACTCGTGGGGGAGGGTGAATTGAGATAAATAAAGGGTAAAATTGGCAACCAAATTGGGAGAAAAATGGGGGAAAATTTGAAAAGAAAAAAAAGGCACTCTGCAACGCACCTTGGAATCCATCAGATGGGCGTCGCTACTCTCACCTTAACCTTTAACAACTTAAAAGTCGCAAAAATAATGTATTGAAGATGCGTTTCCATTAAAACAGCTTTTGGCGAACAAAAACATTAAAACTGTTCTTCTGTGATAATAGCGGAAAGAGCGGACTAAAATATTGTCACATGACTTCAAATGAACGCACAACATCAACAATTATTGGGTAAAACGTTTACACCACCATTGGTCACACAACATATTTGATCGAGAACAACATCATCCCACCATGTTGAACGTATAAACTTTGTGTCGATATTGAGCGATGTTCACCGACGTTTGTTGTTTCCATCACGACTGTCGACAGCTTTTTTTAAACGATATAAATGTATTCGCATAAAAGCCTAATGGAAACATTTACTGTAAACTTTTTTGGGATATCTCTCTTACACCCTCTCTCTCTTTCTCTCACACACACACTTACTGAAAACAAATACAAGTCACTAGAGATCTAAGGCATTTTATTAATTCATACTCTTTCTGAACAAAGGAATAATAAACTGTACATTATTTGGCATTATTTAATCATTATCAATTCTTTATACATTTTTGCATTTCCAAGGCATAATTTTCAGAAGATAGCTTTTTCCATTTCCCTGATTACCTTTGTGAGGACAGTGGTGTGGCATTGCATAAGTACATTTATTCAGAAGACAAAAGCAGAGGAGGTTAGGATTAATATTTGTACAGAAGGTGACCCCAACATAGACACTCATACATACAGACTTTCTCGTGCTGGTCTTTTTTTTAGGGGTTAATTAATGCACTTTACACACCTGTCCCGGATCACCTGGACTGGGAGCGAACTGTCAGCTTGGACACTTTAAAATGACACCTGATTCCCTTTTAAGACTACAGGTGCTCCCTTTAGTTTTTTTCCATATAATTCCAGGCCCAGCCTGGTGAGGGTTGATCCAGCCAACTGTTGATCTAACCAACTGTATGTAGAAGTGCGCACACCTCACGCAGGTACATCGGTGGCTGGGCGGGGCGGGGTGAGGTTTGGGCGGGACGCGCCACCTAAGATTTAGCAGAGGTTGGGCTCCTTGGAACCGCAGTTCACACTCTGCGTGGAGGGGCGTGGCTAAAAGAGCAGCTGTGCTCCCTGGACTCCGCCCACAGGTCTTTTGACCACACCCTCAGAACTGATCAGCACTGTTGTTGTTCTTAATTTACAAGAAAAATCATTAGCAAAAAAATCACGTAAAGTACTTAACAGCATTTAAGTGGTATCCAAAAATAATAACAATTTATTAGACCTGAACCCACACCAGACAGTAAGATGTCAGTCACACCTCCAAAAAATCTCCGAAAATAACTCAATACTAAAACAAAAAAATGAAGCTTCCCTGATTAAAAGTTTGGTGGATTTTTAGCACACAGTGTGTTTGTCACCCAGTGTGTTTGCCACCCGCCTAAAAAAAAACTGAAATCCTAAAGATGATTTTAATTTAGGTAAAATGTTCTCCCATGCTAACAGCTGAGAATGGGAACTCACCGGAGCAGGAAAAGACGAGGAGGGAAGGAAGAACGAAGGATATGGCTGAAAGCCCTGAGCTCCATTTCATGTCAGTCATGTTCACAGAGCACATGCTCACACATGCAGACAATGACAGATGCAAGAGAAGCTAAATCCAGAAAATTACGTTGAGATGCAGACGTACAGCCACTGACATGTACACAGTAACACACAACAGAGTCATGTATTACTGAGTCTCCACCACAGCAGGGCCCAGTGCTTGCAGCAAATATGTGGCACTCTGCAGCTTTCGCTACATCGATAAATTATGAATCGGTCCGATTAATCAACCAATACTTTAATCACCAATTCATTTTTTTATTTAAAAAAATATATATGTTTTCTGATTTTATCCCTGGTTTTCTCCCAATTTGGTAGCCAATTACTCCCGCTATTCTTAGGTCAATCCCCTCCCTCGTAGTTCGCTGCCATAGCACTGTGACCGGCAGTGACAAAGGCGAAGCATCGTCTGAATTGGTTTGAGATGCAAGACAAAACAGACATGCAACTCAATCAGTTGACTGGAAATATTAATCTAGGGCTTGAGCAGACCGTTTCACCAAGAACAGTCCGCCGAGAACATCACAGAGAAGGATACTATGTTCAGGTTGCAGTGCATAAACCCTTTATTACAACTACATTTTTGTGAAAACAAAACACGGTGAAGCAGCTTTTAGTCATTCTGCCTCGTGCATCTGGAAAAAACTTCCTGAAGAACTCAAACAAGCCCAAACTCTAAATATATTCAAAACTAGGCTAAAAACCTTCATGTTCTGCAATATCTATGACTAAACACTAGTACTTTGATTTACTCTTTTAATGATTAATTTGTATTTTTTACTCTATATATATTTTTTTATCTATTCTTATTACTTTTTATATCTTATTTTTATTATATATTCACTTATTTGTATTTTCTTACCTATTCTCCTTGTTCTGTATCTATGCTCTGTGTAAAGCACCTTGAATTGCCATTGTTGTATGAAATGTGCTATATAAATAAACTTGCCTTGCCTTGCTTGACCAACTGATCAATTAAGTGCTGAGTAACCTTCGGCTCTCCAAGACCAGAGTTGGGTACCACTGATATAGATGGCATACTGCCATGGCTAAATCTTAAACTATTTGGCTAATTAAGTAACATCCTCTCCATTAGCCTGCTTACCAATGTTCAATGAACTTGAAAAACGTTTTTATATGCTTATAGTCGTGTTTGTAGCCTCTCAAAAAGGTCACTTTTTGGTGAAAACATTTAAATGACCACATCACACCGAGAACAAATCGATTCTGACATGTTTCAAAATGTTTTACAAGTCCTACGAGGGGACAGTGCAGTATATATGTTTTGTAATAGCTAAAATGTAATCTATGAATCCAGAGAGAGCAAAGACAGCGTGGGCTATCCGCCGAGTCATTTCCAGAAAATAGGCTACATATAGAATATAAATATATAAATATATCGATCTAATAGATGATTCATCGGCGGAAAGCCCGCGACACATCATACGTTAAGAATGTAATGCATGCAGATCGTTCGTTAACATTAAATGTGTACAATGTCTTTATTATCAGATAACACAAAGTCATGTTAGGTTCTCCCACGATTGCGTTCTGTTAAGTATCAATTGACATAACCGCTACATTAGATCATGCTTCACATGTCTGAAATCATAATATGTTTAAATTAGATATCCAGTTTCGCTGAATGACTATTGTTGGTTTGGCGAGCCCGAAACGGACAGGTCGCAAATACGTTATGCGTGTAATTTAGTTGACATCTAGGGAACTCAATACTTTATATGTAGGCTATATGCACTAAATATTATAGTATGTTCGTGTTTTAAAAGTAATATATTATAGAGCACGTCAATTATATTTTATTGTTACGAACACATAGCCTACAAACAATGTTTTCTTTAAATAAATTAACCGCTAACGGCGCTGCATTATTTAAATGCTAAATTTACTGTGAAACCCGTTTAGCTATTACATAAGTGCATGTACTATTTACTTTAATCCCTACTCCATTGAATATTTAGAATAAATAGACTTTTACGGTACCAGTTTTTTCCTCTGTAGTCCAACAGTGGCCAGGAGTTGTACAAGTCGCGTTCCGTTCCTTCACTGCTGCTCCTCAAACTCAGGCCAGATATTTCAAAGGCTGGGATGTCTGCGTCATAGGGGGCGGACCGTATGTTGCTATGGACTTACCTATATTTCCAGAGCAACAAGGTATTTGTTTATTTTTTAACGGCAAAAGGCAATTCACCATAACGATACCAACGTTATATCGATACTCACCTCGTCGTAAAAACCAAAACAACATTGTTTGCTAAAACATTTCGAGCAAAACGTTTCTGCTTCTGCTTGTAGTGTGTTATTTTTAACCACCAACTAAAACATAGAGAAGCATAGGTTTTTAGACTGGTCTGTCTTCCTGAAACGAGTCTCTGTTGAAGCTGAACACGAGGTTCTCGTTGTTAAACTTTTGTTAGCCATTATATTAAGACGTATTACAGCGGTTTAGTTTAGTTTGACATTTCACTTGTAATGTAAACTTCTTACACTTCATATGTAAGAATACAATACATGTATGGTGTTAGGCGTTTGTAGCATAAACAAACCAGGGTAGGCGAAAGCTACCCGAAAGCGTCAAAATGGACTCAGTCAGGGACTTCCGGTGAGGCACGAGGCAAGATGGCAGCATAGCACTGAGCGCTGACACAAAACCTTACCTTTATACGTGCATTGGAGCTCATGGACAATATTAACGCGAGTTTGTTTGGAATAAAGATTTGACTAAAGAAATGACCTCGAAAAAGCGACAACTAGTTAACGATTCACCTGACGAAATAGCTGTGTTAATCCAGCAAGCAATGGCGACAGGAATGGAATCTCTGAAAGAAACGGTAGCCGCCATGCTGAAGGATTCGCTGAAAGAAGCTCTCGATCCCATAACGAAGCAGATGGTAGAGAATGGTAACATTCTCCGGTCATTAAAAGAACAGTCAGAAACCCATGCTAAAAAGTTCGACACGGTCTTCAACAAGATAGATAGCATGCAGGTTGACTTGCGCAAGAACGAGAAAAAACGAGCTCTTGTTTCGCGGGAGGTGACCAAGCTCCGGAAGAAGCTCAATGATTTGGAAGATAGATCCAGGAGTAACAACGTGCGGCTGGTTAACTTACCAGCAGGCATTGAGGGAGACGATCCGAGTGGGTACCTCCAAAAGATGTTGCCTGAGTGGATCCCAACGCTCAAGAGATCCCACAGCACTCCGTTGGAAATCGATAGGGCACATCGGATTTACTCCAATAACACTTCGAGACCGCGGACCATGATCTTCAAGCTCCTGCGCTACACCGACCGACAGTCCATCCTTGAGGGCGCGAGGAAGGCCAGGCCCACTCTCTCTGACGGCACGCAGCTGCTGTTCTTTGCCGACTACAGCCCTGGGACGACGCAGGAACGGCAGGGATATAGAGAGATTCGCGCGAAGCTCCGGCGGAAGGGAATCGACTCGTTCCTGATACATCCAGCAATTTTGAGAGTGAATTACAAGGGCACAAGGATGTCGTTTAACTCGGCAGAGGAGGCGAAAGATGCTTTGAAATCATCGGTGCTGGAAGGTATGGAAGACGAATAGAATGCAATGGGCAAAGAACGGATGGAACTGTATTAAGGACTCTGACAGGTCGGTATGCCTACCCGCAGTTTAATAGGCACGGGCAAGTTCACGTCATATGGGTGATGTTTTAAGAGCATTTTTTCATTGAAGTTCATTTGATGCATCCTCCTACTTCGTTGATTAAGGGGCCACTTTCTGTTTGTGTATTGTAGACTATAGGTCTGATGCGATGGCTCGGTTAACTGTTACAAGGAGAGCATGGTACTGGGATATAGGCCTGCCACTCCAGAGTATAGAATCTGTGTTAGCCTATTGTTATTTTATTTTGTCATTTTGCTTTATTTCTAAGGTGTTGTTTAACACTAAGTGTTATGCTTTATCATAAGCTGGAAAGCTGGAAAAGCAGTAGTTTATTTTGGATAACTTTATTGTAGCCTACAGGTTCAGTTTACCCGATAGTAAATTTGTTTATGCTTGGGCGCGAGATATGACGTCATCGTTTAGCGACAGTCTAGTAATGTTATGGCAACGGTCTTCCACAAGATTGTCTATGAGAACCACTTTACATTTCTAATTTTTGTTTGATATTGGAGAGGGTTAGTCAGCGATCAGTGTTTGACATTGCTAAGTGACACTCACAGATGTTAAGTAAGGGGTTTAATGGGAGGGGGGACAGAGGGAGGGATGGGGAGAGGGATGGGAGAGGGGAGATGGGGGAGGGAGGGAGGGAGATGGGGGAGGGATGGGAGGGGGTAACTCAGGGCTCCACCACCAACTTTCAACAACAGTTACAGGGGAATATTAGCAACACAGATAGAATGGAATGTTACAATATTATGTCATTTAATGTTAGAGGACTAAACTCTCACGAAAAGCGTTCAAAGATTCTAGATTTTTTGCGCAGAAAAAAGATAGATATTGCGCTATTGCAGGAGACACATCTTAGGCCTAATGATGTCTCCAGAGTTCAAAACCGTTTTTATAAACCTGTTGTGGCATCAACCGATGGTACTCGCACAAAAGGTGTTATGATATTAATGAGACGTAGCATAAATGTATCAATTGAAAAGATCGGCTCCGACAATGGAGGACGTCTGGCCTTCTGCTGTATGTCCATTCAGGGCAAAAAGTTGCATTTGTCAGCATATATGCCCCAACTCTGTTCGAGGCTGACTTTTTCCTTCAATTACTTCACAACTATTGAAGCTAAGTGACTATCATTTGTATGTTGGTTCGGACATGAATGCTTTTGTTAAGAGTAATCTAGATAAATCTTCTTCAGCTTTAGCGAGCTCTCAAGAATCTGCGTCCAAAGCACTTAATCTCTTTTTAAAGGACTTAAACTTGACTGATGTGTGGAGGGTGCACAATCCATTTACTAAAGATTATACCTTCTTCTCCACGAGACATAAAACTTTCTCTCGAATAGATTATGTTCTTATATCATCTGGTTTGCTGTCTTCGGTACACTCTTTAAAATTCCTGCCCAGACATATATCTGATCACAATCCAATCATATCTACTTTTAATTATGGGAATATCAAAAACAGGGCTTCTAGATGGAGGTTTAATTCCACCCTTCTAAAAAACGACGAATTTCTAGCGCAATTGAGAACAAAACTCATTGAATTTGAACTATCAACAAAAATAGTGTTGCAGATAAGACAATAGTTTGGGCTTCCATCAAGGGTTTCATACGGGATAACGCCATAGGGTTCAGTTCCCACCTACATAAAAGTCGTCTTCAAATGATTTCCAGTTTAGAGGAACAATGTAATGTTCTAGAGAAGGATCTTAAAAGGAGATACACCATAACAAAAGAAAGTGAGCTCAAGATAAAACAAGCAGAATTTAATGATTTACTAAGACGCAGGGCAGAATATATGATCAATATAACCAAACATAAATATTATGCAGAAGGCAGCAGACCGAGCCATCTTTTGGCACTAACTCTCAAACGACAAGAGGCTAAAAGGTCCATACCAGCGATCAGATGTGCTAAACGTGGAGTACTGTCCTCAACAGAGGAAATAAATGAGACGTTCAATAATTATTTTAAAGAACTATATACAAGTGGCTCGGACCCTTCTGAGGATGACTTCACGGAATTTTTTGGTGTATTAGACCTCCCAACATTGTCACAAGAGGACGCCAAAATTCTAGACTCTCCTATTACACTGGATGAGCTACTTAAAGCAGTCAAAGCTACAAACAGGGGCCGTACGCCGGGTATAGATGGCATACCTGTGGAACTGTACCTGGCACTTTGGGATGTTCTCGGACCAATATGGCTAGAAACACTGAACTTCGCTATTGAATGTGGCAGTTTCCATAGAGATCTGAATACAGCCCTAATCACCGTTATACCCAAACCCAGTAAGGACCCCTTGGAATGTGCCAACCATCGTCCAATCTCATTGATAAATGCCGACCTCAAGATATTTTCCAAAGTCTTAACCAGTAGACTTGAGACAGTGGTTGAGAAAATAATCAGCCCAGACCAAACAGGATTTATTAAGGGACGTCTCGCCTCTGATAATATTCACCGACTCCTACACATACTGAGTGCAACACATAAAATCCCGTCTGCCTGTGGCCTGCTATTTTTGGACGCTGAAAAGGCGTTCGATCGTCTTGAATGGCCTTATCTTTGGAGAGTTTTAAAATAATTTAAGTTTGGAGATAAATTTATCAATATGATTCAAACACTATATGCTAATCCTTCAGCTCGGGTGTGTGTCGGAGGAGGTCTATCGGATTTATTTGAGATAAAACGGGGCACAAGGCAAGGGGACCCTTTGTCTCCTCTGATCTTTAATATATCCATCGAACCGCTTGCTCAATTGATTAAAAGCTGTCCTCAGATTTCCCCTATTACACTGGGTGAAACGTCGCACTCCATTTCGCTCTATGCGGACGACACATTGGTTTATATGGCAGATGTTCAACAAACTCTCCCTGTTGTTTTAAAGACTCTAGAGCATTTTGGACAACTTTCAGGGTATAAGGTTAATCTATCGAAATCAGCATTGGTGCTTCTTAATACAGACAAAAATAAGGTATCCCTACCTCCCCTAATTAAGGTTACAAATGAGGTCCTCTATTTGGGTATTACAGTTAGTACTTCCGTATCATCTATAGCTAAGACAAATTATTCTCAAGTTCTAAAAAGGGTAGAGGAAGATATTATTAGATGGAGACACCTGCCGGCTTCAGTTCCAGCCAGAATATCGGTTGTTAAAATGAATGTTTTACCCCGCATTAATTTTATCAGCTCAATGATCCCACTTGCACCTCCTGCAGGATATTGGCAAAAACTGGACTCCTTACTAAGACGCTATGTTTGGAATGGTAAACGACCCAACATAAAGTGGTCAGCTCTTCAATTCAAAAAGTCAGATGGGGGATGGGCGTGTCCGAATTTTAAGCTGTATCACTGGGCGTTTGTCTTAAGGAATCTTAGCTATTGGATGGAGGGAGATAGAGTTTCATCTTGGAAAAGTATGGAACAGGACTTAATAGCACCAATACGGTTGAAGGACTTCCTTCTTTTAGGTATTTCTATCAAAAAATTTGGTTTGTATTATGGTCCAATTTTAACTTATATGCTACAAGTGTTTAGAGCAGTAGAAAGATTCCAATAAAAGTGTATGGTGCAGGTCATCTCCAATATGGAACAACTCTCACCTTTTATCTGGGGGGAAACCATTCACTAATAAGGCTTGGGAGGATAAAGGTATTACAACTCTTGACGATATTAATGGGGCGAATAATATCCTTAACTTTCAAGAACTTGTCTCTCAATACAATATTGATAAACACTCTCTTTTCTTCTATTTTAGAGTAAGGTCAGCCTGTAGGGCCTACAGCAGGGGTCACTAACAGGCGGACCGCGGTCCGGGTCCGGACCCAGAAGCCGTCCTATCCGGACCGCGTCCAAAAACCGAGAAATTATTGAGAATTACTACATTTTGACGGAGCATTTCAATTTTAACCGGCGCAGCTTTTCTAGCATTTACGGCACTGGTTTATCATTGCACCAGGCGCAAAATTCCGAGGCGCAAAATGTAAGAAAACGTTAAAAAAACCTTTTTGCACCACGGACCGGTTCCGAGGCGCATTATTTCCTCGCGCACCCCGTGCAGTTTTTAGCACCCCCACCGGTCGACAGAAATGGCCACCACCCCTTGGCTTGATTTTATCTAACTGGACCTCTTTGAATTTTACTTGAAGACCCCTGGCCTACAGGGTTCCCTGAGGGTCAGACTTAAAAGACCATCCTATTTTGAGTTGGATACGGAGTGCTCCAAAACGTATAGTGTCTTATATCTATGATAAGCTAAACTCCCAAAATGTATGCCCACATCGGGTATGAAAGACATGGGATAGGGATATGTCTGAATTAGGACAAGACTTAGATTGGGATGCAATTTAGGATAAAGCAGTTGGTGCTTCAAAACATCGCAAATCATCAGTATACCAGGGTGTCCCAACTGGGAGGACCATTTTTAGTTATGGCTCCTCAATCTATATCAATAAACTTGCACTGGACTGAGTTGTAATTCTTAGTTTCACATCTGGTGGAGCCACCCGTATTCATTGAAAACTCCTGAAACCTGGAAAGGAGCCTTCTGATTTTTCTGTATTTGGCCCTCAGTGGAAAAAGTTTGGACACCCCTGGTATATACACTTGAAATTTTGTCATAGAGCATATCTGACACCTGAATTAGACATAGAATGGGATTGGTACCTGATCCATATTGTTCATTTTGTTCCAGAACTATTGGTTCTTTTAGCATGTTGTTCCGTGCCCAGGTGTCTTTCATTTTTGGGGAAACAACTAGCCAACTCGTCAACCTCACACAACATATTGAGGATGGATTTGAGAGAGGACAGATTACAGGTGCTGTCTTTGTGGACCTGTCTGCTGCTTATGACACAGTCAACCACAGACGACTCGTATGTAAGATCTTGGAGATCACAAAAGACATCCACCTAACAGAGCTAATGGAAGCCATGCTCCAGAACCGCAGATTCTATGTTGAATTAGGCGGAAAACGCAGCAGATGGCGCAACCAAAAGAATGGCCTCCCACAAGGCAGTGTGCTTGCCCCACTGCAGTACAATATCTATACAAACGACCAACCCAGAGATGATGCCACCCGTCGCTTTGCATATGCAGATGACCTGTGCATCACCGCCCAAGGCACAGACTTCATTAGTATCGAGGAAACTCTCAAAGACGCCCTCTCAGGATTAACAACCTACTATGAGGTGAACCATCTACGTGCCAACCCAGCAAAGACACAAGTATGCGCTTTTCAGCTGAGAAACAAGGAAGCTAAGCACCAACTGAATGTGTCCTGGTGTGGAACACCACTGTCACACTCCGAGCATCCTGTCTACCTCGGAGTCACACTCGACAGATGTCTCACTTTCAAGACACACATCACAAAGACAAAGGCAAAAGTGAGCACCTGCAACAACATCCTGCGCAAACTCACTAACACCAGATGGGGTGCATGCCCCAAAACACTACGTGCCACAGCCCTTGCCCTCTGCTTCTCTACTGCAGAATATGCCTGCCCAGCGTGGGAAAGATCCACTCATGCCAAAAGCTGGATCCCGCCCTTAACTAAAGCTGTAGATGCATCACTGGGTGCCTGAAGCCAACCAACACCAACAACCTGTACATCCTGGCAGGTATTGCCCCTCCAGACATCAGAAGAGTGGTAGCCAGCAGGACAGAGCGGCGCAGGCAAACCACAGATGAGAGGCACCCCCTACATGGCCACGTACCTGCCCCCAGTCGATTAAAATCACGGAAAAGTTTCCTGACCAGCACTGCTCCACTGGAGACAACACCATCTGAAGCTCGCCTCGCAATGTGGAAGGAAAAGCTGAACAACCACCCACACAGCCCGACCATGCACATCCCCGCCGGGAAAATGGAACAACTGGGCAAAGTGGAAATGCCTGAACCGGCTCCGCTCAGGCGTGGGCCGTTCCAGGGAAGCCCTAAGCAGATGGGGGTACCTGAGTGGTCCAACAACGTGTGACTGTGCCACAGAACCCCAGACCATGGAACATCTCCTCCGATGTCCTCTACTAGGCGGACCCTGCACAGCAAAGGACCTAGCACTATACAACACCAAGGCACAGCAATGTACCAATCACTGGCTGGACATCATATAATCTGAATAGCGACTTCTGTATATGGACACGAAAAGAAGAAGACCCGAAAGCGCTGTTCCAAAATCAGTTTCAGGTTTTTATTCCTAATGTAATGGTCAATGTTAGGATTTTGGTAGTTAGCTGGTACTGGATCAGTGCTTACGGCCAACTTCACCCTTGAGCGTTAAATTGTGCTTCATTGGTTTGTATTTTTTTTTATTTAGTTTTTTAAGTCATAACCAGACCTCGACGCTGCATACTGGTCCTTTCTGTACGTTTCCAGAATTGTCCTCTAATGACAGTGTCGCCACTAGTGGACAAACTTGTTTTTGTCATGGGAGACAACAGACATTACAACTCTGGATAGTGTCAATGTTACTTTGAAGAACTCATACATCATATAAAACCAAATAAAGGAACATGAATCTGAAACCTACATTTCCAACCAGTGTCACCATGTATTGTACATCCACGGGTAATAATAATAAGAACAAGAATAATAGGCTTCCAAGCCTGAAGGGCCATCTAGTGGACACTCTCGGGTCATGATAAGAATCCGCCTTTTGGGCCTGGAAGCCTAAAAATCATAATAATGATTATATTTATAAGGCGAATATCATATAAAAATGAACAGACAAAGCTGGACACGGAGAAATAACAAACAAGGCCATAAAAATACATAAAACAAACAAAACCCTAAGAGTCTATGAGACTTAAACATGGTGACAGACGAGAGTCACCTGACGCAATTAGGTAATGGCCGTTTGAAAGTAGAGCTCCAGCCATCGTCATAGTTTATCATACTGAAATAAAAATGTTAAGCAACAGATTTAGTTTTACTGGCAGTGTAGTGTAATGGTTAGGGAGCTGGGCTTGTAACTCACAGGTTGCAGGTTCAATTCCCAGGTGGGGCACTGCTTGTTGTACTGAAGGTACTTAACCTTCAGTAAAAATATCCAGCTGTATAAATGGATTGTATGTAAAGAAATGTAAACTGTGTAAGTCGCTCTGGATAAGAGTGTTTGCTAAATGCCTAAAATGTACAACTGAATCGGTGGATGGAAAACTATCTGCCATTTTCACACGGTTTAGCCACGTCGAGGGCCGGCTGGATTTTCTCAAGCATGCTGACAAGGAGAGGAAGGCTAACCCCCCACCCACTCAGACCGAGGTCGAAATACTTCGCCAGAAACTGGATGAATTAGAAAATCCTAATAGAAGGAACAACTTACGCTTTGTAGGGTTTCCTGAGTCCACCTGTTCCTGGGTGAAGTTATTCCGGATATTCTGGGCATCGAATTTCCAAGAGGTCTCGAGATTGATCGAGCACATAGATCACTGGGCCCACGCAAACCTGCCAACCAGCCACCGCGAGCGATTGTGGCCAGATTCCTGAGGTTCCAGCACAGGGACCGAATCATGAAGGGAATCATCCTGGAATGGTCACCACATTATGGTCTTCCCTGACTACTCGCAGAGGGTGCAGGACAAGCACAAGAAGTTCAAAGAATGCAGAAAACTGCTCCGTGAACGACGCATGACATACACCATAATGTTCCCAGATATACTAATTGTCAACGCTCCAGGTAGACAGCGGAGGTTCGAAGATATGAAGAAAACGCAGGCTTTCATCCGGTCTTTCATAGCACGAGTGTTTCATGAGTGTTGCTGGCTTCCCTCGCAAACATAAGGACACACATGGATGACTTCTAGCTGATGTTGGACTACTGGTGTTGCCGGTGTTCACGGACTGGGGTAACGTTTTCTATGTAAGCAATGTTGTGTCCTTTCATTTGCTTTTCGGTCAGCTCAGACTAGTTTTTTGCATTTCATATGATTAGCTTGTGATACTGACATTTCATATGTTAGCATTGCTTTCTGTGTCGCTAGAACATTCATGGGAACTTATAAACTGAACATGTGGTAGCATATGGTCTACATATTACAACTGCTCACAATTTGTATTGAACTTAAATCAATGTTAACTTAATTTCACAAATCCCAGTTCCGTGACAGTTCCTGTCACGAGGAGGCTCCCATGGATTGCCACTTTAGGGTTTGCATCCGTAACTGTAATCAACACTTAACATAAACACTAAGCCAAAAAAACAAAATGGTGCTTCCATATTTGGTGGTGGATCGAGAAAAAAAGACGTCTGTAGAATGAATAGTTAGATATCCACAAACTCGACAATGGGCAAATCTTTCATTTATTGTGAGAAATTCGTTTTCATACAATACGGATCTCTTCCAATACATTTTTCGATGTTTAGTTTATATCTCTCTCTAACATTGACTTAAACTGGTTTTTTTTTTTTTCGATTGCATAAACACTAAAATCAAAAGTATTGCACAATTATCAAAACCTTACACTCAAGGAGCAAAACATCATCCCAGATTTGCACCACTATAAGCACAATGTCAGCCTCACACTTTTTGCAAAACAATACACACAGTGATTTGCAAAACACTAAACACACTTGTATACATTAGACACAGAAGTATATCATGATGTCACTTCCTTGCAATTCCAAAGCACTGACTGTCAAATTACCACACCTATGAACCAATTGGTTAAACACAGCCATCAGGTGCGCAAACACATGATTGCTTAATTGTAGACACACCAATCAGGTTTAAGCACTATAAAAATGCAGCAGGTGAGTTCACCTGTCTTCAACCAAAATAGAAGGAGTCAGAAGAAGAAGAGTGAGGGTGAGAGGGGAATCCACGGAGGAGGAGAAGGAGGTAGAGGAAGAGGAAGAGGCGGAGGCTGTGCCAGAGGTAGAGGCCGAGGTGGAGGTAGAGGAAGAGGAAGACCTGAAGCAGGAGGAGAACGTGCTCAAAGAAGAAGAGGACCAAATTTATCAAATGAAATTCGCGCAACACTAGTTGACCATGTCGTGAACCACGGATTGACACTGAGGGAGGCTGGACTAAGAGTTCAGCCAAATCTTAGCAGATATACAGTGGCATCTGTCATTAGGACATTTCGACAAGAAAACAGGTTAAAAAAAATCTGTCTACAGTTACAGTAATCAGCTGCTTATTGTATGCACCATATCAGCACTTTTGATACCCCTTCCTGTGACATTTTACAGTAGGTTACATGTATTTTTTTCTACATAGGATTGAGGGTCGAGAACGACAAGGAGGAAGGGGGCCCATGTTCACGCAAGAACATGAGAGAGAGATCATAAACATGGTTTTGGCCAATAATTCTATCAGGCTCAGAGAAATTCAAGCCAACATTATCGGTGACCATGCCATTTTCAATAATGTCCATCAGGTCTCTCAGTCAACACTGGCACACATCCTGAAAAGACATAAGGTTCAAACACTTTCAAACAACTTTATCGAGTGCCTTTTGAGCGGAATTGCCTTTTGAGCGGAATTCAGAGAGGGTCAAACAGCTGCGGCATGAGTATGTGGAAGTATGTATTGTTCACTTTAGCACTGTGATGTTGCATACTGCACATGTAACCTTTTTACATGTAAATGTACTGTATACTAGATCTATGCTGAACTACACAATCTTGTCTTTCACTGTATTTCAGAGAGTTTTACAGATGGATGCTGAGGAAATCCCGCATGAATTCATGTACATAGATGAGGCAGGGTTCAACCTCACAAAAGCAAGAAGGAGAGGCAGAAATATCATTGGCCACAGGGCTATAATCAATGTCCCAGGGCAACGAGGGGGTAACATCACCCTTTGCGCTGCCATTACACAGAATGGGGTCCTCCTCCATCATGCCAATATGGGCCCTTACAACACATTTTTGGACCGATTGCACAACATCATCACAGCAGTAAACCAAATGCACCAGATGCAATACATTGTCATCTGGGACAATGTGTCATTCCACCGCTCTGCTCTGGTCCAGAATTGGTTTCAACACCATCCACAGTTTACAGTACTATACCTTCCACCGTACTCTCCGTTTCTAAACCCAATCGAAGAGTTTTTCTCGGCATGGCGGTGGAGGGTTTACGATCTCCCGCCCCAGGCTCAGGTACCCCTCATTCAGGCCATGGAGGAGGCCTGTGACCAAATCGACGCCGCAGCTGTGCAAGGATGGATTCCACAATCGACGATCGATTCAAGACAGTTCTTCCCACGTTGTCTTGCCAATGAGGATATCGCCTGTGATGTTGATGAAATTCTCTGGCCAGATCCAGCTAGGCGAAGAGATAATGTCTAGTATTTTCTGTACTGTATTTTCAGATTATTATTTTTTTACTGTAATTGTAACCTGTGCTGGATACAGTATTTTATGTTTGTCTGATATTTGCTGAGCTTACAGTGTTATGCACACTACTGTAGTAGCATGAAAACTGGGACATGTTTTGTTGTGATTCTCCATGTTGACATGTTGACTGATTTGGGTATATGGAGAGAAATAAATTATATTTTCATCAGTCTGCAGCATTGGTCTTGTGTAGTGTTTGGTGATTTTATTGTATATTTGCACTTTCTCTGTGTACTTCACTTACAGTACTCTATTACTCTATCTACACTGAGAAGTAGAATTGCTAAAAGTGTTTTAGGTTAGCAACAGCAGTGTGTAACTGGTTCAAACAGAATTAAGTCATATGAAACGTGTGTGTTTCATATGGTAACAAAATATGTTTTTTATAAATTAGTGTATAGTTTTTACAAGTGTTTCATTTTGCAAAGGATCTGAGGTGTTCTGCTAATTGGGTGTGTGGTTGTGCTAATTGTGTGTAGTGTTTTGAAAAACCGGGCCATGTTTTCAAAATCGTGCTTAAGCAATCGAAAAAAACATAAAGCGATTGCTGCTCGTTGCCTCTGCATGATTTCGCTTTTTGACCACCAACTGAGGGACGGCGTGCCTGCGTGTCACGTGACTGTAAATGACCTGTTCCAGTCAGTTCCTCAAGCCTTCGTGAGGGCTCTCGCTTTGATCACGTGCCATGATGTCACCAAGCAACCATAGGACCCGAGGGCCTGAGGGATTGAGGGACAGAGGGAAGGTTAAAAAAATTTTTTTAAAACGGCACTCCCGATCGGAAGCGGCGTTTGGCTGTCCGCCTCCGGAGGAGGGGGTAGGGTGAGTCCGGCGAGGAGCAGGAAAAAGGCGTCCGTGGTAGAATTTCGTCTCGGAAGAGGCGGATAAATCGGCCCGGAAAGTGTCTCGACCCGGAGGACGGGCGGCTGACTCGTGGGGGAGGGTGAATTGAGATAAATAGAGGGTATAATTGGCAACCAAATTGGGAGAAACACGGGGGAAAATTTGAAAAAAAAAAAAAAAAAAAGGCACTCTGCAACGCACCTTGGAATCCATCAGATGGGCGTCGCTACTCTCACCTTAACCTTTAACAACTTAAAAGTCGCAAAAATAATGTATTGAAGATGCGTTTCCATTAAAACGGCTTTTGGCGAACAAAAACATTAAAACTGTTCTTCTGTGATAATAGCGGAAAGAGCGGACTAAAATATTGTCACATGACTTCAAATGAAGGCACAACATCAACAATTATTCGGTAAAACGTTTACATCACAATTGGTCACACAATATATTTGATCGAGAACATCATCCCACCATGTTGAACGTATAAACTTTGTGTCGATATTGAGCGATGTTCCCCGACGTTTGTTGTTTCCATCACGACTGTCGACAGCTTTTTTTAAACGATATAAATGTATTCGCATAAAAGCCTAATGGAAACATTTACTGTAAACTTTTTTGGGATATCTCTCTTACACCCTCTCTCTCTTTCTCTCTCACACACACACACACACACATACTGAAAACAAATACAAGTCACTAGAGATCTAAGGCATTTTATTAATTCATACTCTTTCTGAACAAAGGAATACTAAACTGTACATTATTTGGCATTATTTAATCATTATCAATTATTTATTAATTTTTGCATTTCCAAGGCATAATTTTCAGAAGATAGCTTTTTCCATTTCCCTGATTACCTTTGTGAGGACAGTGGTGTGGCATTGCATAAGTACATTTATTCAGAAGACAAAAGCAGAGGAGGTTAGGATTAATATTTGTACAGAAGGTGACCCCAACATAGACACTCATACATACAGACTTTCTTGTGCTGGTCTTTTTTTTAGGGGTTAATTAATGCACTTTACACACCTGTCCCGGATCACCTGGACTGGGAGCGAACTGTCAGCTTGGACACTTTAAGATGACACCTGATTCCCTTTTAAGACTACAGGTGCTCCCCTTTAGTTTTTTTCCATATAATTCCAGGCCCAGCCTGGTGAGGGTTGATCCAGCCAACTGTTGATCTAACCAACTGTATGTAGAAGTGCGCACACCTCACGCAGGTACATCGGTGGCTGGGCGGGGCGGGGTGAGGTTTGGGCGGGACGCGCCACCTAAGATTTAGCAGAGGTTGGGCTCCTTGGAACCGCAGTTAACACTCTGCGTGGAGGGGCGTGGCTAAAAGAGCAGCTGTGCTCCCTGGACTCCGCCCACAGGTCTTTTGACCACACCCTCAGAACTGATCAACACTGTTGTTGTTCTTAATTTACAAGAAAAATCATTAGCAAAAAAATCACGTAAAGTACTTAACAGCATTTAAGTGGTATCCAAAAATAATAACAATTTCCAGCCCAAATGACACTTCCTTTTTGGAGGGAGATAGAGAACTGTGTCTTACTGCGTGGACATGTGGAGTCGGTACCTGTTCACTGGGACGGGTTCGAGAGGTGTTGGGAGTCAAAAGGACTGGTCATCACGAAACAGAGAGATTAAATCAGATGCCTGCGGAGTAAAACCTTATTCAGTTCCGATCGGAGGATCTGTAACAGGCCTGTTTAAAGTAGGTTTGCATATGGTCTCTAATGTAAGTTTGCACAAACTTCCTCTAAAAGGAGAACAGCGTTTCAAAGCCTTGAACCCTCCCATGCCGTAGCAATTAATTGTTAATATAACGCTTCCTTGAAGAGTTAAAACAAACAACAACAAAAAAACAAGATACTGCTTATTTACCTTACAAAGTGCTTTTTTGATTAACATCTCTCTAAATATACTCATCCCCTCCTACGGCACAAGCTACTCATTCATACACATAAACAGAAAACGAAAGAAAAAAAATTAAACCACACTAAAATAAGAAAGAAAATACTAATCTTTTGTTTTAATATGCAATGTATGGTTTGGGGATATTTTGAAAACACAGCTTAATTTGTGAAGTGATTATTCCAAACAAACAAAACACCTCGGGATTAATGTGATTAGAAATATCTTTGGCTACACTTAAAAAAGTAATAGTGCATGTCTGAAGTGATATCGCAAATGTATATAAAAAATACAGCTTCCAGTTATTATACATATAAATCTACCGCAAACCTTTTGGCAAGCTCTCGGAACACGGTAACAGTGGTCATTTCCCTCTCATACCGCTAGAGGGAACCCTTGTACTCAACCTCAATACCTTAAAACATCAAACTCTGCCTGTGAATCTAACAAAATCCTCAGAAACAAAAAAGGTTTTGACCGTCTTGTCCATGGGTGTATGGCTTTCGCTTTAGCCAGAGTAGAAAGTCTTTCCAGGATTTAGAAAAATACTCCAAAATAAAGCTGTAACTTTAAAGAAATTAAAGACCAACACCTTGCATTAACACAAAGGCCATTTATAAGACAAAGGCGTCTTCTCAAAAAACTTCTTCCTCCCTTTGAGTGGTTCCCTTTCTTCGGGGTGTGCATCTCTATCCCTCATCCCTCTTTCACTCTCCCACACGCACACACTCTCACTCGTTCTCCCTCCCCTCTCTCTCTCTCTCTCTCTCTCTCTCTCTCTCTCTCTCTCTCTCTCTCTCTCACTCTCTCTCTCTCTCTCTCTCTCTCACTCTCTCTCTCACACTCTCACTCTCACTCTCACTCACTCACACTCACATTCACTCTCCCTCTACCTCTCGCTTTCTCTCTCTTTCTGCCCCTCTCTCTCTCTCTTTCACTTTCTCTCTCTCACTTGGTCTCCACTCAATTCAATTTCCTCTGTCCCTTGAGCGGTGGAGTCCCACATAACTGATTGGTCCACTGATCAGGAAGAGGACAGTGAGGACACGTGGCCTGTGCTCCCTGGAGGAAAGAGAGAGAGAATCCTGTCAGACACCCAGCTGGAAACACACAAATTAACATAGATGAAGCTGTGTGGTACGGCCATCTCCAGGGACTGGAGTTACTGTATCAGGGGAAAATCATTAGAGATGCACCGATCGATCGGCCTCTGACCGGAAATGGCCGATTTTCAGCTGATCGGCCTCAATCGGTGACTTGATCCCGATCACTCCACATTGCCGATTCTATGCGCGGTTGGCTCCTCGCCCCCTCTTTTTCACGTGGCGTGCGCGCACCCGTGAGCCAATGCAAACAGATCAGATGAGCGCAGCGCTGAAAACGCCTCAACATGTCCTTAGTATGGGCGTTTTTCACAGTCAGTGAAGACGACTTAAAGCTTGCAGTTTGTCATACATGTCAATCGAAAATAAGCCGCGGAGGAACAACCTCGAAAACGTTCGAACGACCAACCTAATCAGACACTTGAAAAGTCATCACCCAGGTACCAAGTCGATGCCCAAATTCTGAAAATGTAACGGTACTCGTTTTTCTACAGTACCGTAGGTACCGGGGTTAATTAACAATTAACTTCGTTGCGCTAGTTCGGTTCCTCTGAACCATTTTCCATTAATAGAACATAGTGGTAGTGCATAAACCTGACGTAATAATGCCCTGCTGAAGCACTGAATTGCACTGAAATCATTATGTTCGCTAATGAGTGACGTTATGAAACAGTGCTATTCACTCATACAAATCGAACTTATTAGACCTAATGATAAATTCATTAACGATTTCTAGCTAAACCACAAATGGTGTATTAACTGTGTTGTGCATGAAGGTGCCAGCTGTGCGTTTCCACTATCAAACAAACTCAGAAACAGCAGCATCGCCTCTTTTCCAATTACTCCTAGTTTGAAACATTTTTATCTAGGCTTTGAAGCTAGTTAAAGTCGTAGTCGTTAGGCTACCTGACTCACGCAAATAACGAAATTCTGCTGAAGAGCGGCTTGTTTCAATGCCTTTGACAAGCTCCGCAACTGAAACATCCGCCCTTATATCGCTACAAGTGTTTTCCATTGCACTATATAGAATTGGGATCTACTCTAATCCACCTCTAGCAAACAAATTAGTCTAGCGCATCATAGGTTCGAACTAACCTGTTTTCCATTAGCATTGTCGCAATAACTTTCTGATGCACATCAAGTTGAAGCCATATCATTATTTAATGGAAAAAGGGCTTGTGTCATCTGTCATCAGAATATAACGTTAGTGTTTAAAAAAATATTTCGGACTAATGGTCTGTCACCATGTCAGTAAATTTAAACTACTCTTGTTTCTTTTTATTTATTACTTAAAGGCTACATGCCACTGTTGTTGGATTCTCTTTTATTCATCATTGAATTTAATTTGCACAAAAAAAGAAAAGCTCTGTCCAGTAACCTGGAACACTTTTTATTTTGAAATGTGTTTTAGTGAGACCTACCTCATGCTTCTGACCTACCTCAGAATTGTCAATCTTAATTTTCTATTAAAGCAAAGTTACAAAAATGTTTGTGTAAGTTGTCAATTATTGTTTTTAGGAAAAGAAATCGGAATCGGCCAAAATCGGTATCGGCAGGTCAGACTAATCCAAAATTGGAAATCGGAATCGGCCAAGAAAATCGCAATCGGTGCATCTCTAAAAATCATGCATTCAGCTCCTGTATGTGTATGTATAAAATTTAAGCATTTAGCAGACACTCTTATCCAGAGCGACTTACACAGTTTACATTTCTTTTACATATAATCCATTTATACAGCTGGATATTTACTGAAGCAATTCAGGTTAAGTACCTTGCTCAAGGGTACAACAGCAGCACCCCACCTGGGGATTAAACCAGCAACCTCTGAGTTACAAGCCCAGCTCCCTAACCATTATGCTAGACTGCCAGTCACGTACATGTATGTATGTGAACCCTCTTTTCTAATAACAGCGGCTCTTATTCAGCATGTTGTGATGTGCCTTATGGTCTCAAGCATGCCTGCCACAAGGACAACACTGGATTAAATTAGCCCCCAATTTAACCCCCCCACCCAGTGAGCTCGCAATCACAGACCTGGATTAGCCCTTGCTGAGTTGGGGTCCATTGGTTGAGCTTGCTCTCCAGTGTCCTCTGCGACGGGTGGGGTCGGGTTGGTGGGCAGAGCCAGGTTGGTGGGCAGGACCGGGTCGGTGGGTGTGGCCGGCTTGGTGGGAGTAACTGGGCTGGTGGGTGTGGCCGGCTTGGTAGGCACGTGCTGCGAGGGTTTCCTGGCCACGGGTGGCGGGACCTTGGCAGTTTTAGCGGGATCGGTGACCCGTGTGAGCTCGGCCACAAGGTTCTTCTTCAGGCCCACCTGGGCCTCGGGGGACGATGGCGTCTCTATGACGACCTTCTTAGCGCTCTTGGAGAAGATGAAGCTGGCGGTGGAGGCAGTGGAGGGAGAGGGGGAGAGGGAGGAGCGGGAGCTCATCCGTGTCGAAGGGCCGTCGTGGCGGGACATAGCCGCCGTCTTCATTCGGATGGCCTCTTGGAGCCTCATGGAGGGGGATGTTATGGACAGGGGCCTGGGCTTCGGAGGCACACTCTGGCTGGGAGCCTGGTTCTGCTTCTGCCCCGGTTTGTCCCCACCATCACCGGGCTTGGTGTCCTCCTTTGGCGGTCCTGGGGAGGTGAGGGGGGCTTGCTTCTCAACAGGCGGAGGGGTGGCAGGTGAGGCCACCGTGGATGCTGCTGGTAGTGAAGGTGGAACTTCCTGTGGTACAGGTGTGGGTTCTTGTGGAAGGGGCGGGGTTACTTTTGGTACAGGCGCAGGTTCTTGTGGAGGGGGTGGGGCTTCTTTTGGTACAGGTGTGGGTTCCTGTGGAGGGGGCGGGGCTTCTTTTGGTACAGGTGTGGGTTCCTGTGGAGGGGGCGGGGCTTCTTTTGGTACAGGTGTGGGTTCTTGTGGAGGGGGCGGGACTTCTTTTGGTACAGGTGTGGGTTCTTGTGGAGGGGCGGGACTTCTTTTGGTACAGGTGTGGGTTCTTGTGGAGGATGGGACTTCTTTTGGTACAGGTGTGGGTTCCTGTGGAGGGGATGGGACTTCTTTTGGTACAGGTGTGGGTTCTTGTGGAGGGGGCGGGGCTTCTTTTGGTACAGGTGTAGGTTCTTGTGGAGGGGGCGGGGCTTCTTTTGGTACAGGTGTGGGTTCCTGTGGAGGGGATGGGACTTCTTTTGGTACAAGGATAGGCTCTTGTGGAGGGGGTGGGACTTCTTTTGGTATAGGTCTGGGCTCCTGTGGAGGGGGCGGGGCTTCTTTTGGTACAGGTGCAGATTCTTGTGGAGGGGGCAGGACTTGTTTTGGTACAGGTGTGGGTTCTTGTGGAGAGGGTGGGGTCTCTTTTGGTACAGGTGTGGGTTCTTGTGGAGGGGGCAGGACTTGTTTTGGTACAGGTACGGATTCTTGTGGAGGGGGTGGGGTTACTTTTGGTACAGCAGTGGGTTCCTGTGGAGGGGGTGGGGCTTCTAGTACAGGTGCGGGTTCTTGTGGAGGGGGTGGGGTTACTTTTGGTACAGGTGCAGGTTCCTGTGGGGTAGGTGGTGCTTCCTTTACTACAGACAGAACTTCCTGTGACTCATTAGGCTGAGCAATAGAAGGACCTGGTGGCACCATTGCCAGGGTTAACACCGTGGTGGCAGTCGCCGTGGCAGCCGGCACAGACTCAGGGGTGGGTGGGGCCACTTCCTGGGCCAGCTGATGCTGTGGGGGGGGAGCCGGGAGCATGGATACTGTTGCTACTGTGGTTGCCAATGTTCCCGCCACAAGCATTCTCACGGGGGTCGCGAGCGGACTCACCACTCCATCCTGCGGAGGTGGTGGCGGGGGAAAGTCTGCCTCATCCTGTCCTTCAAAGACCTGCCCCGGAAACAGCTCCATAGGGGTTGGGGGGGGTAGGGGCCAGGAGGACTCGGGGCTGGATACCGAGGAGGGGGGTGTCTGCTTAGCAGGAGGGGGTGGAGGGTGATGGGCAGGGGGAGGGGATGGAGGCGGGGAGACCCTGGGCAGTACAGGAGAATCCACAGACAGAGTGTGCCGTGATTGGCTGACCAGGCTTTCCTGGACCCTCCTCTCTGCCTCCTTTTTACTAGCCGCTGGGCTGCTCTTCTTCATCACTGGTGGTGGCTCCTTCTTCTGGCCCGCCAGACTCGCCTGGGCCTTCACCTCTACCGCCTCCATTAGCGTCCGCGCTAGCTGGGCTCCCTGGACCTTCTCCACCTCCGCTTGTACTGATCCGCTCTTTTTCATGACCGGGGGCGACTCCTTCTTTTGGTCCGGCGGACTTTCCCGTGTAGCCTCTGATCCAGGTGTGGCGGTCGCCGCTATTCCTGCCTCCACCACCTGGGGGCGTGTCTCATCCCGCAGCTTCTCCAGCCGCCTCTTCTGGAGTGCCACGAAGATATTCCGCGAGACGGCCTTGGGTCCGCAGAGCAGGTTGAAGCTGCGCTCGTCGTGGATCCAGGTCTCGGGCGGCGGGGGCGTTGGGGCCTTCACTCTCGGAGGCGGCGGGATGTCCAGCGGCTGCCCGAGTGGAGGCTTTGGCCCCTTGCTGGACCGGCGTGAAGGAGACGGGGGCCGTGGGTGGCGGCTGGGGGGGATCAGCTTTCCCCGGGGAAGGCGGGGGGGTCGTTTTGGAAGACAGTGTGGGCGTGGCACCCTGGCTGGAGTAGCCGCTGGAGGGGGAGATGGTTCTGTCGAGCCCACTGCCTTGTGGGGAGGAGGGGAGGGGTTACTAGACCCGCCGGCCGCCGGTTGGGTCGGGGGGCTGATCGGATTGGCCAGGGCGGTGGACCGTGATTCGTCAGCTGAGTAGGCGGGTGTGTCCACCAGCTCCCGGGAGCGCCGCTTCAGTTTGCTTGGGTGCAGGGAGTTTGTGCGGCGGGGCGGGGCCGGGGGCTTCCTCCTCGTCTTCATCACCGATAGACTCCGTCCAAACGCGTATCCACCATCGCCGTCGTTGCTGTCCACATCCCCTCTAGCCGCCTTCCTCGCCCTGCCGTTGACAGCTGCCGCCTGGCTCACAGAGCTGATGTTGCTCATGTAGCTGACAGAGCTGTGGAGGCTCACCTGGTCCAGGCTGACCCCTGGCCCCATCCCCCGCTCCACCCCCCGGTGGCTCCGCCTGCCCCGGCCCCCGGAGATGGTGGAGGAGTCGGAGACGACGGTGTCGGAGGACTGTGAGTCGCTCCAGCAGGAGGAGGAGGAGGCGCGGGAGAGGGCGGGGCTGGGCGAGGTCAGGCTGTTCTTGCTGAGCGTGCGCACACTGCTCCGGCTCCTCCCGCGGCTGATCTCGATCACGTCCACGTCGGGTGGCAGCACCGCGTTGGGGATGATCTTGGACAGGTAGGTGGCCTGGGGTGAGATGTACATGACGGGGCCGGGAGGGGGGAGAACGGCGGCTGGTGGGACGGCGGCTCCGGCGGACGTGGTCAGGCCCGGGACAGCCAGCGATTTGGGCCGACGGCAGGGGGACAGCCGGGGCCCGGCAGAGCGGGCCAGCGCCAGGTCATCCCAATACAGCGCTTGCACATGGCGCCTCAGCAGCTGCTGCTCGTCCCGTGACTCTTCCAGCGCCTCCAGTGCCGCCAGATGCACCCGCACCCCCTCCGGGTCAGGCAGGGCCTCCCCGTCCTCTGCCAGAGTCTGCCCTTCGCCCTCACCGTTTGGGAGCTGCTCGTCTGGCCTCTCCCATGCCCCTCTGTCCAGCCCTGAAATTAGGAACAAGGGGAGAGGCTCGAATGAGCCAGACGGGAGGATTCTTGGCCTATCCTTATGTGTGGATTCACTACAGTTACTAAATAATACACGAGAGGAAACCATTCTCTCAATGTATGGTCAGGGAAAACGCTTTACTCCACATGCTGTATTTTGAGCCAATGATAAGAATGTATAATTCGGTTTTTAGCTTGGAGGTGTGTGGGTGGGTGATGTAAAGTGCATAGATTGCATTGCACTTTGTATTGTACTTTTCTGGTTCTTCCCTTTCCACACAAAAATAAGAACTGATCACACAATTTCAATTCAGTCAATTCCAATCCAATTTCAATTCATTTCTTGAATTGACTTAGCTTAAATGGAACTGACCCCTACAAAGGACAAAAGGTCAGCTTGTGAGAAGATCAAGGAATGAGGACTGGGCGAAGGTGCTATAATCGGCCTTAATTGTTAAAAAAAAAAAAAGTCATTTGGCCTTAGTTGGCTGTAATTGGATGATGCTGCGGGTGGATTTGGGGGTACGTACCCAGCTCTCTCTGGACGTGCTGGGGGATCCCCATCACCGTGGCTCTCTTGCCCCTTCTCCTCATCTTCTCCGGCCTCCTGCCAGCATTGAGCGGTTTGAATGTGGAGCCTGTGGGACAGATCAGCAGGCAGTGAGAGAAGCCCCCCAGGGGTAAATGCGCTCCAGGGTGAGTGCCCCCCAGGGGTTCCACAACTTTCTAAGCCCAAGACCCTCTTAAGGAGTGAATACACTTTCTGGTCAAACATGGGAATACATTTTTTAAAATGTAAACACACCAACATGTACATTCACCTGCGCAGTGTTTCGTTTGATTATTGCGAATGTGATATGGAAGGGTAATAACATGTTTTCTTGGGTATAATGTGTGACCCACCGACTCTCCTCTCCTGACCCACAGCTTGGGAGCCACGGCACTAGATTCACTACCTGCTCCTCCCACTTCACCTGCCCTCACCTGCAGTCAGTTGTGTGTAAAGAAGTATGTGGATAAGTCACTAATAATGGCACAGATTTTATTAGCTTTACAGAGTTGAGTTCCCCTGACCGAGGATGGACAGGGCCTTGTGCATGGGCAGGGCTTGTGGGGGCAGAGCCTGTTGGGGGCAGAGCATGTGGGCAAGGCCTGTACCTTGACGGGTCAGCCCTGACCGCGTGGAGCGCGTGGAGACCGTGGAAACCGTGGAAACCGTGGAAACCGTGGAGACTGTGGACATGGCATCAGTGGCGGTGCCCCCCGACCTCACCGTCCTCATGCTGTCTGCAATGCTGGCACTGTCCTCCGGCTGCAGGGTCACCGTCGACTGCAGGGACCAGAGAGACATCAGCACTTTACCTGTGCGTGCGTGTGTGTGTGTGTGTGTGTGCGTAAGTGTGTGTGTGTGTATGTGTTGCTCAGCTGGAGTTAGCACTTTACCCATGTGTATGTGTAAGTGTATCTGTGTGTGCACGAGTGTGTGTGCACGAGTGTGTATGTATATGTCTGTGTGCATGAGCGTGTGTACGTGTGCGTGCGATGCTCGCTTGGAGTGCATGTGTGTCCATTCATTCTGTCTTATTTAAGAAAGCGCACCGTTAGCGGTAGATAATGTATAAATCGATCCACCACCATGCGTGAATGATCTTTCTCAGAATGAAAGATCTAAAGGCGCTCTCATACTCACACTGATGCTCACACTGATGCTCTCATCATCCGGGTAGTCCACTCCGGTCCCATTTTCTACAGGGAAAAAAAAAATAGGCCAGGCAAGTCTCAATTTTTGAGTCAGGGAGGTGAGGAGATAAGGGTTTGCCTTAATCCTGAATGAGAGAGTGAGGGGTGAAAGGTCAGAGTGCAGGGGTTGTACCCTCCTGCTGCTGGATCTTCAGCCCCTCCTGGGCCTCGGAGTGAAGGTCCTCCAGGTACTGCGGCCGGCTGCCCTCAATAAACACGTTCTCCGGGTACTGCCGGGACAGCACCGGCCTCCCGTCATTCTCCTGCCTGGGGGCACCTGCAGGGAGAGAGAGAGGGAGGGAGGGGGATAGAGGGAGGGAGAGGGAGAGAAGGAGGGAGGGAGGGAGGGAGGGGGAAAGATAGAGGGAGAGAAGGAGGGAGGGGGATGGAGGTTGAGAGAGAGGGAGAGAGAGAGAAAAAGGCGGAGAGAAAAGAGAGAGTTGTGTCAGTATGGTATGAGTTTACAGACTTGAGACATTGGGCTAGACTCAAACTTACTGGTAACAATGTGGAGTATCGCTCATCAAAACCAGATGGATGAGGGTTTGAACACATACTCTGCACTCATGGCTAAACCAGCTGCACAAACGTGTGAAACACCAGCGGGTCTTTAGTGACACTCAAGGCCTCTCTCTTTAGCACAGCTGCTGAAGTCAGCATGGGCAGGGAAACGATGCCACCTGAAGGGGCGGAGCTTACGGGCAGCATTTAAAGCAGGGGTGTCAAACTCATTCCATCGTGGGCAGTGTATGCAGGTTTTTGTTGCAACCAGTGCACTACACCAGGTGATTTCACTAATTAGCTTCCTTCTTCAACCAAGGAGGGAACTAATTGAAATCACCTGGTGTTGTGCACTGGTTCAACAAAAACCTGCATACACTCGGCCCACGATGGAATGAGTTTGACACCCCTGATTTAAAGGTTCTCACAAATAATGTCTAAAAAAATGGACAGGACAACGAGCAACCCCCCCGAGAGGAAATAATTTAATAAATAACTAATTAATAAATAAAAAAATACATAAGATTACAGATTGAGTAAATTAGACTTTCTCATAGACCTCATCCCATGAATTAAGGACAGAACCAGCAGTGTTTCATCCTTTCTGTGACACACAAGCTCCGGTTTTCTATCCTTCAGGTACTGCCCCCACCTCTGCTGTGCATCTCCCTGGCAGTGAGGGGGTTAAATGTTCTCTCCCTGTTCTCTCGGCGATAACTCCTGTGACAGATGATTAAATGTTAAACGGCAAACACCCACCACCACCACCCCGGGCCCCAAACCCCTCCCTGTTCCTAGTCTCTGCCAAACACTGAACATACCCCACAGGTCACACTGCGTGCATGTGTGTGCATGAATGTGTGCGTGAATGTGTGTGCATGTGTGTGCGTGTTTGTGCACATGAATGTGTGTGAAGCCAACTGGCCCATCCAGCCTGGACATACTCAACATTAAAATTACACGTGCCGTGTCCACTCCACAAATGTCAAATGTGCTTGAACCCACCATCATACAAAACAACATAAAAGCCCTCCACCTACAGTGATGTCACAGAGCTACTGACCTGACTTGCTGACCACACAGCAACCATGACAAAACCACAACCATTTGTGGTGTAAAATCATGGTAACCCTACTACGACCATACTGCAGTTCGGAAACCATGCTAGAGCCACACTGTTGCTGCACCCTAATTCTTAATGCACCAATAATAAAAAATTGTAACAATAACCATACTGTAAACATAAAACCACTAACAGCTGCATTGCAATTTTTTCAGCAAGGAACTCGCAAAGAATATTTTTTTATTTTTTCCTCACATAATTTTCATAGACATTTAAGGATTGCTAATTACACCTAGGTGTGGTAATACAAGTATGAATTCCCTGCCACTTCAAATCTTCAATTCAATTCAATTGTATTTGTATAGCGCTATTTACGGAGCACTGTCACAAAGAAGCTTTTCAGAAAATATGAAAATGCAAAAATACCAGGCCTGAACCCCCAAAAAGCCAGGAAGTGAGGAAAAACACGCCAACAGTAGCAAGAAAAAACCCCTTGGTGGGAAGAAATCTCAGGAGGAACCCGTCTTACTGGGGGAGCCCATCCTCCGCTGGCCGGCCTGGGTATCAGTAGTGGTACATAGGCTTAACATCCTTAAAAGGTGAGAGGAAGGTCTTAGGTGCAAATTTAAAAAAAATATTAAATACTGATCACAAAAAGGCTTTACGAACAAAAGCTTGATCGGATTTGTGGTGCTCGGCGCACTGTGAATCCACCTCAGAGCCTCAGCAGCCAGTGTGCATGCAGAGGCAAACCTGTCTGCCTTGTGTTTCTGTTAAACAGCCCTGCCCCTTTAATAAGCCTCCTGTGACATCACGCCTCAGGTATGCTGTGCAGGTACGGACCTGAGGGGCTGCCATTACCAGCCTACCCTGCTTCTCATCCTCCCTGTTGTTCATCTCCGAGGGCCGAAAATCAGGGCCACTCAACCCTGATCCTGGAGGACCACAGTGCCTGCAAGGCCACTCAACCCTGATCCTGGAGGACCACAGTGCCTGCAAGGCCACTCAACCCTGATCCTGGAGGACCACAGTGCCTGCAAGGCCACTCAACCCTGATCCTGGAGGACCACAGTGCCTGCAAGGCCACTCAACCCTGATCCTGGAGGTCTGAAGTGCCTGCAAGGCCACTCAACCCTGATCCTGGAGGACCACAGTGCCTGCAAGGCCACTCAACCCTGATCCTGGAGGACCACAGTGCCTGCAAGGCTGATCCTGCAAAGGCCACTCAACCCTGATCCTGGAGGACCACAGTGCCTGCAAGGCCACTCAACCCTGTTCCTGGAGGTCCACAGTGCCTGCAAGGCCACTCAACCCTGATTCCAGAGGACCACAGTGCCTGCAAGGCTATTCAACCCTGATCCTTAAACCTTAAACCTCACAGATGTCCTCCGCTCCCCAAACACACTGTCCAATTAAGGAGTGATTCGATGAGGGAATGTGAAAAGTTTGGAAAGACGGAGAGCTCAAACAATTGACTCCCCCAGTAGAGTGGGTTACAGTCATCTGTCCTCTGACTCATAAGATTGGTGTGTAATTCTCACGAGGATGATTTATGCTCACACGGTCTTCCTGTTTACTTATGGCTGTCAAATGGCTCACTGACAGCCAGGCCCAGCTGAGAAACACTAAGAGCTGCTATACAGTTAGATACACATGATACACCACCTGCACCAAGCATGGTCACACACGTTATCTCACCCTTAAACTGCATTCCCATACTCTCCACTCTGTTGGTCTCTCACACACACACACACACACACACACACACACACACACACACACACACACACACTTGCTCACACACATACTCTCACTCACTCACTATCACGCACACACTCACACATGCACACTCATGCACACTTACACAAACTCAAACACATGCACATACACACATAAAAATACCCACACCCGGCCTCCCGCATGGTCTAGTGGTTTCAACGTCCGACGCTGGCCACGGCGACCGGGGTTCGGGAGTCGGCTCTGGTCGGGGTGCCATTGGGGCAGCAATTGGTGGGGGGAGGGAAGCTGACACAGTTCGCTGCGCACAGGAGTGGTTCTGGGGTGCTGGAATTACAGTCGACAGCATGACGAGTGCCGTCTCGGAGGAGGCGGTGCTTTGCCATTGTCACTGCCGGTCACAGGGCTATGGCAGAAACTCTAAGGGAGGGGATTGAACTAAGACTAGTGGGAGTAATTGGCTACCAAATTGGGAGAAAAACAGAATAAAATCAGAAAATAAATTTAAAAAATAAAATACCCACAAACAAACACACACTCATGCATGCATGCACGTACATATGCACGTACATACGCACGCACACTCACACATATCCAACAAGTCCATACAACACACTCCATACAACTACCAAGTTATCAGAGCTATCATATCAAATTAAATCACAAATCCCCTGCTGACAATTGTGGGAAATTAGCCTTGGCTACTATTGTGGTATACACAAGAAATGTAAGGCATCACGCACTAGTTTTTGACAATGTCGTAATGGTTTATTGTATTAGTGACCAAAATATAAACAAATAAATATAAACTTCAGTGTAAGTCTCAATTAATATCACTAGTTGCAGGCTGTAAGTACTAAAAAAAAACGAACTCCCAGAACTGCCAGATGACGGTCTCACTTGTATGAGTCTCACTTTCCCCGAGGCTCCTCTGGAGGTGCGTTTCCCAGAGCAACCACACGAGTGTGCCAGAGCGTTCCAATCTCACATTGCCAGTGGAGTGAGTCTACACAAAACACCGGTTAGCGCTTATGAATGGAAAATAAAACCATTGACAGCAGCACTTCCAGGGGAAAACTGCAGAAACTTATGAGAGTTTTCAGCGCGTGGCCGAGGTGAGGAGATGACGCTCAACGTCACTGTGGAAAAGATACGCGTGTGTGTGTGCGTCTTTAACCGCAAGCTTCAAAACACAGACAAGCAATTCAAAACAAGGATCTTCCCCAAAAGAGACGACAGGATAATGAGAGGGAGGGGAGGAGGATAGGAAGTGAACAAGAGGGAAAAAAGAGAAGAGAAACAGAGGGAGGGAGAGGGAGAAAGGGAGAAAGAAAAAGGCCACCCCTGAAGCTAGAATGAGTCACACTTCCTCTTTCTCAACTGGTGATCAGATTTTTTTCAAATGCCTAAGCCGAATGAATGACAGACAGACAGAAAGACAGACTCTGGAGCTGTTCAAAGCAATTAATGAAAATAACAAAAGAAAAGAAAAGTTGGGTGTGGGTGGGGGGTTAAAAATGTGGACGTTTAGCGATCAAAGGTCTGAGCTCCGTTTTTGCAGCCTCTGCCACTAAGACTGATGACACTTGACCTGAAACAGCACAGGGCGTGGCCCCTGAACCATGGCCTCCCTCTGCAGCACCAGCGCAGACTGACAGGCCAGAGCACCCCGGGCACAGCTCAAAACCTTTAACTGGACAATGTACAGCAATCAGGCACACGACATCTCCTGGCCTGACCTTGTGACCTCCTTACCTCCTGACCGCTCATCCAAAGGTGAATCACAGGGTCACAGGGAGGGAGCGGGTGGCTGAATGCTGGCCTGGATCGGCAGGAGCTGGCATTCAGCTGCGTGTGCGAATGCCTCGGCTTCCCGCGTCAGGTGAGGAACATGCTAACCTGACACGGGGCCAGGCCATCCGCCCACGTGGAGCGAAAGGAATGATGGGTTCTGTGTCTTGTGGTGAAGACCTCAGCGGCTGCAGGAATGATGAGCTCATCCATTAGCTCTCTCCTGTAGTACTGTGTGTGGCGTGTAGGATGAAAATAGTCACTGGCTCTCCTGTAGTACTGTGTGTGAACTGTAGGGTGTAAAATAGTCACTGGCTCTCCTGTAGTACTGTGTGTGGCGGGTAGGGTGTACAATAGTCACTTGAAAAATCGTGATAAAGCATGATGTGTTGAATTGCCACACGTGCATCGTGATATCAATAGTATCGTCAGGTATTCGCCAATACCGAGCCCTCCTCTCCATGGCACACTGCAACACGACATGGGCGGTAGCAGCTAGCAGGCACAACGATGAGCTCACAGTGTTATGAGCGGAATGAACCTGTTCTCCTCAAACATTCTCATGTTCTTATGTTCTTAGCAGTTACTCACTGACAGCCCACACAAAACGAGCCAGCAGCTACGCACTATGGAGGGAATGTTTCTCCTGTGGGCCTGCGGATGTTTGAAGTCCACAGTACACAAAGATAAACTGTGTCCCCTGGACTAGGAGAGGACAAAAGGCACTTGTGAAAACAGCCAGCTCATTTTTTTTTACAATTTTTTTAAAGGGTTTTGTAACAAATGCCATTTGCACAGCTAAAAATGTTGCCATACTGTATGTGAAAGCGTGATGCAGCTTGCAAAGCCCTGCAGGGTTCCCACAGACAAACTACCCCCACACCCTGATCCCAGATCAGCTTAACACTGGGGCTGGAGCTGGGCTGCTGTGATCTTGGGGTGGTCGTGATCCAGTCCCTTGTTTTATCATCACGAGCCAATCAAGAGGAGTTATTAAATACAGGAATTATGAACATCCCTCAGGTGAGAGACATGTGGTGGAGTATGAGCTGATGTACCCAAACGCAAAGACACACACACACAGATGCACACACGCATACATGCATGTACACAGACACAGACAGACGCTCACACACCCACACACCTTCAGAATTGGGCGTCTCAGACATGTGCGGATTACATTAGGAACTTCACTGTCTGACCAAGGAATGATTAACTCCAGCTCTGTCTGTTTGCTGATGAGATTATAATCTCTGAGGGAGTATCTCCACCAACCATCAACACTGCATCAGAGGCTCTGTCAGGAAGGCTGGCTGCTCTCAAAGTCCATCGGAGCACTGCCTACATTCATTACTGCTTATCCCTTTTCCTTTTCACAATATTCACAACTGCCATGCATAAAGTCTTTAATTTGATACAATGGCATGAAGTTGGACTGCTCAGAAAACAAACAAATACTTCAAAAGGAGAGATGAGAAAGAAAGGGCTCTAAATGAAAAAGCCCATCAGACCCTTTCACCAGTGTTACTCCCTTTAGGGCAGGGGTTCAATCCCATGGGAGACACTGCTAACAGGACAATGTGAGCGTTTGGGCCGATGTTCTGTAATGGCCAGAGTCTGTAAACCATTGTTACAGGAACACAACTCTCACACCAGAGAACACCGTGTCTCATGCTAGAGAACGGAGCGCACGCACGCAAACAAACACAGACCAACCCACCAAAACATACACACGCACACACGGATACACACACAGAAACACGAATACACGCAAACACACACGGACACACGCATGTACAAACACACACACACCACTGTAAGGGACAACACAACTGATTGACAGTGCAGCATTACAGTTGAATCCCAAACACAAGAGCTGATATGGACGCTAAAATCACAAACTCATCTTTGTGAACAGACTGTATGGACTTACTGGCAGAGTTCATGAGGTCAAAGGTCAGGGGTTAAAATTCCATGTCAGACACTGAAACAATATGCTCAAATTTGTTTTCCACACCAGACATGTTTGAACAGAGACCCAGCTAATTAAATGAGATCTAACCGGGACATAACTGCTGAGATTAAATAAGGATTAACTAAGAAATAATCCAAATGCAGAATCAGGGTGCAGACGGAGATGAAAGAGATACATTGTTCTCCTGTACTTCTCCCCTACGCTTACATTCACTCACGGTCGCTCACGGTTCATTCAGTTACTCATGGTAATTCACGGTTCACTCAGTCATTTGTGCTTCACCCACGGTTCAGCCTCCGTTAGCTCAACACACATAGGAGGAATCTCCTTCACACCACCTGGGTCAGGCAGCCCCAGCCTCCTCATCCAGTCAACAGGTGTATGGGGTGCAGTACCCCTCCCTCTATAGCAGGTGGGGCCAGAGAGGGGCTATTCCTTCCTGTCTATCTACACCATCACATGCTCACTTCTCACATTAAACAAGCAACAATACAGAGGGCATTGACGCAATGACGCACACGATGCCCTTTCAAGAGCAAGGCTGCTGATAGCCTGGTAAAAAACAAAGCGCAAATCTACATTAGCAACCGCTCAACTACAACTGCATCTCTGGGCTACATGGTGCACCTCTCTCTCTGTCCTGCAGGGGGAAACACTGAGTAGGGTTTATCTGTATTGGATGCAAACAGGTATGATTTTTAGGTATAAGTGATTATTCACTGCTGACTAATCCACCCGCTGTCCTTTGCAGCAATGGAATGTGGTTGACGTTTGCCGTAGGAAACGAGTCAGATGGATTTTCGCCAAGGACACACTGTCCACAATTAAGAGATAAGTCTGCAGGCTCCAAGGTGGATTTCTAAATTCACCTGGAAAAACTTGGGACCGATGAGCCAATAGCTGTGGAATTTTACCTGTTCCATGGAATTCTGTGACGAAGCGTGGCTTCCCAACCTTAAGGTTGATCTCAAGACGTCTGTGACACAAAACCGTGGGATAGCGATAGCGTTTTCCAAAATGGAAACAAGTGCAGTAATAAAAGTTCATTTAATAAAAGTTCATTTCACAAAATTAGGATCAGAACCAGTCACATGGGTCAGGGGAGGCGGGGTTAAAATGTACTCTGATAAGAAGAGGTGGCGCTTTTAAAGTTTCCGGAACTTTCCGGCTCGTTAAAAAGGTCCCTCGCGGGGCTCTGCCTGCAGCGGTTAGCCGGCGATATTCAGCTGCCACAAACAGCAACTGGAATCGTACTAATCTGCCGCCATGTAGTAAATGATGGTCCCTCCCCCCTCGACCTGAGCCCCCCGAGGAACGCCCAGCCCACAGGCAGACACCGGGAGACACGACTACAATTCTCCATGGCGACTCACATTCGCCCAAACCTGCACAAACCTGCCCCGTCAGTGGACGGTTCAGACAGCCCGGAAAATTAACATTTATGGCAAAGACATTCGCTTAGGGGTAATCACTGATTAAATTAAATTGATGGCTAACACCCGTGTTGTTGTTGTTATATTTTTTTCCCCTTCCAGAACCCAGTGATTATGACACTTACAAGATACATAGTCTGAAGACAAAACAAAAGACTCACTGAATCGTCCACCCAATTGAACGATTGAGGAGACAACAGCTGGCTGCATATCAGGGCATGAATGACGAGGAGTGTGAAATATGACGAAGAGGCAGCTAGCTTAGCTGTTATTTTAGCAGCATGCCAGAAACGAGCACTTAGACAAATCCCAGCGCCCCACGGGGCCAGTGATCAGTGAAAGCACTCTCTCCTCTGTTTAACCTGAAGTTTGGCTCAATGAGAGACTAAACAGGAGTGATTATCCCCTGGGCTAATTACGGTCTGACCAGTGACTCACACGCGATGTGTCGATCTCCAGACACACTGGTAGAGTCACAGACAGCCCTTGCCTTACACAACAACGGGGTTTATGTGCTACATTTACACCAACGAAGGAGAAAACAAACCGCAGACCTAAGGTACTTTCGAAATGCGGAAGGATTTTTTTAAATAAACGGGAGTCATTTTCCGGTTAACTAAGGCTGAGAGAAGTTTGTCCTTCCACCCAACCTAAATGCAACCACTTAACTGGCACAATGTACACACACACACACACACACATCTATGCCGGCCACATCCACGCTCTCAATGGCTGGAGACAAACACAATACACACAAACACATGTACACATACATAATTAGACACACTCACATACAAGCAGACACAAGTGGCAGTGTGGTATAACGGTGAGGGAACTGGGCTTGTACCACAAAGGCTGCAGGTTCGATTCCCAGGTAGGGCACTGCGGTTGTACACTTGCTTCAGTTAATATCCAACTGTATAAATGAATTGTATGTAAAGAAATATAAACTAAGTCACTCTGGATAAAAGCATCTGCTAAATGCCTGTAATGCCCAATGCTTCACCTTCATTCTCTTATATCACCTCAAGAGCATTAAAGCAGCCTTATCACTCTGGAAGTTGAGGAGTGTAAATTATCACAGAATTTGGGGTGTGGCGGAAGAAGTACTGTGATTCCACTCACTCCTAGATCACAGCACACTGCATCGTCAGTGGGTGACGATTGTCAACAGAGCCACGCCGGGTTCATAATCGCAGGCCGTGAAGATGCCAGATGGTGATTGGCTGTGCTCCACCACATGAAGCAATTCCTCTCTCAATAGGTCTGGAATATTTGTTTCATTCCTAGAGATTTGGGTCCAGTATTCCAGTCCAGTATCAATTTTTTGTTTTGTCATTTTGCCAGTGGTCACCCAGAATGCTAAACAAACCTGGAACTTAGTCCGTTGAGACAGACCTGCTCAGAAAGCACAGAGTATGCAGACACTGGCCCACTTCTCTCACAGAAGGAAATAAAGAGAGGCAGACAGGAAGTTACATCAGCCTTAGCCCTGGTAGCTCAAGGGAGAAGTCGCCACTAAACACTGACCCAGGACCAGTTAACTGTACCCCAAACCCTAACCTTAAGGATTAGAAGAAAAATCTGACCAGCACACACGGAAATCTTCCACCTACACTGCCCTGGTATGGCCATAGTACAGGCAAGTATTCCCTCACTGAGAAACGGGAGACGGTTGAGTGATGTCACAGAGGGACTATGGGAAGGTTGAATGATGTCACAGAGGGGCTGTGAGAAGGTTGAATGATGTCACAGAGGGGCTGTGAGAAGGCTGAGTGATGTCACAGAGTGGCTGTGAGAAGATTGAGTGAAGTTACAGAGGGGTTGTGAGAAGGCCCTGGGGGTCTACAGTGAAGCATCCTGTAAATCTCTCTCTTACTCAGCATCATATCCAGGCCCATTCATGATGATGGGTGTATCTAATCCTTTAAATATTAATCTGTTGAACGTGGTGTAATTGTCAGGCAGAAAAATACAGGCCGCTTCAGATCTGATCCTGAAGCGCTGGGAATTAGAGGATGAAGAAAAGGAGCGGGATTAAGACCGTGCGTCGCTCCAAACACACATAAACAACACTTTATGCGGCGAGTGTGTGCTGTGAAGAGGGAAGGGCCCTGTGGGGATGCCGGGGTTTGATTCAGAAAAACAGAGAGCTGGGAGAACAGCCTGGAGAGAGCAGTGTCCTGGAGAAGCCTGTCCTTCATCCACAACTACCCTGACACTGAAAAACAACAAGACAAACCAACCCGTGTACGGCCGCGACCAGTGGAAACAACCGAGGGGCAGTGAAATATGAAATATGCCTCAGTTTATGAGCCTGAAAAGAAAAATATGGAAAATCTGGATGTTTTTTCTGCAGGTACCAATAGTCACTGAGTGGATTTAAAAATAGCAACAATAATCACAGCTTCAGCTCCACAGGTCATTACACAAGTGCAGGTGGCACAGCAGTGACTCCAGAGCCTCAATTGGCCATTCCAAATTGGGGAGAAAAAGGGGAAATTGGGGAAATATTGCAAAAATAAGCATTTAGAAATGCAAATATTGGAAAACTAAAAAAATGCGAGGCTCTGCACCGTGACACTGTGTCGGTCTCACTTGCAGGAGCAGGCAGGCTACACTGTGACCCGACTGTGACCTCTGACCTGTACCGTGACCTCTGACCTTTACTGAAAGCAGCTGTTTCACAGCTGGGTGAGCACCACTGGGCTCCACGACCCCACAACCCCTCACCCCTGACCTCTCCATACGGCCATGTGGCACCAAACAGACAATTCAGAGGACAGAGAGGTCTGTTAGAGGCTGATGGAGCACAGTGAGTGTGTGTGTGTGTGTGTGTGTGTGTGTATGTGTGTGCGTTGCCACTGCCCCCCCCCCCCGAAACACAAACACACAAGAGCACAGTGGTATTGCTTAATGGCAATGCCACTGTGGGCTCCTCTCTGTGTTGAGAGCGAGGCAGGCGGGAGAGAGAGAATCACAGAAAGAAAAAAAGGATAGGTGTAGGGAGTGAGAACGAGGAGAGCGAGACAGAGAGACTGGGAAAGGGAGGGCAGAGAGCAAGAAAGAGTGAGGGAACAAAAGACGACAGCACACACTTAATGGGAACTTCCCCTCTTTGAGGGGATTAATTTAAATGACATTTACCCAGCATGCTTTGAACTGGCACTGAAACGTCTCCCTACCCGTCAGTTACTAAGCTCAGAGCTGCGTTTGTTCCTGCCAAGCGTTCATCTGCAGTTATCACACATCTGAAACTCAAGCTTTGAGTTCCACATGACATCTCTCAGTATAGTACCTAGGGCACCCAGTCTCCAAAACATCCCTCCACCTCCCCACCTTTCAGACCCCCCTTAAACCTGCTGCTTCAAAAAGTCACAGAACAAAGAGATCTCAAACTCGCTCCTAGAATATGTCCTCTCACAGCCGAGAATGTTCTGGAACCTCCATAAGCACTCTGTTCTAGAGCATGCTTGCCAATGCTCACTGCCCCAGACTGTGCCCGCACTCTGATGCCAACCCAGGAGAGAGTAGCACCGGGTAAATAGACAAGAGCGATCGCACGCCCACACGCCCACACGCCCACACGCCCACACGCCCACACGCCCACACGCCCACACGCCCACACGCCCACACGCCCACACGCCCACACGCCCACACGCCCACACGCCCACACGCCCACACGCCCACACGCCCACACGCCCACACGCCCACACGCCCACACGCCCACACGCCCACACGCCCACACGCCCACACGCCCACACGCCCACACGCCCACACGCCCACACGCCCACACGCCCACACGCCCACACGCCCACACGCCCACACGCCCACACGCCCACACGCCCACACGCCCACACGCCCACACGCCCACACGCCCACACGCCCACACGCCCACACGCCCACACGCCCACACGCCCACACGCCCACACGCCCACACGCCCACACGCCCACACGCCCACACGCCCACACGCCCACACGCCCACACGCCCACACGCCCACACGCCCACACGCCCACACGCCCACACGCCCACACGCCCACACGCCCACACGCCCACACGAGCACCGGGTAAATAGACAAGAGCGATCGTTGTTCCGGTTTGTGGCCACTGAAATTTGGCTGCGTCACAGTCTGTCTGAACGCTGTTTTAATAACTCATGTTGTTCTAGAACGATTCCATTCGTGCCATCCCAGACGACGATCGCAGGCCGGGCTCTACAGTTGGAGGTGCCAGCCTTGGCTCTGCCACCAGCTGACTATCATCGGAAGTCCGCAGCGGCGGGACACACTTGCTCCCGTCCCTCCAGGGATAAGGTGCGTTTAACTTTGGGTTCCTCTGCTTTACTTCCTCCTGTTGACACACCAGGCGCCCCCAGGCTACCAGATATAGTCAGGGAGAGGAGCCGCTGGCCCTCCCATTTTAAAGCGCACAAGCTCTGAAATGACCTTAGTTAACCCCCGAATGCCTCCCGCCTGCCGCAGACATGCAGGTATGTGTGTAACATGCGTGTAACATAAGCTAGCCTGTGTGCAGTGACCTGTGCGCACGGCGCAGTTTAAAACACGCTGGCTGACGCCGATGTGCTTCCGTCTGCAGTGAGTCCCACCCTCTGCCACGTGCATCGGCTTCCTCCCCCAGCAGCGAGACTCAGAGATGCAGAGGATTAGACACCACAATAAAGCCTGCTGCTCACAAAGCAGCTCCATCATCAAGCTCTACACACCAATCAACAGCCTGAGTGTGCGCACGCACACACGCCCGCACGCCCGCCCGCACACAGAAACACACACACACCCACACTCACATGCCCGCACACAGAAACACACACACACACATGCCTGCACACATACACAAATACACATACATTCCCGCACACAGAAACCCACACACATGCCTGCACACAGAAACGCACACACACACACACACACACACTCACATGCCCGCACACAGAAACACACACACACACATGCCTGCACACATACACATACATTCCCGCACACACACACACACACACACACACACACATGCCCGCACACATGCCTGGTACATATATTTCAGAATAGGAACCTAGATCAGCTAAACAGCTAAGCTTTGAAAAGCATCAAAACCTTTTCTTTAAGGAGGGCTTAACAAAACATCATAACATATAATACACTGTAATGTCCATTTCAAAAATAAATAAAAACCCACGACTCCACATTTTCTCTGAGGGCTGAAGACCAAAGAATTTGGGATTTTCTCAACAGGGGTGTGTAAACTCCACCCACCGTCACCTCTGGCCTCCTGCAGTCTCAGAACTTTCCACAACTCAATACGTGTACTTCCTGGCAATTTCTCCTGTACCACAATGCTGGGGTGCTCTATGCCCAGGGGAATTATGGGAAATAGCACCTTGCCAACAACACACCTTGCCCACCACACCCTTCTCCCTTTCTCACAGCACAGCAGGCTGTGAGTCATCCGCACGCACGCATACACGCACTCTGCAGACTGGCAGGCAGTTAGATAGACACAAAGGCAGACAGACACTCCCACAGAAAAAGTGATGACGATGGGGGCTTCAGGTCAAAACCGAACGCTGGAACGCACAGATTCTCCAGGTGAGGGGGATTCAGGTTCCCTCGCTCAGATGCCAGATCTCCCCACCCCAATCCACCCAACCCCCCCAGATCCGGCTCCGTAAATCCTGACACAAACACAGAACATGACGCAATGCATCACGATTGTTTGTCCAGTGCGTTAATGTGTTTGTATCTCTGTCCCTATACAAGTGAACAAATATACGAGTCAATGAGACTGGGACTCCAAAAGCCTGGAAGTCTTCCTGGAGAAGCGGGAGGCCTGGCAACCCTGAGCATTCTGCAGCCTGCAGGGCAATTGGAGAATTGACAGAAACACAGAAACACCCACCCTACACCACACACACACTCACACACACACACAAAGCTTCACAGCAGGATTCATCTCATCTCATCTCTATCATCTCTGTCATCTCTGTCAGTCTCCTGGGCAAAATGATCTCAACAGCAGGGGAACACCCATCAGCTCTTTAATAGTGTGGTTATATGGTATTACACATTCATACAAACACACCCTACACACACACACACACAAACACACACACACAGATAAACAGACACACACACAATGGCTGATATCCCCCCCACACAACCCCCAAAGCGCATAAGTCAGTTATCCTCATGTAACCCTGACAACATAAAACACATCTCAACACATAACGCACGTCTGAGCACATGCAGCCTGTACAACACATAACATGTGCCCTTCAGTAACTATGAAGTTAATCGAACAGGTGACACAAGATGTATCAGGTGACATCTTTAGTGCGCTCTGAGTTCGGTATAGCCTTTGATTTCATTTAACCCCAGCACTACACAGGGGCAGCATGCCTCCACCCATCTCCACCCTCACCTCCAACCACTATACCCCTTTCCACCCCGCATCACACTTTATTCAACCCCTACTCAATCTACATCCCTCTCCACCATCCCCTATCCCACCACTACCAATTACAGTCGTGGCCAAAATGATTGTCACCCTTGCATTTCATGTATATGATGTTCAATATCTTCTGAAATAATTGAAACAACTTTCGGTCTTCACACCGAATCCGTTCATCTGTTTGATTTACAACAGCACAGGATCAATCAATAATAATATAATTTAATTTAATACTGTTTATGGCTTCAAAATTGAAAAGTGACCATGACACAAATATTGGCACCCTTTAGAACAATTAAAATAAATTTGGTTGGAGGAAATAGATTCTCGTTTGCAGTGTAATTCAACCAACCCGTGAAAGGTTGCAGGTACTCACATGGTATAAATTAACCAATTACCCATTTTAGTGAGAAAACAGTGCTTTCTGCTACCCTGTTCCTCTGTGGCTGGCTTGATAGATTGTACACAATGGCAAATCAATGGTTACAACTTACAAATCTATAAAATTGGAAAACTAGCCAAAATAATAAACTTTTCTATTAATGCAGTAAACCTTTCTATGAACAATAACGAATAACTTACCAGATCGTTTGAAAGCCTCAAATTATCATGATTTGCCATTGTGTACAATCTATCAAGCCTGCCCTTTCTGCAGTGTGCTGGACGCCATTCAATAGAATCTTGAACTTGGCGATGCTACGTTCTTGGACACTCAATAGGGGAAAATTGCACAACATGGCAACCTGATTTCTTCTGGATGCCGATTGGATAGTTTACCAGAAGCGTCAAAACAGTGCCAAAAGTCTGTCTGTAGAAAAAAATCTTGTAAACTGAGCGTTGCATGTAGAGCGAGTGTTGCACGTAAATACTATTTTCCATTCGTACTATTTCTGTTCACAAATGGTAAAGTACAAACACGGACCACAAGTTACAAGCTCAAGTCATTGGTTACAAGTACAAAATGTTTTTTTCAGATTGTTAAAACACAAACTATAAGTTGCAAGCACAAGTCATTGCTTACAGAGACGAAATACTTTTGCCATTAATTTGAGCCCATAAACTGGAGCAGTTTGCAAAAGAAGAGTGGGCCAAACTGCCAGTAAAGAGGTGTAGGAATGTTATTAATGGCTATAGGAAGCGCTTGATTGCAGTTATTTTCTCCAAAGGATGTGCTACCAAATATTAAATCTAGGGTGTAAATACTTTTGTCAATGCAATTTCTGTTTATTTGATGATTTAAAGGATATGTTAAGTTCTGAATAAAAAAAACAAAGTTTCTGTACTATTAACAGTGATATAAGGAATTGTGCAGACCAAATACTTTAGTCAATTTCAACTTATTTTAGAGGAAATTGTGAGTAAAAAAAAATACCTACAAGGGTGCCAATATTTTTGGCCACGACTGTACTTCTTACTTCCATCTCTACATCCATTCCCATCCCTACCTCAACCCCTACTCCATCTACACCCTCACCCCAACCAAACCTTACTCCAACCCAATTCCAACTACACCAAAATCCAACCCAACTCCACCCCTACTGAACCTCTATTCCTTCTAGACCCTTCACCATGACCCCTACTCCATCTACACCACCCCTACTAAATCTACACCCTCACCCCAACCAAACCTTACTCCAACCCAACTCCAACTACACCAAAATCCAACCCAACTCCACCCCTACTGAACCTCTATTCCTTCTAGACCCTTCACCATGACCCCTACTCCATCTACACCACCCCTACTAAATCTACACCCCCAACCCAACCCAACCCAACCTTACTCCACCCCTACTCCAACTACATAACCGTGCACCCCACCTTACTGCACGCATACTCCATCGACACCACCAATCCAATCCAACCTTACTCAACCTTATTATTCACATGTGAACTGATATTAAAAAAACATATGAATCACATGTGAACTGACAGTGTGTGTTGCTTTTAACCACACACACTGCCAGTTCACATGTGATTACAGGAGGAAGTTTAAGAAAAGCAACAACAGGGAAGGAATCCCACTGAATGTATCAGCGCTCTCTGATGACATCCATACCACATCACTCTCATCAGTCAACACCTTTCAATGTGAAGCCAAAGCAGGTGTCGGGTATCCCCCAGAAACCAGACACAACTCACTCACTCATTCTCTCACTCACTCTCTCCCTCTCTCACTCACTCTCTCCCTCCCTCCCTCCCTCAATCATTCTCTCACAATACTCCAGCAGGTTAAACACCTATACCTGCTCACATGACCCTTGTAATATGGCACACCCACATCATGTGGTCTAAGGCATGAAGACACCCTTGTCATGTGACCCACGGCCTGGAGATACCCTTGTAATGTGACACACCCACATCATGTGGTCTAAGGCATGAAGACACCCTTGTCATGTGACCCATGGCCTGGAGATACCCTTGTAATGTGACACACCCACATCATGGTCTAAAGCATGAAGACACCCTTGTCATAGAGACTAACATCACTGTCACACTTGCTCCGCATGTGGAATTCCCCCAAATTTCTGATAACCATGGCCATGTTTTCAGCAGTACCAGTGGAAGAAGAGTTTGGACTTCACCATCATTCAGGCATTCAGATACTGGCTCTTGTCAGGCCAGAGCGGTTATTATCCCACTTCACTCTCCTCCGTTGCAGAAGCAGCAGGCGCCCGCCTTTGAATTTTGGAATACCACTGTAAAATCAACTGTACAAAGTGCCTGGGACCAGATGTCCATTTCATCAAAGACAAAAGAAAAAAAAAAAAAAGGAAGGAGCACACAGCTGTTAAACAACCGTCCATGCACAGAGCTTGTTTGATAACGAACTCAGGAGGAGATAAACCATACTTTGACCACACATTATAATCACAGAGGCAGACACCGCCCCGGTGACACAAAAGGCTGTTTGCGCCGTTGCTTAGATACGCCTCTGTGCACAATGACTCAAACTCATATGCAAAATTAACTTCATGTTATCCAGCTCACACTGTTTGACCATGGCTTAATATTCACAGAAAACAGAGGGCGAGGCTGTTAAGGATGAAATTATTTTTTATTGATATTTTAAATTAATGTCCCACTGATGACAGAATCGAGTTTATAAGCAGCCAAGCGGAACATGAAACAGCAGTGGGAGGGGCTGTGCGCTCAAGTTTCAGTGTGTCTGTGTTTTTCTGTCGGATGTGATTGGCTGGATGTAAACAGTCAATCAGAGGAACTCTAAGGCCTGGGTCAAATATGTATTTAAACTCTTTAGGTACTGGTCAAATTTTAATACACTCCTACAGATCCCCAAGAACCAAAATGCACAATCATACGAACTAACCACAATGTACAATCATATGAAAGAATAATTTTGTTCTGAACATTGGTGAAAATGGAGGTTTCTTTTAAAATGGTGAGTAATCTAGAGGAATTGTATTGGTGTCTAAAGGGTTAAAGTGTTTTTCAAATAATTAATTTGAATATGTTGAAGAATACCCCGCACACTGTGTCTCACACTGTTCATGAATTTTTCACCTCCAGTTTTAGGCCCTCTCTCCATCAGTTTAGTAGAAGTGCATAAGGACAGAAACTCAACATGTGCAGACTGTACATTTTCCACAACACAAAAACCATGGTTGATTTCTCTGTGTCTAAAGATAAATGGTCTGGGCTGTTTGATTGATTGGTCTGGGCTGTTTGATTAGTTGGTCTGGTCTGTTTGATTGATTGATTGGCCTGGGTGGGGCTGTTTGATGTCAGGAGGCAGAAGGCAGGGGATACAGCAGTTCTCTCATGAGGAGTTCTCCTAGTGCAGTCGGGAATGTAAAGGTCAAGGGAAGAGAGATGCAGTGCAGAGCACTGATTCCAAATCAGTCCTATTCTCTCAGCAACACTAACGTCCCCTGCAGAGCACTGATTCCAGATCAGCCCTATTGTCTCAGCAACACTCGTCAGAGCAATTCCAGATCAGCCCTATTCTCTCAGCAACACTAACGTCCCCTGCAGAGCACTGATTCCAGATCAGCCCTATTCTCTCAGCAACACTAACGTCCCCTGCAGAGCACTGATTCCAGATCAGCCCTATTCTCTCAGCAACACTAACGTCCTCGGCAGAGCACTGATTCCAGATCAGCCCTATTCTCTCAGCAACACTAACGTCCTCGGCAGAGCACTGATTCCAGATCAGCCCTATTCTCTCAGCAACACTAACGTCCCCTGCAGAGCACTGATTCCAGATCAGCCCTGTTCTCTCAGCAACAATAAGACCGTCGACAGTGACAGAACAGGTATGAGAGGGGTGCAGGTAAACATGCCGTGTCATGCTCATGAGTCATTACATTATACGCTTTGCCTTTCTGGAGCGGGGGAAAAATGATATCATGGGAAAAAATAGATAATTCTGCACATTATTCACACTGAAATCCAAATGCACACTTACACTGGAACAGCACAGTGTGCACACAGCAATCAGTGTGCAACATATTTAACAGAAAGACAAAGATTAATAATACATTGCTGGTGTGTTCAAATGATTAGTTCCACTCACAATTAGCATATATATGGATCTCTATGGTTACTCTCATTATGTAATTAACAGTTGCTTGTGTTTTGTTCGGTTTCATTATTTGATACTCTGCTGCATTAAGTGGATGTACTTTTTCTAATGTGTCTATGCACGCATTTTGTTTTGTTTTTATTTTTGATACTTTTCTTCTCTTTAGTTTATTGGTGACAGGTGTTGGAAATCAGCCCTCATCTATAAACACTTAAAGCAACATATCCAGTGCTTGTTTTTAACATTGGAACAATGTTTTTAGCTATTTCCTTGACAAATAAACAAACAAACAAAATAAAGAAAGACATCAATCATTGATCAATTAGGTTGATAATTATTAACTGTAGGCAATCTATGAATGATGTACATCTGTGGTGATGTTTCAGAGTTATGGATGGCCTACAAAGGTTGCCAGCGGAATAATGCATGTACTATTTTACTGATGAAGGCAGTATACCGAAGAGGTTTCATCCTTGCCGTCTCAATTTTATACTAAACAACAGTGTGAAGATCTTTTATGACGTTAGTAACTGAAGCCATCCTTAAACTTAAACCACTCCTTTTAACCCTTTGATAAATGAGTTTTTCTTTTAGAGTTCTAGTTCTAGTTCACAGTGTTATATTCTGGAATTGTACAGTTCTTCGAGGATGCTATTAGCAGTCATCAACTAGAATCAACTAGAGTGTTACGGCATGTTCTAGAATAAACATCAGTGCGACATCGCTCCTCAAAGGGTAAAATGGGAGCGCCATCCCCTCCTACTGAATATGTAACAGGTTTAAACATTTGGCTCTTCCAGCAAAAACGTTCTGGGAAGTGTTGGGAGAGCTTTCTCCAGGCTGGCCTTCGATTGGCCTGACAAAGAGGCACACCTTTTGGCCTCATCAAATCCAATCTCAAAACCGCTGTGGTTTCGTCACCCAACCACAGCCCAGCAAATCGAGTCCTTCACAAAAGCCAATAAAAAAAAGTAAACAGGAAAACAAAAAGACAAGGGGACACAAGTGATGAGAACCAGCCAGCCTGTTGCTCAACGTCTTCGTGTGCGAGCCTGAGTGAACCAGTCGGGTCATGCCCTCCATAATCATGCAGGTTATTAATGATGTATGGAAACATACATGCAGGCTGCCTGTCCTAATGACACTATGAGCCTAGATGAGTTCTGCGCTGGGAAGCTTCATTCTTCACATGCTTACGTTTGTTTCTGGCATGCACCTCAAACGCATACATAAGTGCCAGAGTGATTTATGCAGAATGAGCTCATCATTATCAATCCTGCGTTTGATTAGCCGACATGCTAGGCATTATCCTGGGTGACTTCCAATGCTCAAAACTGTTTTCGAGAAACAATAAAACTAAAGGCTTGCACTCCCCAACACATAAAGGTCTACAGAAGTTAAATTATTTTTGAGAAGATACAAGTTTATTAAAACCTTTGTAAGGCCAAAAACACTTTGTGTTTTTTGGTCCTTCAGAAGTTTTGTGTGTGATCTTTCTTGGCTCCCTGTATAGAATATAGCTGGATGTATGGCACTGCAATTGAAGCATCTTGGCTCAGAGTGTGAAGGGTACAGCTGATTAAGCAATATTAGCACACATAGCAGTGTGTGCACTAAGCAGGAACAGCAGATCTGATCAAACGATTTCAAATGAGAAACAAGAGGTCTTATTTGTCTGTCTCAAGCCAATGGCTGTTGAATCATATATCCTGCCCTGTTCTGTCCCTCAGCGGTCTCTCCCTCTCTCCGGGACATGCCCTGGCTCCATCTGTGGCAGGGCATTTGTTTGCCCGGGTGACACAAAGCAGATAATACCCAGACACTGTCGCCCCTGGAAACGGGAGGGAGGTGTGGCAAGACTGTCACCAGGTGGGACCACTGGGGGGAGGTGGGGGTGATGTGTGGTGTGGTGTGTTATATGCTTAGACTGATTACCAACACATGAACACACAAACAAACATGCACACGTTCACTTTACAAGATCTGCACACACACGCCCACGCATAAACACACATACACATAAACTCACACACTCACACATAAACACCCACACACACTGTTCCACAAACACACTGTGTGATACAGCGGAGAGGGACTCCTTTTTGAGCGCTGCTGTACAGGCAGGTTAATGGAGGGGTTACTGCTCAAACAGCTCAGCCAGCGGGAAACAAGCACAGAGGGCCATACTGCTGCTCACACGGACAGCCATACTGCTGCTCACACGGACAGCCATACTGCCGCTCACACAGACAGCCATACTGCCGCTCACACAGACAGCCATACTGCTGCTCACACAGACAGCCAGGCTGCTGCTCAAACAGAGAGCCATACTGCTGCTCACTCAGACAGCCATACTGCTGCTCACACAGACAGCCAGGCTGCTGCTCAAACAGAGAGCCGTACTGCTACTCACGCAGAGAGACATACTGCTGCTCACACAGAGAGACATACTGCAACATAAACTCACATGCCTTTCTGTTCAAAATAAATAAATAAATACAATGGATTCAGATCTTGCACGGGCAGGAAACAGAGGTGTCTACGAGGCACTTCTGGGTGTTTTTTTTAGTTGTTGTTGTTAATGTTCTTTTATTTCGCTTCCATGGCAGACCGAAGAAAGCAACCCAGCAGGTTTTGAGGTATTAGTAAGATCTCCCATGATCTCCCATGTACTTTGAGTTCAGCAATAGTGGGATATCCTGGTTTTGTCAGTACTGCAGTGTCAGTATTAGTCAGATATCCTGGTTTTGTCAGTAATCTCACTCGCTCGCTGCAGGCATCTCATTGCTATCATAGCACAGAGACACATTTAGCAACTAATTTGACTAGGAAATCTGAGCAAAAAAACAGAGCCATGGGCTCTGTACATTACCAGCTTTCAACACCAGGCCAAAACTTTATCAGTTACGTTTTTAACACATTTGTACACCAGCTAGCTGCCATCATAGGCGATGCATTAACATAATTTACCCCAAACTGTAGGAGTGTTTTTTTAAAGGAAAGTGGTTTTTTTGTCTTCTCTCTTACCATTAAGCTACATGTTGCATAGAAATAACAGCCCCGGGAAGGATTCTCCAGAAATATCGCAGTCGTTACAGCCATGGTGTCCAAGACTGAGCTGCTAACAGAGAAGGGACAGAACCTCAACGACAACAATGGGTTCTCAGCCTGTTTTCAGGTAACCAACAAAAACACAAAAGGGAGGAGAGGAGGAAAGGGGAGGACAAGGAGCACCAGAATGGCACGCTCTATTGTGCTGTTCATCAAGCACGGCCCAAAATGCATGAGTGTATACATGCAAGCATACAGTACCAGTCAAAGGTTTGAGTACACCTGCTGGAAAAACTAGGTTTATCTCATAATTGACAATGTTTTACACCGTATAAGTTAAATACTTGAAAGTGACAAAAAACACGTGTCAAAAAACTAAAGAAACATTAAAGCAATGTTCAAAGAAAACTGAATTGAAAATTGAATCTTGGATTCCTCAAAATAGCCACCCTTTGCCTTGATAACAGCCTCACAAACACGGACCATTCGGTTAATGAGTTTCAGCAGGAAATCACCCAGCATGTCTTCCCAGTTCTCCTGCAGCAATTCCCAGAGACACTTGTTCGTCCCATACATTTGATGGGATTGAGGTCTGGACACTGGGCAGCCCAGGTCCTTAGTTTGAGTTGTCATTCACGTTCCTCCTTCACCAGATAGTTCTTGCACAACTTCAAGGCGTGTTTCGGGTCGTTATCTTGCCGAAGAATGAAGGAGTGCCCGAATAGCCGTAATCCAGACGGAAGGTGTACTCAAACTTTTGACTGGTACTGTATGGTCAACGCCTCTACCATGGTACAGATAGAAGGACTACAAATCATAAAAACAGGGCTGTACCGCACTGAAAACAAACAATGCCACATGGGGTCAAAGATCAGGAGGTGAGTCACCCACAGGGCAAACATGTCCTCTGTTACATAAAAAGTCACATGACCCAGACACTGCCACCACATGACACTGCCCTGCAGCACAGAGGGAGAAATCGACTTTTATATTCCACACAGGACAGTTTTTAGACAAGATTTTTTTTCAGATTTGGTGGACAATTGCACCTTCTTTAAGTTCATCTACAACACTACTGCCCCCTCCCCCTTGCCCCCCTGCTCGTGCTGTGTATTCGCCGCTGCAACTCTGGGACTGGCAGCGACAAAGGCGCCGAAACGGCCTCCTCCATCGTCGCCCGCGAATTGGACTTGTGGCCAGAGCCAGCTGGGGCTCAAACTCAGGCTGCAGTGGGATATCTGCACTTAGAACAAGCGCCTGTACCGGCTGCGTCACTATAGTGTGGCACCTGTGGCTGGGCTTTCTACTTGTGAGAAAAGTACTGCTGTATTCTTTCTTTTCCCCCACAGGAAAAAAACACAGGTCAGAATTATAAGCTTAGCAATTATAATCTTGAGTTTAGAACAACAAGGCCAAAGAAAAAGAGACAAAATGAAACCCATCTTACATCAAATAAAACATAACACCACAAACAACAGAGAAGCAACCAGGGACACTAGATACACTGGACTAACGGGACACACACAGACACAGACACAGACACAGACACAGACACAGACACAGACACAGACACAGACACAGACACAGACACAGACACAGACACACACACACACACACACACACACACACACACACACACACACACACACACACACACACACACACACACACACACACACACACACACACACACACCACCTCAATCTCCAATCTCCTCAAACACCAGAACACAAACAACAACTGGAAAGTTCTTCCAATGTGAACTGTATAAATGTAGCTGTTGTTTGGACAGCAAACCACAAGGCATTCTGGGCCAAGAGCACATGGAGGGAGAAGGCGCTGCAGGCTACGTCACCTCTGCTGTCGAGGTGCATACATGCCAGAGGAACGTTACCTTGGAAATGGGGTCAGCTGATAACAAACAGGTTACCACTGTACAAGACTCCACAAACTCAACTCTAGAACAAACCCAGACTCTAAAGCCTAATTCATACTCTCAAACAGAAAGCATTGCAGCTCCTAGCTAATGTGCGCAGACGCCCACACACTCTGAACTCCCATACAATTCTCAAGCACTTGTGGAAATCCGCTCGTAGCTCCGGCGAGAGCGGACACGTTTGCGAAAGCGGGCGCGGACACCTTTTCAGGAATGGGCGTGAGGAGAACGAGCGCCACTTCCCTATGAAACCACGCCACAGCGTCCGCTCGCCGTCCGAGGCATAAAGGAGCTGTCACCTTGTACGCTTTTACTTTTTACACATTTAGCAGACGCTCTTATCCAGAGCAATTTAAGCCTTCATGGCTTGGTTTTTACTCTGACATGCACTGTCAACTGTGGGACCTTACATAGACAGGTGTGTGCCTTTCCAAATCATGTCCAATCAATTGAATTTACCACAGGTGGACTAGAATCAAGTTGTAGAAACATCTCAAGCAGTATCAGTGGAAACAAAATGCACCTCAGCTCACTTTTGGGTGTCATATCAAAGGGTGTGCACACAACATTTTACATTTTGATTTTTAATAAATTAGCACAAATGTCTAAAAACCTGTTTTCACTTTGTCATTATGGGCTATTTTGTGTAAAATTTTGAGACAAAAAATGAACTTCATCTATTGTAGAATAAGTCTGTAACACAATGAAACGTGGAGAGGGTGAAAGGGGTGTGCTTTCCGGCTTGACTGTATACAGCTGGACATTTACTGAAGTTATTAAGGCTAAGTACCTTTGCTCAAGGGTACAATGGCAGTGGCCCACCTGGGAATCAAGCCTGCAATGCCTGAGTTACAAGCCCAGCTCACCTAACCATTATACTACATTTCCCCCCCCCGTTACCTTTGCCGTTGTCGTTGGCGTGCTGGTGGGCGTGTTTCCCCGTCCGGCCCTCGCCCCCGATACCCACCAGGCCCGCCCGGGCGTGGCCATTGTTGCTGCCGCCACCACCGCCGGCGCTGCTGGTCTTCTTCTTCCTGCGGCCCCTGAGCCAGCTGAAGGCACGGCTCAGGGACCCCCCGCGGCGCTTGCGGCCCTTGCTGGTGTGTCTCTCCCGGGCCAGGATCTCCGCTATGTCCTTGGGAACCAGCTCCCCCACGGAGCGCCGGAGAGACATCCCCGTGATGCTTCCCCCTCAAGCCCACTCAGTCCTGCCTGGCCATGCCCGAGAGAGGGGGACGGAGATGGGAGAAAAGGGGGGTGGGGAGAGAGGAGATGGGGGGGTAGTATTTGATTAATATTCTGATAAAATGAACACAAACAACACCAATGCATTATATTTATCTCAGAGTTAAGTACCAACAACAGATAAAGCAATTATATACACTTACGTAACATATCTCTTTCCCTCTCTCTCTCCATTTTGTAAAAGGAGAGAGAGCCCTAAAGCAACCAGAAAGTGATCACAGACCGCATTTGCGCACTCCCTGACTCAAGAGGCAAGAGTCATCATGTGGCAGTTTTCCTCAAGTACACTATGTGGCAACCTCTTACACACACGCACACACGCACGCACGCTAGGACACACACACTCACGCGCAGTCTGCCTGTTTGTGTCTATCTGCCGTCTCTGTGAATGTATGTGTGTATGTTGTGTTTATGTGTGTGTGCATGCCTGTGTGTATGTGTGTGTGTGTGTGTGTGTGTGTGTGAAATATCAGTTTCATTTTTATGCCGGTCACCATCACCAGTTACACCTGAACCACTACGGTACAGGTGTGGTACAGGTGTGGAAGGGCATGTCTTACTACAGCTGCAGTGGAACAGTATCGATACCAATTTAACCTTATTTCATGTGTCTGTTACCCCGCGTTCTAACAGCGGGCGATACTAGGCGATGAAATCGCCCAGTGGGCGTTCCCCACGTGTGTTGTCACGCTTGAATGGCCTCCTCAAAGTGCTTCCGACGTGCTTACGAAATTTTTGCATGGTAGACGAATAGTTCATCATAGATTTTGAGAATCTTTATTATAAATATTAGTTGGCTAGCAGTATTGTTTCCTTCAATCATGAACCGCAAACTCAAACTCAGAAGGCTTTTTACAATTGCGGCCATTTACTTGCGCTGGAAACGGCTCGCAATTTGTCTCTGGCACGTTTTTCCAAACGTACCCATGCGATAAAAAATTGCCTTTTAACCAACACAAACATTAAATAAGATGTATGTAGGCCATATAAGTTTAGCTAGCTATAAATATTTATGCTTTTAGGATTAAATAAAGTATGGGGGTACTGCAGACCGCTGTTATCAGTTTCTCCTCATTCATGTTGAAGTGTTGGAACTAGGAACCAAATTTCGGTGTTGTGTTGGTTCCGCGTGGAAGGTAAAAACAGCAACACATGAATTTGTGACTTCTCAATGCATTCCCAGTTTAAAATCTCAAACCACAACACTGCCTCCTCAACAAGTGGGCTGCAAAAGTTGGAAACGAAAGTTGTATTCATGGTAAATACAGGAGACAAAACAGACACTTAACAGTGTCAGGAGGCAGTACGAAACCCATCGCTCTCCCAGCCGGTGTGCCCACCCGCCCCTCCTGGTGAACAGCAGTGCAGTTTGGGATGGGTGAATTCGGCACGTCAGCTGGGCATAATCTTCTCGTGAGGTCATGTGACCAAAGCGCAGTGGATTGTTGACAAGCTCAGTCAGGCCTGGGTGCCAGAGCAGTGCGCACCTCTCCCTATCCCACTCCCACTCCCTCCTCCTCCTCCTCTTCCTCTTCCTCTTCCTTGTTCTCTCCTTCCATCCCCCTCTCTCTCTCTCGCTCTCCCTCTCTTTCTTTCTACCCTTTCTCTCTCTCTTTTTGATTGCACTGAAGTTATCGACAGATGCATTGTGGGAAGTGCTTCTCAGAACACCCAGGATGGGGTGGTGACTCAGAGGAGTGGGACACTCAGAGTTTCTGTGTGGGGGGTGGTCACAGCTGGGACATTAAAACGTCGATTAGCTCAAACGACGGCCAGGTGGAGTGAGTCAGGTGTTCCAGAACATTCACCACCAACCGACGATGATCAACACCAAACCAGCCATTCCAAACAACCCCCCCCACAAAGAAACACAGACGCTTTCCAGTGTGTGCACAGCGTGGGAACGTCCCAGCTGCAGGTTGGCATTCTTGGTCATCTCTGTTTATTTAAAGTGCCGCAGCAGCTGAGCCAGACTTTTGAGCCCCGAGTGACCAGGGGGCTTTCTGGTCAGTCACAAGATGTACCCAGCACTCATCGGTCATCTGATGATGATGTCATCGGTCCCCAGCTTAAAGAGCAGACATACAGGTTTTCTGGCAGTCACATTGTAATGACTGGCATCAACACACAAACTACTAAGAAATAGCAACTCCATAGCAACCGCCTGTTCCACAACCAGATCATCACACACTCTCTCTCTCTCACACACACACACACACACACACACACACACACATGCACACACACACACACACACACACACACATGCATGCACGCACGCACACACACACATTTGAATGTTTTCTCTGGAACAGTAAGGCTCCTTGTCCTTACGAAACAGGCTCAAAGCTGTGTACATAGCCATCAAAAACCTGTTTAAGACTGAGTGCAGCCCAGCACAAACCTTTTTATTTAAACCACGTAATATAAACCATGACTCAAACACCAAACAGGGAGTTTAGCTTTGATTTGCAGAGTTCTGGCAGGAAGGAGCCACTCCGGCTTCTGTCCCCACAGCTCTGTGTGCGCCCCCTCCCTCTCTGTGTGTGGAGCCCAGGCTCAGACTATGGGCCTCAGGGATATTTCTCACAATGAAGGAAGTTCACAGTGTGCTGTTAAGAGGTGCTGTGACGGGGTGCCCCCACCAATGGCACCTTGATTTCCCAAAGTCAAGCACGTCCAGTAAGACTGCATTTGTAGCACTTGCTGTGGAGATGAACGATACTGGAGGTGATGGCTCTTTACAGGGATGAGACAGACACACCTGGAGAGCTGCTCAGATCCAGGCATGTCCTCTGAGCATCTCACACACACACACACACACACGCACACGCACATGCACGCACCCACACGCACACGCACACCCACACACAGACACGCACACACACACGCACACAGCTGAAAGGGAACCACCGCTGAAACTAAACCCAAACACCCGGCTGAGATCCGGCACAAGCTGAGCCCCCCACCCGCCCACTGGCACTACCGGCCCCGCCCTGCTCCGCCCCGCCTGCCGCTCACCACACAAGTCCTGGCACGACGCGTGTGTCTCTCCTTTCACAAACACACCGATCTACAGCTTCAGCAGGGAGAGCGCATAAACCTCTCTGCATTCCTGTCCCCATTTAGAGCACAGAGACGGAGAGAGGGAGGGAGAGAGAGAGAGAGAGAGAGCGAGAGGGTGGGGAGAGAAAGGAAAGAAGAAACTGTACCGCTGGTGTGTTAGTGTGTGGCCATTGCTTTTGATTACATCTCCGTTTCCAGAAAGGACTCAACCGCAGAACTTCAAAGAGAGTAGGGAAAAAAACAACCAATGAGCGTGTGCACGACCTTGTACGTGAGCACGCGAGCGAGCGAGCGAGCGAGCGTGTGCGCGAGCTGGAGCTGGAGAGTTTCTGAGTCTCCAGCCCACACTAAGATGACAGAACCTAGCTTCACCCTAATAAAAAAAACTGGTCGGACACATCCTTAAACAAGTGTGCACCTTCATTACACCCGGAGGAGAAGTGCAGTCATGGGTGTTATGGAGAGGAACGCAGTTTGTGGAGGTGATGGTGTGTTAAAGAATGCAGGTCTCTCCCAGTGCATTAACCCTGCTCCACGTTCCCCAGAGGGCAAGCTCGGCAGCGGAGGAGAAGCTTTCTCAGGTTACCAGAACACGGTTTGGTAAACATCACTCCGCAGAGAGGACACAATTTATGGTTCCGGTTTGGGTTTGGGTTTGGGTTTGGGTTCGAGCGCAACCTGTCACTCATGTTGTGGCTCATACATAGACACAGGGCCCCTCTAGACTGTTTGATTTTTCTGCGGGGGCAGGTTAATGTGCTAGTCACAGTGGTTTAAGAAAGACTAGTAGAACAGAAGAACCTCAGAGATACAAACGCACAGGAAATGGAGGTCGTTCCGAACTCTGAAATGTTTGTAACTTTGAAAGCAATGTCAAAATACACACATCTTATTTGTTTTGAATCCTTTATTGTTTGGAATCATTACTTACATTACTTTTTTTTAATGTAGCTACAAAATTCGAGTAGCCCAAGATGGGCCATGACATTCAACAATCGTATGTTATTACATTCAATCAAAAGACACGGAAAACAGAAGAATAATGACCCTTTCCTTATAGATTTCACCAAAGAGGAAATACACTTTAAAATATGAAATATGTCCCTAATGAGTGGAGTTAAAAGATTTTTTAAAAGATAAAAAGTTTTAAGCAAAACGGTAATTCCACATCAGCGAAACGAGTTGGTAATTTCAGAAAACATTTTTGTTCGTATATCCTGCTAGAGCCAGGTAAACCCCACTGTTTGAGTTTGTTACAAATGTAATGTTATCTACCACAGTTTAAAGGCACCGACGAACAGGTTTATGAATAAATATGAGCCGGAGGGAAACGCCCACTCTAACCAGACAATGGTGAGCTGTAAAAATGTAATGCTACACATCAAAGCAGGTTTTTAATCGCTTAATTGACATTTTACTAAATGTATATGTATGACTCATGTAGCATTTCTCTAGACATTCAGATTTTATGTGATTTTATTCTCGTATACGGACTGGTCTACAACTCTGAGGTTCCACTGTACTATGATGGGAGTTGTATTGAGAGGGTCTTTAGTGTGGGAGTTGTATTGAGAGGGGGGTTAGTGTGGGAGTTGTTTTGAGAGGGGGTTGGTGTGGGAGCTGTATTGTGAGGGGGTTGGTGTGGGAGCTGTATTGTGAGGGGGGTTGGTGTGGGAGTTGTATTGTGAGGGGGGTTAGTGTGGGAGTTGTATTGTGAGGGGGTTGGTGTGGGAGTTGTATTATGAGGGGGGTTGGTGTGGGAGTTGTATTATGAGGGGGGTTAGTGTGGGAGCTGTATTGTGAGGGGGGTTGGTGTGGGAGTTGTATTGTGAGGGGGGTTGGTGTGGGAGTTGTATTGTGAGGGGGGTTCGTGTGGGAGTTGTTTTGAGAGGGGGTTGGTGTGGGAGCTGTATTGTGAGGGGGTTGGTGTGGGAGCTGTATTGTGAGGGGGTTGGTGTGGGAGTTGTATTGTGAGGGGGTTGGTGTGGGAGTTGTATTGTGAGGGGGTTGGTGTGGGAGTTGTATTATGAGGGGGTTGGTGTGGGAGTTGTATTATGAGGGGGGTTAGTGTGGGAGCTGTATTGTGAGGGGGTTGGTGTGGGAGCTGTATTGTGAGGGGGGGTTAGTGTGGGAGTTGCTGTACTGCCCATGCTCCTTGAAAGAGCGGAGTATGACCTTGGCTTGGTAGAGGCAGAACTGAGCTTGACGACATGCCCTTGGCGACCGTTTGGATAGAGAGGGTGTGGTGGCACTGAGCCTTTTGTTTGGGCTGGGTGTGGCTGTATTTCACCGCCACATTCACACTGTTCCGTGTTTTGGAGTTAGCGCCTGCTCCCGACTAACTTGCCAATGCACAGAACACTGAAAACCAGCCTTAATGCTGAGATCTTTCAACAAGTGCCCAACCAACACACAGAATTAATCTCATTCTGCAGAACTGCTTCCACACACTGACTGGATATGCGCATGCCAGGCACCAACACAGGAACATAATATTCCTTTGTTTTTCTTTTAGCCTTCGTTTCCATACCAACCAGTGGCACCTGTTACATAACGATGAACAGCAGTTCTTAGATTTATTTTTTCCACACCACAGGCAGGGAGAGCAGTCACTCAGAGTTGTGTGGGTGTGGCCAAAACATACCTGCACACTGCACACCTGGGACACCAGCATTGAGTGAGGTGAGCTGGTGTGGTGTTGTGCTGTGATGTAGAGTGCACAGTTTATAAACACACACCTGTGAACCACATAACTGCAGTGCTGACTAAGGCAAGCTGGTGCTAATTTGCTCTGCGTAGCACGTGTTCATTGTGACACACCTGTAACTAAGGGAAGCTTTGGGTTGTGATGTAGTGTAGCAAATGCATTCATAACATTACACCTGGGAAACACACCTGTAACTACAGTGCTGACAAAGCCAAGCCAGCGCTAAGTTGCACTGTGTAGCACACGTGCGAGGGTTACCTGGTGTTTTTTTTTTTACACGTGAGTGGGTTGTGTTTTACACTTGAATGGTTATAAACAGTGTTGCGTTTTTGAGTTGAGTGGTTATATAATGTTGCGTTTTCGACTTGAGTGGTTATATAGTGTTGCGTTTTTCGACTTGAGTGGTTATATACAGTGCTGTGTTTGCCCTGAATAAGAGTGACTCTCTGTAAGTAACCAGCCATTATTGAAACAGGAGAAAAGTGCTCCCCAAGGACATTTTTTTATCAGTAGTAGAGGTACAAACCCACTGTGCATGAGCAGCTACAATGACTCAGACCTGCATTCTTTCCCTCTACAAAAGTTTCTTTATGGAGGAATGTACGACTGCTCATGTTCACTGACTGGTTAGATACAGTGCTGTGGATTCACCCTGCTTAGAAGCTGCCTGCTTCAGCAGCTACTGTCATACACTGTACAAATAAACAAGCTTCCTGCTTCACAACTACTGACATATACTGTACAAATAAACAAGCTTCCTGCTTCAGCATCTACTGACATACACTGTACAGATAAACAAACTGCTTGCTTCAGCATCTGACATACACTGTACAAATAAACACAGTTGTCTGACCATAATTACATAATCTCATCCATATCAAAATGCCTATGGAAACATTCAATGCAATGCTTGGCTTTTTTTCCAGACAGGAATGCTGATCTAGGATCAGTTTTGACCTTTTAGATAATAATGGATACGTTTAGAATATGGACAGAGGAAACCTGATGCTAGATCAACAGTCCCAATCAGAAGCTTTATACATACGGGCCTCGGTCATTTCATCCATATCAAAAAGCCTGTAGACAACAATCAGCTGTTTTCATGCAGTGTTTTAAACTGCAGTGCCGGGCTGTGAACACGGAGGATCTCACAGGTCTTAGCAGGTCTGACCACAGTCACAGCCTCTGCTGCTACTGCAGGCACCAGCAGACTTCACTGGGACCTGAGGCTCCGCTCAGCTTGTGGGGCCCTTTTAACTCCGCTCACAGCTCTTCTCTCCTCTGGCCCCTCAGTGGTGGAACGAGGTCCCTACTACAGTCAGGACAGCCGAGCCTCTGTCAATATTCCCCTGCAAACTAAAAGCCCACCTCTTTGAACCGCATCTTAGCTCAAAGTAGCCATTCCCTCAACTCCGAGCTGAAACTCCCATAGTAACTAAACGCTATGCCCTCAAACCGAGCTGAAATGGGCAAAAGGACTGAACACTACATCCTCAAACTCTCTTTGCTCCTACTGTGGCACGAAACGTGATATGTGATGTAACAACTCATACTTTCAGGGGTGCAATTGAGGGTTCGGTGTTGTTGTTTCTTGTTGCCTAACCTCTGTGTGCTCTTATTGTAAGTCGTTACTCCGGATAAGAGCGTCTTCTAAATACCCAAATGTAAACGTGAAGCCAGGCCCTCAGCACAAGGGCAGGGCAGACAGGGAGTGGGCCAGGCCCGGTGCGGTGTGATCAGTCTGCGTAGCGCCCACTCCGTCTCTCCACAGGGGGGCGCCCTGGTTCTCTGGGGCCACGCATAACCCCCGCTGGGTGTCCCCCGAAATATCAGCCAATCAAAAGCGGTGCCAGAGCACCGGAGCCCTGGCCTTAATGCGCCCCGTGTTCATGTTTGGCAGGTTTAGACGTTACTCACCCCCCTGCATTTGTGAATGCAAAAGATAACACTGAGCATTTAACTGTGAGTCAACGCAAAGGACAATGTTGACCAAGTCCATGCCAGAGGTTCCACAAAAATACGGTCTGGATGAGGGAAACGGCAGCTTGCACAAACTTTACAAACAAGACAATAAAGAACGTGATGGCATGAGCAGAGGCAATTCATGAGATTCTCCATTATGTAAACACGGCCCGTTGCCACCTCCAGACAGATCAGTTCGCACTGTAATCTGTGCACACCGGAGCCGTAATGGCCACTTAAAGAGCCGACGTTAAAGCCGGTAAATTGCAATAATAACAGACTCAACGGCATTGCTGGGGATTTTCCCACACGGCTTCAAACACCGGACGGGCACGCCATCCGTGCAGGAAACAGAGAGGAACGTCCACAAAAAATGACAATAAACACTAAAAATGGAAACGAGTTCCTGAGTACCACGGTTTCACCGTGACTAGAGATTGACGAGCAGAGGGGGAACCATTTAGGAGCTCCCCGCGGAAACGTGGGCCGCTCCTATGAACATTCCCGGGGCATGCTGGGAAAAAGCAGTGGGAGAGGAAATCCTGTGGGCCTGTTTCCACTGGCAGAGATAATATTCATGTAATGATATTGCAGTGCACTGTGCATCGCCATAGATACCCAGAGAGGGAGAAGGCCCCGTGCTCATTAAAACCTGCCTGAGAAGTACTTTTCTGTCCTGAGGTGACAGAAATGCACACAAGGCTTTCCCGTCGGAGGCCAAAGACTGTGCCTTTTAGAACTGACTGCACGTGCACAAATGTGTGCAAGAAATGCAGTGCGCATTTCCCAGACGCACGTAGTCTGTTTTTTTTCAATGGGAAATCTTTTTGTGGCACTTTTATTTCAAAACTTCATCTCATCCAAACTATCTGAGTGTATCTAAATCTACTTTTAAGTCCCTTTTAAAAGCAATTTTTTACAACTGTCAATTCAGGCTTTTAATTCCTGTTCTGAGCTGTAGGTCACCACTGCTATTTTAATTGGCTTATGTTGACTTGTTACATTTTATTTCCATTTATCATTTTTCTATTCCTATTTCTTTTTCCTTTGGTGTTATTGTTACTGTGTTATTTTATTTGGAAAGAGCTCTATAAAGTTATTGGTTTTTTTTATTTTCTTCACCAATTTTGAATGCCCAGTCATAATTTGAACGAATCACTGCAGCGTCCACTATCAATTCGGTAGGGCGCCCAGTAGCATGTGTGAAGCCAAGATGGGAGATGCTGTGGCCAATTACACTTTGCCAATCTAGACTCTGGGCAACAGGTGGTGCTGGCACAGTCGTCAGACAGGTGGCACAGTCAGGATTCATTCAAGCATTCTCATGCCATAATACAAGTGAAACCTACACCACCGGTCAAAGGTTTTAGAACACCCTCATTTTCCAGTTTTTAATGAAATGTAAGCAGTTCAAGTCTAGTGAATAACATAAAATGGTACAAAGGTGAGCGGTAAACTGCCAGAGGTAAAAAAATAAAAATAAAATAAAAGTTTAGGTTACCAAAAACTGAAAAATAATGTACATTTTTTGGCAGTGAGTAGTTTCCTACACCATCAAAAGGCACTTGGAAACTGACACGAAGAGGGACCCAAAGCCACAACAAAATCAGAAGACAAGTTTCTGAGAGTCAACAGCTTGCGTGATAGGCGGCTCACAGGACAACAGCTTCAAGCACAGCTTAACACTGGTTGAAGTAAAGAAGTCTCAGTTTCAACTGTGAAGAGAAGACTTCGAGCTGCAGGTTTGACAGGCAAAATAGGAAAAAGAGGCTTGCCTGGGGCATGAAGCACCGCCAGCGGACTACTGAAGACTGGAAGAAGGTCTTATGGACCGATTAATCAAAATTTGAAATCTTCCGTTCATCACGCAGGGTTTTTGTACACTGTCGAGTAGGCGAAAGGATGGTTCCTCAGTGTGTGACACCAACTGTCAAACATGGAGGAGGAAGCGTGATGGTCTGGGGCTCTTTTGCTGGATCGGTGACTTGCACAGAGTGACTGTTAACCCATTACTTGTTCCCTGAAAAGGGCCTTTTTAATATTTACATTATTGTTCAGTTTTTGGTAACTTTTGGTAAGTTTTTTTTTTTTACCTCTGGCAGTTTACTGCTTACCTTTGTACCATTTCAGGTTATTCACTGGACTTGAACTGCTTAAATTTAAGTAAAAACTCAAAAATGGGGGTGTTCTAAAACCTTTGACCGGTAGTGTATCGCTAGCTACCTTTAGTGAAATGTGCATTAAAGAGGTGTGAGTGTGATGCTGTTAAACAGTCTCTGTGGCGACCATCTGAGATTCTCAGAACTTTTTGGCAGGCAATTGAGAGAAATTATATTTGCCTTTTCTTCTCTACTGTCAATTTTCTGCAGCCAAAGGAACGACATTGACAGGTATTTTCTACAACTTCTTAAAAGAGTTACATCTAAACACCACCTCCAATCAGCCCACTGATTCAGCAGGACTAGAACCCTGTCACCACTGCCTTCCAATCGGATGGGGAGTAGCACTATGACATCACACACAGGCAAGATTGGAACCCTGGCTGTGTTCGAAACCGCTCCCTATTCACTATATAGTGCACTATATAGTGTGTACGCCATTTTGTAGTGTGTGACTAATTCTAAACTGTTAATTTCGTTCACTATATAGTGAACGAGAAAATACCCACAATTCACCGTGATTTGTAGTGAACAGCTAATGTACCCTACAATTTATCCCGTGTACCACAATGCAATGCAGTCGTGTCATTCCGTCATACATACACTTCCGTTTATGCCTCAAGAACAAAAGTTGAGCCAACAGCAGTAAAACAGAAACAGGAATCATGGTGGTAACGTTAGCTAACTGCTTTAGCCACCGATAGCTACCGTTATTATCGCTATGGGAGTTGGTGCTAGTCGTGAGCTCGTGAGTTATCCTAACGTTAGCACACGAGCTAGTTAGCTCACGACTTCCATAACGGTAGCTATTGGTGGCTAAAGCCGTGGCTAGCAGACAGCACCACAGTTGACAAAACCACACTTGCACATCATTAGAATTTCAACAATTTATTTGGGATTTAACATTCAAAACTGAACATGCAAACCCGATACCACCTGAGTACATTTCAACCTGCTGCCATGAGTGCTCGGTTTGTTTACGCAATACTGGGCGCATCCGCTTGCGTCACCTGAATATCCGGCACTTTTTTTTTGACGCAAATGACGTTCAGTTGTAGTATCCGAAAACAGTTTGTCGTTCACTACATAGTACACTATATAGTAAACACTATATAGGGAATAGGGAATGAGTGAACGAGTGAGCGGTTTCGAACACAGCCCCTGTGACCACTGCCTTCCCACCGGACAGGGAGTAGCACTATGACATCACACACAGTCAAGATTGGAACCCTGTCACCACTGCCTTCCCACCGGACAGGGAGTAGCACTATGACATCACACACAGAACCCGAATAAGGCAAACCAAACCCACATGTTACTGTTCTCTGCAACATGACCCAGTGGAAAGACACTCATTCATGAAGACACACAGCTTTGCGCCCCAGAGCTATTACCTCATCCGGCTGTGAATCATAAAAAGGGGAACAAACAAGGAAAGAAAAGAGCAGCAAAATCAAAACCGCGTTCAAATCGAGCAGCGTTTAAGATGTACCGCACAGAGCTAAACAACGAGAGGATGAAACCTACAGAGACATCACAAAACACGTGCTGATCTAGAAGAGCCAATGGTCTTGTTCTTTTTTTGTTGTTGTTTAAGTGGATGATAAATCAGGGCCTGAGTTTGATTGCACGGTGAAGTGATCACCACGCTGCGTCTTGCTTTGCACAGACTGGCAGACGCATTCCTGAGAAAAGACCGCTCTCTCTCCCTCTCCCTCTCTCTCTCAATCTATCCTTCCCTCTCTCTGTCCCTCTCTCTCGGCCCTCCTTCTCTCTCTCTCTCTCTCTCTCTCTCCCTCCCTCCCTCCCTCCCTCCCTCTCTGTCTGTCTGTCTGTCTGTCCCCTTTTTCTCTCCCCTCTGTCCCCCCTGTCCATCCCTCTCTCTCTCTCCCTCCCCTCCCCTGCTTCTCTTTCCCTCTCTCACTCCCTCCCTCCATCTCTCTCCCAGTAAAACAACAGGAGACTCAAGTGAGGACAGCTTTCAAATGTCTGAGTGATTGTCGAGCGCTGAGGGAACAGGAGGCCTCCGTCCCGGAACACAGCATTAGTACAGGATGTCCCGCTACGCACTCCCCAATTAAGGGGTGCATCATTCAGCACCCCCCGTGTCGGAGCAAGCCCTTGTGTCTGTGTATCCATGGAGATGTTGGGAGGACGGGGCAAGAGAGGGAGGCGTACACAGAAAGTGTGGAGACAAAGGCTTGGATTTTTTTCTTTCCTTTTTTCATTTTTTCGAGCATTTGACGCGTAGGCCGTGACAATAACTGGCTCGCCAAAATCAACGTGCTCCCCGTCCCGTCCCGTCCCGCTCGAGTGCCGAGCTGTGACTCGCTCAGCGCCATGATGGCGTGGAGCTCGACACACTCCGGCACACTGTGGAAGCCCCCCTTCACCTGGCTGCAATTCAGCAGCACACCCCCTCAAAAATGCAGCCTGCATCAGAATCTGCTCTTCATCAAACGTCTCAAACAGAGACATTATACATCTCCCCACCTCAGAGCTGCCTCTTTAAAACAGCCAAAGGCGTGCAGGAAGCAGAGATCATTCTGAAATCCCTGAGATGCAAAGCGGCTCCAGTCAGACATGACTGCAGACTCCAGGAGGCCCTGATGGATTCAGCCTTCTCCTCCCAGTAGCCCAGGCCTCCATTAAGTCAGACCGATGTCTCATTTGCACAGCTAGGTACTGCTGAGTATGAACACCAGCACTGCCCCTTTCTCACAAACACGCACGCACGCACGCGCACAGTGACCCATGCAGACAAAGAGCACAGGGGGGGGAGCACTGCATGAAGGGATCCACAGAGAGGAGAGAGCTGCACGAGGGGACCCACGCAGAGAGGAGAGAGCTGCATGAGGGGACCCAGACAGAGAAGAGAGAGCTGCACGAGGGGACCCACACAGAGAGGAGAGAGCTGCACGAGGGGACCCAGACAGAGAAGAGAGAGCTGCACGAGGGGACCCACGCAGAGAGGAGAGAGCTGCACGAGGGGACCCACGCAGAGGGAGAGAGCTGCACGAGGGGACCCACGCAGAGAGGAGAGAGCTGCACGAGGGGACCCACACAGAGAGGAGAGAGCTGCACGAGGGGACCCATGCAGAGAGGAGAGAGCTGCACGAGGGGACCCAGACAGAGAGGAGAGAGCTGCACGAGGGGACCCACGCAGAGAGGAGAGAGCTGCACGAGGGGACCCACACAGAGAGGAGAGAGCTGCACGAGGGGACCCACGCAGAGAGGAGAGAGCTGCACGAGGGGACCCACACAGAGAGGAGAGAGCTGCACGAGGGGACCCACACAGAGAGGAGAGAGATGCACGAGGGGACCCAGACAGAGAGGAGAGAGTTGCACGAGGGGACCCACGCAGAGAGGAGAGAGCTGCACGAGGGGACCCAGACAGAGAGGAGAGAGATGCACGAGGGGACCCAGACAGAGAGGAGAGAGTTGCACGAGGGGACCCACGCAGAGAGGAGAGAGCTGCACGAGGGGACCCACGCAGAGAGGAGAGAGCTGCACGAGGGGACCCACGCAGAGAGGAGAGCTGCACAGGGGGACCCACAGAGAGTGAGTGCCAGAAGAACTGCAGGTCACTAATCTCCACCATCTCTCTGCCACACGCCAAGAGGCTTCACTGCAGGAGCCCTGGTGTTCGATTACCTGAGTCTGCTGGAACAGGGATTAACAACCAGAGAGAGAGACAGAGAGAGAGAGAGAGAGAGAGAGAGAGAGAGAGAGAGAGAGAGAGAGAGAGAGAGAGAGAGAGAGAGAGAGAGAGAGAGAGAGAGAGAGAGAGAGAGAGAGAGAGAGAGAGAGAGAGAGAGAGAGAGAGAGAGAGAGAGAGAGAGAGAGAGAGAGAGAGAGAGAGAGAGAGAGAGAGAGAGAGAGAGAGAGAGAGAGAGAGAGAGAGAGAGAGAGAGAGAGAGAGAGAGAGAGAGAGAGAGAGAGAGAGAGAGAGAGAGAGAGAGAGAGAGAGAGAGAGAGAGAGAGAGAGAGAGAGAGAGAGAGAGAGAGAGAGAGAGAGAGAGAGAGAGGGAGAGGGGGAAAAAGGGAAAGATGGTCTGGGGCCATACTGTATCCACACTGTGCCCACTGTACTAACACTGTGCCCACACTGCACCGACACCGCACCCACACCAAGTCAACACCGGGCCTACACCTCACCCACTCTATACCCGCTCTGCCCACTCTGCCCGGCTGATGCCTTCTTGCCACGTTACTCAGAGCTGTCCCTTTGGCTCGGAGTTGGACAGGCATCTGGGTAAACACCACAGTCAGTATCTTCCTGGCCCAGATGTGTTGCGAGAGGGACAGCAATGGCAAAAAGGATTTTACAGCACAGTTACACAACCACCTGATAAATCCCTCTTTTCTTCCATTATTGGAACGGTTTGTTTTTGCCAGCGATACTCCACGCTGCCTAACATTTCCTCCTTCCGTGAGAGAGCCTCCCACATGGCCTAGTGGTTACAACGTCCGACACTGGCCACAGAGACCGGGGTTCAATTCCCCGTCCCGCCAGAGTCAGCTCTGGCCGGGAGTGCCACCACGGGCGGCGATTGGCTGTCTGCCCCAGGGAGGGAAGCCGACAGGACATTCGCTGCGCATAAGAGTGGCCCTGTAGTACCGGGTTACGGTCGACGGCTTGACGAGTGCCGTCTCAGAGGAGGGATTACTTCGCCTTCGTCACTACCGGTGTGGTAGTGTATCCTGTCCCTTTAAGTGTGAGTGGTATGACAGGAGTCAGGGAGAGGGAAGTTTACAGCGGAGCTGGAGTCTCAGAGCCACAGTTATGTTGAGCTTGTCTCCAGTGTATAAATCAAACTGGCGTACCCCCTTTACTGCTCCTATTGCAGGACCCAGATCTGCCCGCCGGACAACACAGAAAGAGAAAGGATCGCTGCCACTGGTCGACAAGGTACGGTACAGACACACATACACGCACGCACACATAAACACAACACGCACATAAACACACGTGCACATAAACACACACGCACACAAGCCCAGGCATGCACACACACATAAACACAACACACACACAGACACACACACCGTGGCTGATATTTCATATTCAGAATCTGTCAGATAGAAACTAAGGCCCCGGCCCCCCCCCCCAAAACGCATAAGCCAGTTAGCCTCATGTAACCCTGACAACATAAAACACATGTCTCAACACAATCTGTGCAACACATAACACATCTCAACACATAACGCATGTCTGAACACATAACCTGTACAACACATAACCTGTGCCCTTCAGTAACTCTGGAAATGGAACAGGTGACACAAGATGTATCAGGTGACATCCTTAGTGCGCTCTGAGTTCGATATAGCCTTTGAGTTCATTTAACCCCAGCACTACACAGGGGCAGCATGCCTCCACCCATCTCCACCCTCACCTCCAACCACTACACCCCTCTCCACCCCCATCACACTTTATTCAACCCCTACTCAATCTACACCCCTCTCCACCCCCCACCCCACATTACTCAACCCCTGCATGCACGCGCACGCGCACGCGCACACACACACACACACACACACACACACACACACACACACACACACACACACACACACACACACACACACACACACACACACACACACACACACACACACACACACACACACACACACACACACACACACACACACACACACACACACACACACACACACACACACACACACACACCTCTGTTCTTGCTGTATTAAAACTCCCTGCTCTCTGAAGCTCCTCCACCTTTGTCTCTGACAGCTCCAGGCTGCACCACTAATGCTCTGTAATGCATCTAGTCTCACACTACACCAATCCCTGCCTGCCACACCCTCTGAAAATACTCTCTCTCTCTCTCACACTCACACTCACACACACACACACACACACACACACACACACACACACACACACACACACACACACACACACACCTGAGCATGCACCCCCACACCCTCACCCTCACCCCCACCCCCACACACACACACACACCTGAGCCAAAGGGATGCATAGAGCAGCAGCATGGAGCAGTGGTCAGAGCAGCAGTGTGGAGCAGTGGTCAGTGTGGAGCAGTAAAAACATGTAATAACAGCATGAGGTAGTATGAGTGGGTCCTTTGAGAGCAGTCCCTCCCTCCGCAGTAAAATCCCTGTTAGAGAACATGTGCACCAAACCCACCATGCCTCACAGAATGAGTCTGTCTGCTGCAACGGATCACGCAGGCAGGCGCCCTCACTATTGACCCGGGCGAGTCAGACTGCCCTTCACACCCAGCTGCTAATACAAGGAGTACGAAATATGGGGAGGAAGTACCGTCTTTTGGAACAACTTGCACATCCTTAAACGGCTTAACCACACCTCCCCGAAATGATTTGCCATTACATGTCTTCGATTGGCATTTCATACGGGCGGACGTTACAGCGGTGCATTGACAGAAACCAAAGTCTACAGTAGAAAAACAAACAAAACCCTGCAACTTTGAGAAGAGGGGGGAAGCGCGCCGATATCTCGCGGCAGGTTAATCACTAAGCCCTGCTGGAGATAAAGGTGCCCAGGCTCGAAAAACAGCCACCTTGCTTTCGCGGAAGGTTGAGACATCTCCCACGTCGGAGGTGGAAAACCAGCCGCTTTCATTGTTTTCAGCGCGAGATTGCGCAAGTTTTTTTCATGTTCAGACGCCCATTAGAAGTCAAAGAAACTGCTCCGGTTTCTGTTTCCCTTCGCTGGGTTTCGGGACAGACATGTGGCATGAGAACGAATTCCGGATTGTGTACTTTTTTTGACAGGCGCACTGTAGGCTATTCACTGCACATGCTTGTTTTTCTTGAAAACTCCTATCCTACTCTGAAATCTGAATGTTCTGTGTATTTCGTGTTAACATGCTATCTGATATCCAGCAGGCACAAGATTGCCCCATAAACGTCCCGCACAGGCTCGCGCCCCCCTCTCGCTCTCTCTCTCTCGGAATGTCGCAACGCCAGTTCAGACAGATGTCCACGGTGCTATTCTACCGAATGTAAAAAAGATTTCGGCCATCGCAACGCATGAAAGCCCTGTCCTACTTTTTTTAGTGGAACAATGCCAGCTCCTCTTCTGTGTTTGATTGATTTTTGGTCTTTATTAGATAATCCCAGTATGGGGACCATAAATGCACAGATTGGATCTTCCCTTCCCAAAGACACTTTTAATAACTAAGATGGAATAATTTCGCTACTGTGATACTGACTATAAATGGGGGGGTTTCAAAGCGACTTTTCCTTAAGCTTCTCACCCAGGCTGTATGTAGCATTGCAATGGGCTTTCAAATCATGCTCGAGGAAGGCAATCTGTCTTCACCTGAACTAAAGAGGTTTAGCTAAAATGTCACCATTGCTGTTCGAACGTCCCCCCCGGTGCTCATAATAATGTATACGGTTTCCATTACGCCTTGCATCATTCACCTTTTTATTAAAAAGTACTGCCAACATCAAACCATAGGAACTGAAACAAGTTCACAAGAAAACGAGCGTCCACGCGTCACTCCCGATAATTAAAGCTGGCAAACCGAACCCTAAAAAGCAACGTTACTATATCTGTAAGAGTAGTACCTTTCTCTGTGCGCTTCCCGAACGCTTTGGACGGCTCCAGAGTTTAGTTTGTTGATGTGGAGTCTTCTTCATAAAAGTGAAACACGAAACATGGATCCACCGTACAGCTCTCCATTACTCAGCTGCTCCGACCCGTTCGCAACTCCAGGTAAATCATTTCCGCAAAACGCGCTGCCCAGTGCCACAACAATATGACTATGCTAATAGGGCCTGCGCTGTTTGGCTTTTTCCTTTTTTCTCTCGCGGAGTCACTCGAATTACCCAATACTTTTACACAATGACGCCCTATAAAATTGTTCGGAATGGAAGAAAAAAATCTGGATACTGCTGCATACCTACATGTTGCTATCCAAACAGGTGAGGACATGAAACACCTTTAGGGGAAATGTTGAGGTGTTTTTAGCTACGTTTTAGCTCCCCCTAGTGGCTCAATGGCGTTAACTATGCCTTCGAAATCTAATTTGGTCTTGTATTTATAAAGCGTCTCAGAGGGGGGAGTCGCTGATTTAGGATCATTTTTGCCTTTTAGTTTATAATGGATACGTCTAGGTCGGATATGGACAGGGAAAACTGATCCTAGATCAGCAACTTCTACTCAGATGCTTTATACATACGGTTCCCGATCTAAACCAAGAACAGGTAAAAGTAAAGTAACTAACCCTCTTACTGTTAAATTACCAATCTAAAATAATTTACAATAATCTACAATATATTATCTATATATTCGACTCGATAAAGTTATGTGTCATTTTACGCATTTGGGAATATACTGTAAAATTACACAGATTGTAAAATATATTCTCCAATAAACATACATATTCACAATAATTGATATTTTTTGTTATGAATATGTGCAGAATTTTTTGGGGATTTCAGATTTTACAACATTTAGACTCTTTCTGATAAGGACAGGCTTGCAGCACGGAGATACCGATCCTCGTCTTTCCACAGGTTTAAATGAGCCGACCCGTCTCTCTGCCTGCAGCTCAACCATGAAACCTTACCCGCCTCCCTCCCCACAGGAGTCCAGTGCTGTCCAGTCTTCCACAGAGACCCACCTCTCATTTCGGTCTAATCGCAACTCAGGCCAGAGGGGGTTAGAATGGGGAGGGGGTGCAGACAGCATATCTCTCCAGCTGATTAATGCAATTAACCCACTTCTCTGGGGCAGGTGGAAATGGGGTTGGGGGGGGATTTCCCTGGCTTTCTGGACCCCCCTTTGCAACACCTAAATATAAATCACCCTGCTGCCCTCCCCCCCAGTGTGAAGACGTGTCAGTACAGGCATCAATAATGTCAGTGAGCTGGCCTGGCCCATCCCTCTCCCTTCCTCTCCCTTACTGTATGTGATCTCAGCTAGCCCTGCAGGGGAGGGGAGAGGGGTGTAGCCCCATGCCAAGCAGCTTGTGACGCCCCACACACCCTAGTCTATTTATTAATAAACACAAACAGAGTCTGAGATCCTGGAGACACACAGCAACACAGAAAACAGCAACAACTTAGTTTTAAAACTGAGGGTGGGGGTTGGAATAGTACCAGAGATTTCGGGTGAGCCGGATTGGCACCGCTATACCCGCACACTCCAACTGGGAGCAGGAGCGGAGGCTGGTGTGTGGCTGTGCTGGGACTGTGTGGTCGGTGGAGTAAACATCAGAATCTGGATGGTCACAGTCTGTGTATCGCAGACCCCCTGCGCTGTGTGCTGCAGGTAAGCTCAGAATGTGACTGTGCACTGTTCGTGGAGCGGGGGCGGGGGGCGAGGTGAAGGGCAGGTGAGGGTTTAAAGCGCCTCTGTCTTACCGCTATCAGAAATCAGAAATGAATTTTATGGCACAGACTGGTATGCTTTGCAGCTGTCGTCTTGTATTTAACGCGGGGGGAATGTGGCTTGCACGAGTGTTTGCGTGTGCCCGTCTCAACGCAGTCGTCACTGCTATAAAAGAAAAAGGCAGCCATGTTGTTAGATGAAATGCACTGTGCACTGTGCACTGTGCATTGTTCAGCAGGCAGAGGAGTCCAGGCATGCTGGGATTAATCTTGGACCGCTTTGTTCCACTACCCATGATGCCGTGCAGACTGCTGATTCCGAACGGGCGAGGTTTCGTTGGAATGCGCTCTCAAATCTTCCCAGAGCGTCCACGCCCCGCGCCAACACACCGGCAGCTGCGGGAGGCCGCTCGCGGGTCCGTTCCGCGTCTGACGGCGCAGCCTGGAATTCCACACGCTCGCGAGGGAGCTTATCCGGTTTCCGCAGGGCCGGCTCTACACATTTTGGTGCCCTAGGCGAGATTGGCATTTGGGTGCCCCCAACAAACACCAATCAGACATCACCATGGATTCAAGACAACAATGAATTTTGTTCTTTTTCAAATAAAATCACTTCTCAAACAAATCACTTACCAAAGTCTCATTTAAACAGGGAGGATAAGAGAAAATGGTAAGAAAACTCACTTTTAGCACAATTGTTAACAAAGTCTGGGAGCTTTTGCAGAAATTTGCTGAGTGTATCTGTACAGACAGGTACAGTTATTAGCCTACAACAAGCAAAAGCAGCTGAAGGACAAACAACTTAAATCGATTTTTTATGGATAGCTATCACTGGGTATATTATCACTGATATAATGTTGTAGCCTACTACTAATTTTGGTAGCCTAATAATAAAGCTTGAGACTGAAGGCAAGCATGAGGGTTTTGCAACTCTGCAATTCAGGTGTAGTAGCCTAGTTTTGGTAATAACTACAGGTGGGTACTAATAAGCTTCAAGCCAAAATGTGAGGGTAACTCAGCATCAGCATGCATTCATCCTTCAATTTGTATGAGTCTAGCAGTAGCTCTTAGCATCGCATTATCTAGCTAGCATTAGCTTGTTTATTACTTAGCTAGTTAGCTCCCTAGCCTCCTACAATAAAACAGAAACACAACAAAACGGCATTTTGATGACATAGCCTACCTCTTAATTGGGCTCTCTTTTCCTCCTCCTCCTTCCTCCGTTTTCTCCCCTGCACACCTGAAGGCTTGTGCCTTTTCAAAGTCATTGTGCAAATATAAAATCTGTCATCGATCTGATATCTATCTTGTGTCGCGCTGATGTTGTCGCGCTGATGTTGGCTCTCTGCCTGACTGCATCAGTAGTGCGTGCCTCTCTGACCCCGTCACCTGCGCTTGATCCGACAGGCGACAGCACGTCTCTTAGGTTGCCTGTGATGTGCGCACGTAACCCCCACTTTCAGCAAGCAGCCAAGCATCGTATCCCCCACCTCAGTAACAGCATCTCTGTCAAAGTGCAGGCCAGATGAAACATTGTGTGAGGAACAGAACAGGGGTGCAAAGTGTATTTCTTTTTGTTTATTTGTTCATTGGGAGGAATCGCCCACCAGCGTTTTTTATTTTATTTTATTTTTTGGGCGGGCGACTTGGCGCCCCTAGCCGACATGGCGCCCCAGGCAGCTGCCTGTATGGCCTGTGCCTTGAGCCGGCCCTGGGTTTCCGATCTCACCCGGAACAAAGTTCCCAAGTCTAGTCCTGACTTGGTGCTCAAACGCGAACTGGTCTGTGTCCTAGCAACCGTCTTGCTGTTTTAAAACCAATTTGGCCCTTCATTGTGGCGACCCGAGGTGATAGCTTGTCTAAACAATTTACCCTCTGGTGGTTTTTTCTCGAGCTCATTGCAGTCTGGCCTCGCAATCCCATCTGGGCCTTGTGTCATCACACCTAAAGTGTAGCCACATCTTGAGTTTTCCCAAACAGATTTTATATATATATACACCGTATATATGATATATAACATAACATATCCTCACATATGCCATTCAGCAGAAGCTTTAATCCAAATCAATTTACAGTAGTGAATGCATACATTTTTCAGCATATGTGGTCCCGATGGGAATCGAACCCACAACCTAAGCGTTGTCAGCATCATAGTCTACCTACTGAGCCATAGAGAACTATATATACATCATATATAATATCTCAGCATGTTACTTACAAAATATTGCTATTATTAACTTAATCACCCCCACATAAGTGAGCGGTCAAATAAATCCAGACTTACTGTGGCTTGATTTGTTCTTAACTATGAATAAAATAGTGTATCTTCTCCTTTTTCTTCCTCCTCCTCTTCCTCAGGCAGGTTATGGAGACCCCCAAGGTTGCTGAGATGCGGCAGGTGGAGGAGAAGGAGGAAGAGGAGGTTTGGGAGGAGGCGATGGAGACCCAGTTAGAGGCACGTGAGAAGGAGGCAGGGACTGATCTGGAGGGGTGCACTAATGATGCAGGCTCCCGGTTTGAGGAGCTGTTCTCCCAGATTAAGGGGAGCGTAAATGAGGTGGTGTCTCATGTGGAGGGCTGCCTGGGGGAGACGGGGTCCCAGTTTGAGGAGTGCATCGAGGAGGTGGGGCGTCTTGAGCGCAGACGGGACGCACTGGTGGCGCAGCTGCTGCAGCTGGAGCAGCCGATGGCGCAGGCTGCGCAGGCGCTGCGGGTGGAGCTGACTGAGGCGCGGAGACACCTGGACCGGGCGGAGCTGGAGAGGCGGAGCCTGCAGGAGCAGGTGCGCCAGGTGAAGAGGAGGCTGTTCGTCGCGGCCAGGGACTGCATCCAGAGCCAGGTCACCCTGGCAACACAGCAGCACGAGGTGGCGCAGTTCACCATCACACAGGTAAACAGGTAACCGCGCGCACAGGCACCCACAAACACGCACTGTATCTATACTGTTCTCTGGGTGGTGATGGGTTCTGTATCCCAGGTGGTGACGGGTTCTGTTCTCCGGGTGGTGACGGGTTCTGTTCTCCGGGTGGTGACGGGTTCTCGCTTTGGTCCCCAGGAGGAGCTCCAGGCGCAGATTGAGGAGCTGACACAGGAGGCCGCCCAGCTCCCGGAGGCCCAGCAGGGACAGCTGCGGGCAGCACGGGATCGGCTGCTGGGCGGCGTGGCGGCAGGCCGACTGCGGCGGACCCGGAGCGACCTTACGCACTGCCGGAGCGCCTCGGCGGACCTGCAGCAGCGCCTGCGGGCTGGGGCGCGAGCGCTGGAGCAGTGGTACGAGCCCCGCCTCCTGGCCCTCCTGCGGAGGAGGCAGTGGGGCGAGGACGCCCTGCACAGGCAGAGGGAGCAGACCCAGGACCTGAGGGCCCAAATCGGACCTCTGAGGGAGGAGACCCAGGCCCTGCAGCTGCAGAGGACCTGTCTGGAGGAGAGGATTGGGCTGATGGAGCGGGAGAGGGAGGAGAACACGGGCCAGTACCGGGTACGAGGGAGAGGGGGGAGCAGTACCAGGTACGAGGGAGGGCAGTACCAGGTACAAGGGAGGGGTGGGGGCAGTTCCGGCCATGAGGCGGGGCAGGGGGAGTGGGGGGCAGGAGTGGGTGTATGGGGGGGTATTTGATATAGAGGGGGCAGTACCAGGTATGAGGGGGGGCAGGAGTGGGCTTGAGGGGGTGGAGGTGGGGCCACTAGAGAGGAGGGCAGGTGTGAGTGTAGAAAGTGTGGTGGTGGGGTGGTTACGGAGTGTGTGGGCTGGTGGAGTTGAGGGGGGGTAGGAAGACAGATGGAAAGGAGATGAGTATCTGTGTGGTGGGGGAGCAGCAGGGTGGATGATGAAGGAGTGAAAAGGAGAAGATGACAGGGAGGGAAGGGAGGTGGGGGGAGGTGATGCAGAGGGTTGCATGTTGCAGACAGACAGCAGGGCCTCTGGGGGCTCATGTGGAAGGAAGAGAAGGTGCTTGAATGGAGTGGGGTCACCGCTCTTTGACATGAGAATGGCTTGCCTGAGAATTTTTTAAAAACCTCCCCCAGGGTCATCTCTGAGCTCATCATCATCGAGTCCGCCGTACGACCGCAGGAAGTTAACTCAGCTGCTTAACTCGAGCAGTATCTGGTTTGTGTCTGGTTTTGACTTACCTGCTACACCCAAACAGGGTTAGTACCAATGTTACCAACAAACTATCTCTCAAACAATGGAAGATTCATACTGACATATTCACTGAGGTTACCTGCTCATTCGCAAGGCTAAGACATAAATGTATATAATGCCATTATCGGAAGTACATGTTGCTACAACAGTAAATTGTCAGTCAGGTCAGTCTACCATCCTTTGCAAATGATAGAAAAACAGAGATAGTCTGGGGTGCAGGTGTGGGGGTTAACTGTCAAAGCAACTGCTCTAATTGGTCAATTTAGTGCCGGAGTGAATACCATTGTTCTAGACTCTAGAGAATGCAGTATCTAGTGCTGTGTCAAACTTGTACTTGATCCCCCCCAGGGTTTCCGGTTCTACTACATGCCCTGTTCCACGCATTGACAACTCAGTGTGAGGAAAAAAATCTCCCTGATATGAATGGGAAATGTATCTTTAACTAATGTCCAACTCAACCTGTTCTTCAAGAAAGCCTGGTCACCAGAAACTCTACCCTGATTGGCTCTATCCTCTGTCCTTCATTCTGATTGGCTCTTTCATTACAGGCAGTTTTGAGTGACTTACACAGTTTACATTTCTTAACATACAATCCATTTATACAGCTGGATGTTTACTGAAGCAATTCAGGTTAAGTACTTGCTCAAGGGTACAGTGGTGTCCCCACCTGGGAATCAAACCTGCAATCTTTGCATTATACCCAGTCCCCGAACCAGTATACTACACTGCTGCCCTGGCTCTGTCCTCTGTTCCGATTGGCTCTATTCTCTGTCCTGATTGGTTTGGGACATGTCCTCCTAGGAGAACCTGGGCACTCTGGAGGAGAGTTTGAGGGACCTGAGGACAGAGGTCCAGATCCAGAAGAAGAGAAATGAAGAGATGGAGACTCTCAAGAGCCGCCTGTCCAAAGAGCTGGACATCCACAGGTGAGCGTGGCTGTCTCCTGTCTCACAGCAACACCTGTACCTGACCATAACCTGTCTCAAGGCATACCTTAATATCCATGTACCTGACCATAACCTGTCTTACAGCGTACCTTAACAACATGTACTTGACCATAACCTGACAATGCAACAGATCTATGTTCAAAACTATGACTGCATTTATTTACCTGCTCTCATTTCGATTACCCTAAGAGGACTGTTCAATCCAGCTATGGTGTATTGCCCTAACTTTGAGGAATGAATTTAAGCAAATGTTTTATGATCCTTACTCATCATTATGAACTGGCCAGTCATAAATTGCTATTAAATGAAATTAATTACATTTACATTTTAGGCATTTAGCAGATGCTCTTATCTAGAGCGACTTAAGCAGTTTACATTTCTTTACATACAATCCTTTTATACAGCTGGATATTTTACTGAAGCAATTCAGGTTAAGTACCTTGCTCAAGGGTACAACGGCAGTGCTCCACCTGGGAATTGAACACAACCTATAAGTTACAAGCCCAGTACCCTAACCATTACACTACACTGCCGCCTGTGAATTGCTATTAAAATCTTTTTAAATTAAAAACTAAATCTAAAATGTACAATGTTTTGCTCAAAAAGAAGCCCAAGTACCACACTGATTTGACTGATTTCCACATTTGCTGTCAGATGGTGTAATATTTCACTCGATACCAGGTGTTTATTTAAAAACATTTATTTATTTAGGGGGGCTATTTGAGGAGCAGTGACTATTTACTGATATAATATTAATAATAGGTACATCTGTTCTAGGAACTGTTAAGACAAAGTCGCACGCCCTGTTCTGTTTGCAGACGTTTTATCGAGGTGTACGGAACTCTTCGGATTCTCAGCGAGAAGAGGCCGGAAACGGGTTCGAGTGAAACGCTTCACAGATGAAACGTGTTTTAAACCTGCAATTCCTCTTCTGCTTGTGTTATGTCAAAAAGATTGAGAAATGGTTTAAAGTCTTCCACAGAACCTTGTACGCTGTGTTGAACAGACATTTTATACAGCTAGGTCTAGATTGCAATGTGCTTCTGTGAGTGATAGTTTTTTTCAGACCCAAAACACACCTATACAGGCTTCACCTCGGCTCCCAGATCCAGGACGTTTCCTTCACCTGGACCCTGCCACCTGGACCGCCTTCAGCATCAGAACTACCCTGAACACATTTCTGACCTGATATATTTATGGCTCTTATTATATTCTTTGGCACTTTTTCTATGCTCTACTAGACAATTTTTTTTTTTGTAACCTGGATGGTTGTAAACTAAGCTCTTATTGTATAACTTTTCTCTTAACTACACCCTATAAGCGGTTTACTTTAACACTTTACTGTTACTGTGTGACTTCCTGTTTTGCACTTATTTTTCACTGCTCTCAACAAATGCACTTTATGTACTATGCCTTGATGGCCCTGTAAGTTGCTCTGGACAAGGGCATCTGCTAAATGAATAAATAATGTAAATATTAAACCATTTAAACACCCGGGTATTTACTGAAGCACAGGTGCAATGGCAGTGACCCACCTAGGATTTGAACCTGCGAGTTATGATGCTTCAACCGCCACACTACCTCTGCACCCCCGTTACTCGATGTTTGGTCATTTAACCATCTCTATTGTTTCATTACTCGATGTTTGGTCATTTAACCATCTCTATTGTTTCATTACTCGATGTTTGGTCATTTAACCATCTCTATTGTTTTACATATTTACATAGGTGGGAGTGAGGACTTAAGTCAGAACAGCACACTTTGTTTAATATTGATCGCGGGTACGCCAACTGGTCAGCCAATCACACAGCCTAATTTACAATGACACTTGGAAGTGGGAGGGGTCTCAGAGCCCATGGGTGCATCCAATAGCCATTGAGCTTCAACACTGCGAGTGTTTCACAGGAAGTTCACATAAAATGGGTTTGCAATTTGTTTTTTAAATGTGCAAAAGGTAGTGCGCTTTCGTTTCGTGGGTGTGTCTACGTGGCAGATGTTTTGGTGGGCCAGGCATGTGTGACGCTGGTCCGTAACTTCATTTTAAAGAACTTTAAAAACAACAAGGCACCGCTTTCTCCCATCGTGAGACGCAAAGACATTTCTGAGAGGCGCACAACGCAACTGCACAAAATATTAATCAGTCAGAAGAAGATACAAAAACTATTTATTATCATCATCAATGAGCTTTATACAATAAACTGGAAAAGAAACAATGGAGGGGGTCACAGCACGGTCAACCGCTCCCATAAATCAAAGAGAATCCAAACGGACAGCAGCGCAGGACGCCCGACGTCTCGAGACACGAAGCCAATCACAAAGACGTGAAAGTGCAGCTGGTGAATAACCCACACAGGCCCTATTAAACGGCCCGTCTTGCAAAACCTGCGATGGAAATGCGACTGCAGTTATCTGCAACTGCGCATGCCACCTGGTGTAAGCATGCAGAAGCGCAGCTCGGCTTCCAACATGGCTGCAGCGTCAGAGAAACAGGCAGAGGGAAAACAGATCCACCTAGTAACCTGGAGGCTTCAGAAATGCTCTGCTCATTAAATAACAAGGAGGCTTAAATATCCTAGAGAGGGGGTGGGGCAGGACTGCAATGCTGTCTATTAATGGAACAAACATGTACGCTTTAACATTTCCTTTTAAAAAACAGAAACAAGACAATCGGTTTAAAAAATACATTTTCGGTTGTTTTGTTTCTTAGTAGGGAGACCCCACTGGTGTGTCCGTTGTACAGAGTTTGCCCCGGTACGTGGCTGTCTGAGGGTAAGGGGCAGCTTCGCCTGCTGCTGCTGTCTGGAGCATCCGGTAGGGCGGGGGGCCTTAGCCCTGCACCTCCGTGTCTGCTGCTCCCTCCGGGTCCTCGTCGTTGTAGATGTTCTCCGCCTGGGAAAGAGGTGGGGAGACACTTGTCAGCCAATGACAACCAGCCAATGCTAGAAACAGTGTATGTGTGCCTGTGTCTGTGTGCGCGCATGCATGCGAGTGTGCCTGTGTGCATGTGCCCACATGCACGTGTATTGGACGTGCAGTAGCTCCTATACGAAAGCAGTTCCCATGGCGACACTCACCATCTGCCAGACTTGCATGATGTTGTCCTCGGAGACAGAGCAGATGATCCAGGGCTCGTTGGGGTTCCAGGAGAAGTCTGAGATCTTGGCCGTGTGCCCACCGTGGATGAACTGCCCAAGACAAGGAGATGAGCGTCAGAGCCCAAACCACACCCCAATACCCCACTGGGACACACCACGAATCAGGCCCATGATCCACCCCCTTTAACCTCACGACAGAGGGCAGGGGTCAGAGGTCAGAGTTCAGAGACAGATTCTACACACGCCAGATACTCAGCTCTGCGTTCTTAAAATTGAACATGTTGTGTCCCTACTGCTGAAACCAAAACAATCAATTTGATGCCTCTCATGAATATTCATGAAGGGGCGTTACCAAGCACAACGCTGTGGTAATGGACGTTCTGCACTGTAATACAACACCGGAACCTCTTGTAGTTAAGAAGCAGAGAGGACGGAAGCAACATAGGAGCTGAGTATCTGAATCTATAGGACCTGCGGTGCAGAGTTCAGGGGTCAGGGGCCGGACTCACCAGGAGTTCGGGAGGCCCGTCTTCAGCATCCTCTGGTGACTGCTCCTCTCCGATTTTACTGCAGAACAAAGACCCAGTTACACGGGAGAGAGACACACTGAACACAGCTGGACAGGTGGACATGCCCAGTGGACTATACCCTGTCACACCTGCATCTGTCACACGGACAGGTAAGCTCACCTGAGGTCCCACACGTTGAGTCGCCTGTCCGTCCCGCTGGAGGCCAGGATGGTCTCGTTATGGGGCGACCACTGCACCTGCAGGGGGGAAAGAGAAAACTGGTTCAACAGGGTGCCCCAAACCAGTGCGTCCCCGATTCACCTGTGCGTAGGGTGCGACTAATTAACCTGTGCGTATTGACAAATACGGTGCACACACTGAAATGCCATGCGTATCCTGAAATACGGTGCACATGCAGTGGTAACCCCTTATCACGTCCCTTATCCCCCATTAGAGGGGAACTGAGCCTTTACAAAATATGACCCAGTTTACCACGCACACAAACGTGCACACACACGCACCTGGAAGATCTCATCCTTGTGCGACTCGAAGGAGTGCAACTTCAGTTTGAGGTTCCTCAGGTCCCACAGGGCCACAGTCTGCGGAGAAACACAGAGACGTGAGGACTTTGCTCCACTGTACAGAATAGATTACACCAGTCAGCATTAACCCAGCCCAGGGCTGGATAAGGGAATAGTCATTAGAGACATGGAATGAACCAATGGGCTTCTGCTTGTCCTGCTGGGTCACTGGGTTACAGTGTCCAACCCAGCCCGTGCCCGTGCCAGTGCCAGTGCCAGCTGTGGCCAGCAGCCCCACAGGGCAACGCATAATTGGCCATAGCGTCTGCTCTCATGAACTGACAGGAGGTTGCAACAATGGTGCCTTCAAATAATATTCTGATCATGAACATTGAGGGTTAAAGACAGAGTGTGAAAGACGGGCTGACCTTGTCAGCTGACCCAGTGGCCAGGATGAACTCGCTGTAGGGGTTGAAGGACAGACAGTTGACCTCTGCTGTGTGAGCATCCACCGCGTGGCTGGGCTTGGAGGTGTTGTTGGAGCGAGTGTCCCAGCTGCAAGAGAAACACACACAGACACACACGAAACAGAGAGCACATGGTAAACATACTCCACCTCCTCTGGACTGGTCTCCACAATCTCAAAAACCTTCTGAATGAAAAAAAATTTATTTATGCACCCCCATGCCCCACAGTAACTGAAAGACTGCCTATAAAGGCACCCAGCAATCAATGCCCCCTCTGTAAAACACGCAGGCTGCACTGTGTGTGAGACAGACACATAAACACATGGGTCCGTACATCATGAGCTTCTGGTCGTCGGCCACGGAGCCGAAGAGCGACTCGTGCAGCAGGTGCCAGGAGACGTCCTCCACCACGGCCGTGTGACCCGTGAAGATCGTCTTGGCGTCCACCACCTTCCCCTCCTTCGGCACTGTGCTGATATCCCACATACAGATAGTCTGCATGTGGGGGAGGGGGGGACAGAGAGAGAGGGAGGACGAGGAGAGAGAGACGGACAGAGGTGGATGGTAAAATGGATAAATAGATGCTCCAGGCCTCAGCTGGTGCTAGGCCTAGTAAAACTCGATGTGTCCAAATAAATACAGGGCAAAAACGTACAAAAATAAAGAAGTTGTGAAAAACAGAAGGCAGGTTCTTACATGGTCATCTGAGGCGCTCAGAAGGCAGCCGCTGAGGTTGGGGTTCCAGGACAAACCGTACCCCTCTTTCTGGTGCCCTCTCAAACGCAGGTCTGGGGTGCACTCCCCGGAAGGATCTGCACACGCACACACACACACTATTAAGAAGTGCTACATGGGTGGATCTGCTGTGGGTTCGAACCATGACCCTCACCGGCCGCTCCACTCAAGAGACACGATGAGCCCACTGAGCTAAAGACCAAGGTACCCAGCCAAGGGAACCAATCACACTTTTACTGATTCACCAGGGGTTACATCAGTGGCAGACATTCACATGCCAACTCATATCTTCTTCGGTATCTGAACACAGAAATTGTGTTTCACACAGCACAGAATATGGGACTAAACCTCAGATCTTTCCCCATCTTTAATTTCCCACATATATACAGTGCCCTCCAGAATTATTGGCACCCTTGGTGAAGATGAGCAAAAAAGGCTATGAAAATGTTTTGTTGTTCATCAGCTTGCTCTTACACTCAAAATAGGAGAACTCTAACCTTTAATTAAAGGTAAAATTATTCAAAGAAATTTTTTTTTTTTTTTAATTAAAAAAATTACATTTTCTCAAAAACGTGTCACAATTATTGGCACTCCTGAAGTACTTTGTGCATCCTCCCCTTGCCAAGATAACAGAGTCTTCTCCTATAATACTTGAGATGGGAGAGCATTGGGAGACCATTCCTCCATACAGAATCTCTCCAGTTCCTTCAGAGTCCTTGGGCCTCGGTTGTGGACCCTCCTCTTTAGCTCACCCTACAGGTTTTCGATGGGGTTTAGGTCAGGGGACTGGGATGGCCACTGCAAAAGCTTGATTCTGTGGTCAGTGAACCATTTTTGTGTGGATTTTGAGGTATAATTTGGATCACTGTCCTGCTGGAAGATCCAACCAACACCCAGTTTTAGCCTCCAAACAGAGGCAGACAGATTGTTTATCTAAAATGTCCTGGTACTTAATGGAGTCCATGAACCATAAAGGTTCCCAAGGCATTTGGTAGTAAAACAGCCCAACAATATCACAGATCCACCACCATACTTCACAGTAGGGATTAGGTTATTTTCTGCATGACCATCCCTCATTTACACCAAACCCACCTATGGTGTTTGTTGCCAAAAAGCTCTATTTTTGTCTCATCTGGCCATCTGAACCCCGCTCCACTCAAAGTTCCAGTGACGTTGAGACTCCAGATGCTTATGTTTGTGTTTTGATGACAGCAGAGGCTTTCTTCTGGAAAGCCTTCCAAATAGCTTGTTGGCATGGACGTGGCATCTAATTGTAGTTTTGGAGACTTGGTGACCCCATGATGCAACCAACTTCTGCAATTCTTTAACTGTGATCCTTGGGAGAAATGTTTGCCTCTCGAACCATTCCTCCTCACTGTGCGTGGGGGCAAGCTACACGTGCGTCCTCTTCCAGGCAGGTTCACCACAGCTCCAGTTGTTTTAAACTTCTTATTGCCCTAATAGTGGAGATGGGTATTTTCAGCCATATGGGGGATGGGGTGACTTCCGCACAAAAAAAAAGAAAAAGGTTTGAACGTACCAAACCGAAAGTCCTGTACCGGTACGAATATGTGTACCATTACACCCCATATATATACATACATATACAGGAATTAAAGATAGGGAAATATATACATACAATAAAATTCAGGAATACTTAACCCTCTTGCCTGTCCTGCAGTGGGGTTTGCGATGGTTGTGAGGGTAATGGACGCACCTGGTTTGGAGGGGTGTTTTGTGTAGTCGAAGACGAGCACATCGCTGGTGGGCGTCTTGGTGGCGATGATGCAGGGATTCTGGGGCATGTAGCGGGCGCGGTTCACCTCCCCCTCGTGGTTGATCTTGATCTCGATCTCGATCTTGCCGCTCACAGAGCCGAAACCACCAAACTCTGCGGCAATGGAAGCGCGAGGAGACCATGTGGACGGACTTCCATACATACAGCCAAAAGGCGGTGGCACAAAACCCAACAGAAAACTAAATCGACAGGGTATTAAAAGTTACTTTACTGTTACGTTACCATGTTTCGCACAATCAACAAATAGTTAACTGTGCGGGTCAGTAACGTCCGGGAGCCCTCACCTCCTTTCTCGCTGTCGTAGTGGGACGCATCAAACTGCGCGTCGTCGTTCGGCAGCTGCACGCTGGCGATGACCAGGTGGTTCTGCTCGTCCGAGGTGTGTGTGCCCAGCACGAGCCGGTGCACGCTGAAGTCCTTCCCCTCAGGCCTAAACAGTTACCACACACACACACACACACACACACACACACACACACACACACACACACACACACACACACACACACACACACACACACACACACACACACACACACACACACACACACACACACACACACACACACACACACACACACACGTCAGCCTCCGGTTTATTTACCCAACTTTCGACATGCATACGGATCAGAGCGGGTACATCCCTCACATTTCCTCAATGTCTAGATGGAAAAGCATCATGCTGTGCGCAATCACACAATAATGAAACTACATCAATGACGGAGATTTCAAAAGGAAGGTCCTAAATGTGTGTATTCTTTTTGAGACTGGTCATTTGGAAAGGCATTATTTATAGCAGGGGTGGGCAACTCTGGCCCTGGAGGGCTAATTAAATCATTAAGAGCAGAAGTTGGCATGAAATCCAGAAATGGATACGGCCCTCCATGCCCATCCCTGATTTATAGTAATGAGCTAGTTACATAACATTCGGTGAATGTAAGATAAATGGTGCAAGCTATTCAGTGCTCATGACATCGGTGATGTTTTCGTGACGTTTCAGCAGCCCTCCCCTCCCCCATTTTAACAAAACACGTGTAGCGGCTGGGGGTCTCCGAGGTGGTTTCGGAACCACTGCCGTATAACAGAGGGGAACCGGTGGGGGTAACGGCACGCAGCTACCTGCTGACATCGGGAAGCCACTGGGCTGTGAGGCTGGGCCACTCCAAGGCGTGGGTCATCACCAGGTCGTAAAGGAACGGAGTGTTCTTTTTCCAGATCTTGTACTCTTCGTTTATCACACGTTCCTCCACCGCATCATCGAACGCTGCTGCTAACGCAACAGGGGCAATGCATGTTCAACAAGCTAAAGACTACCGATACGGACCACATGAATGCGATGATTTGGGCAAGGTGTTGTAGTAATACAATCTGTCACACTGACAAAATGTTATATTCACTGACAGCAAGCCCGGCTATTTAGCTAGCAGTATAATTAGCAAAACACCTTGTTTAAAAAATGTCAAAAATTGACTATATTGCCTTCACGTGAACTAGCCAACTCGATTCGATAATATGATTTTGCTTGCAAGTCCCAAGTCGGGTTAAAGGTACGTTATCAACGGTCTAGAGACAGTTGCTTTAGATCGATAACTTTAGCCAGCCAAGTAGAAAACAGCATTGAATATGGCCCCTTCATTGCACAGCTTGTTAGAATGTATACAACGTTATCTAATTAATCAGCAAGTAAGATACTTCGCCATCACGCTAACACATGTAGACACCAAGTAAGTTAACTAACTAACGTTCGCTAGCTTGTCAATTATGTAAGACAGTTGTGGGTAATTGATCAATGTTAATGCATATGTAATGCTAGTTAGCTGTGTAGGTAATATAACAACACCACATCCCGCTCGCTAAACGGCAATGAATGGCGGCACCAAAGCTAGGTAGCTAGTTAGTAATCCAATGTTAATGGCGGCCTACCGGAGCTAACTACCGAATATTGTGTGACCGACTCGGGCAACTTTCATGCATTCCTAGTTTATCGCAGAAAAAAGGCAGTGACACAGCACGATAAAACAAACGAAGAAAAGTACCTTCTTTATCAGCCATGTTGGTGCTGTTGACTATAAGATCCGAACTGAGGAATATACAGTAAACAAAGCCAGCTCTTTGTCCCAACACACTACCCACCGAAACCACTATCGCCTTGGCGCCAACTCAGTCAGGCACCGTCACCGCCGAGGACCAATCAAAGGACAGCTACTTTAAATAATGTGCTCATCATAATCATTCCGATGGAAATGTTGAGAGATTCCATTCGGTCCGAGACCCGCGTTTTCTACAAAGTTGTCGAGAACATAGAAATCGACAAATGAAAAAAAACAACTATATTAGTACACAATAATATTAGTACATTCCCTTGTTTTAAAAACTGAATATAAACATATATTTTTCAATTCAGTAATGTATCTTGACATTTATAAATAGTTAATTCAAGGACTGTACTAATTTTTCACTAATTTCACTCATTTTTCAAGTCTAAAGTTTTTCAAGTCTCAAGGCCTACTGAACAGACGATTTGGACATTAAACCTACCTGCAGGGGCTTTTATTTTTTTAAAGTTAAAGCTTACCATTGAATGGTTTATCTATATAGCAAAGTATTGGACTTCGGATTATATTCAAATAACTTATTTGAATGTTTGTATAACAAGGGATCTCAATTAGGTCTAATTCCTCTTCCTTATTATTCATAAATATGTGACTTGTGGCTTTGACAGCTTTGCTGTATAACAGAGCATGTATTTTCTTTATTACCAGGTCTTTATTACCTGTATTCACTGATCTAGGATCAGTTTTGCCGTTTAACAATAGTTAAGGTTCGGATAGACAGGGGAAACCTGATCCTAGATCCTAACTTACCTGAAACCCTTTATGAATATAGGCCTTGGTATCTCCAGGAGTAGCTATACATTTTAAACATTTCAAAACATCTTCGAAATGTAAGTTATTAGCATTCACAATGATATTTTTTTCAAGTTTGATTTTAACTTCAGTAGGCTATACACATACCTTTATCGGTGTACATACATTGCTTTAGGCCTACAGTATATGTCTTGCAGCTAAACCTGCAACAAATTAATCTGGCTCCTGTATTTCCTCAGAAGCAAATATTTATAAAGGAATTAATTTTAAATCATTGTATTGTCATTATTTCCTTACAATTAATTGCCCAGACAAGAAAAACAAATTCACATCCACTTTCATATTTGTAACAGCGTGTTGGGAAGGTGCGGGCAGGCAAAACGTGGAGACGATAATGGACTCTATGGCATATTCCTGCACCTCTGACCATGGATGCCCCCACATTGTAAGATGTAAAATATAATTATGGCTTAAAATAAATGGCACTTATGAGGTAAAATTTCCAGTGGGATGTAGAGGCCAATGTCCAGGGTCTCCAAAGGGTGACAGTATCAAATCACCAATCGTGATAAAACAAAAAGTATCACGATCGGTGACTTGATATTGGGGGTGGGGGAACAGGGACGGATATCAAACCGTTCTTATCCATGTTTTCAGTAATGATTAAAAATGAGAATAGAGGTAGCCTATATGGCTGCATTAGCCTATAACATTTAATTGTAGTCTTTCATTCATGATGCACGAATGAGTGAATTAATTAACGAATAAGCCAATCAAAAAAACAAATCAGGCATGGAATCAAACATAGGCTACCGTAATCATTGTTGAATTTGATATTTATGATTTTGCCTGCGGACCGAGACAGTATTTATTCAGTCACAACAGCAACAACGAGGTGTTCTAGTGTTAATTTATTTTGAATATTTAAAATAAAACATAATACTCTCTGGCTTTTCATTTGGCTCGGTCGATTGTTTTGGCTTGCAATTGCACCATTGTAAACCTCGTTTAAGTGCAGGTAGCGGGTTTAAATACCACTAAATAGGTAACTATGTAAAATATTGATATAACCTACATTATGCTTAACGACTATAAACCACTCTTCACAAAACAAAATCAACAGTCGTCCTATAGGATCTCACGCTGTATACAGGGAGATAGTATGAAACATGTTTTTGTTGTGTCGGTGTCACCCTCTTCTGTTCGCTTTTGGATATCGCATGCTGCAAGCACCGTGATTCTGTGTATGCTACAGCCTGTATAACAACAGCCTACTCATGAAATGTATATATTACCACGCTCATTCATAAATGGAGACAACTTGATGATAGCATAATCCCTCAACCTCGAGCAGCTCATTTTAATGGCACCCAGAAGTGTATCTGATATGTATTTTATGGGGGATAAATGTGACCGTTACTACAGTAACCTAATACAAAGTCAATTGCCGTTTAGTCAGTCCCCTCTAGTAGGGAGCTCCACGAAGACAACCACCTGTTGCCGACATCCCGACCTGAATTGTTAAGGCTAGCAAGGCTAACGTCAGCGAGCGTCTTTTTTTAAACTAGTTGTTACGCAAACATTCCAGCAATACGTCTGTAATAAACAACACACATCTGTCCTGTATTATACAAATGGATTGGAACATAAAAATTAAGACGAGCGCTGTATTAAATATCATTCTTGTCTTGTGAGATGGTAGAAGCCTATTTGCAGTACAAAAGAAATCGTTCACCTTCATTGCCAATTAAACTATTCAAATGTGTTCACGACAGAACATAATGACCGTGGACTTGTAAACGTTTATACTAATGTTTTCCTGTAATTAAACCGCGAACGTTCACCGGGTTCGATCGCAATAGTTGCGATAGCCTATAACGGGGTGCAATAACGTACTCGCTTGCTTCTTCCCCACCCGCGAAATCGACCACAGAACTTTGCTTTCCCACAGCAACCCACAGCTGTGCGGAAATGACACAGCAGGCGAGTACCGTCACGTCACGCGAGAGGGCACAGACAAGAAAAAACACGGCGGACACTAACACGGACAACACTCACCCGTGTACAAAACACCGGGATATGAGCTGCGGACATGTTGTTCGCACATTAAACTAGTTTGGAAGACAGCGTGAAATCGCCAAGGTAAGTTTATAACTAGGTAATGGTATTTTTGAAAGCAATAAACCAAGAGACGGGGGAAAAACTCGTCCGCGGATATTTTTCTTGCCGCGTCACGCAATAAGAATTCCTCTAAAAAATAAAAGCCGTGTGAACATGGGCGTGGGCAGGGTTTTTTACTGTCACGTTTGGCTAGACTGTTCTTATTTGCAATTTAAGCTCAAAGTTTTAGTAGAAGGTTAGGAAAGTACGAGAGAAAGAGGTAGCTACGTCTCCCTCTCAGGTTGTTGTGGTTCGTGGGCTGCTAGTGGAAGAATGAGGAAGTGAAGTAGTCCGGGAGTCTGGCGAGTTTCAGGAGCGCGTGAGGTAGACACGGAGTCACAGCGCCCCTCAAACGCGCCCGGCGAGTCGATATATTGCACCCTTAAAAACAATGAAGTTTGCCACAAACACAACACACAAGTGCCCTGCAAGAATGTTTCAAGTGTGTTTCAACTGAACGTCACTGAAATAGCTTAAAAGTCATCAGTTTCCCTGTGGGATTTAGGTATACTAAAACCATGTATTGTAAAACAATATGTGGTCCATGCCTAATATCGACTCACAGGGAGACCAGCGTGCATATAGGGTTTAATTATTCGATGGTCAGTACACTGAACGTCTTTTCTTGATGCTCTAGGACATGAATTCCTCCGAGTATGTGGAGAACTCGGATGAGGAGATGTCAGAGAAAGGTGAGCCTGCAAGTTACACTTCATTCTGCAATCCTAGAACAGGAATTCAGCAACGTCTGTAATGATTTATTGGTGTTCGTAAAATGCTGGTTTTGTCACTGCTGTTGTACCCCTGAGCAAGGTGCTTAACCTGAATTGCTTCAGTATATATCCAGCTATATAAATGGATTTTATGTATACTGTATAAGTTGCTCTGGATAAGAGGATTTGCTAAGCAAAAAATATAATGAAAATATTTTTTCGGATTAAAATGTATCTGTAGTTTGTTTTGTTTGTCTGTTGACCCTCCTTGTTTTTAGTCGTGACAAAACCAGTGTCCCCTTGGGGATTAATAAAGTATTCCCTACTCTGCTATACTCTGCTCGATGGTACTCTATGGTACTCTGCTCTACTTTACTCTAGTCCACTGTACTCTGCTATGTTATACTCTTCTAAAATGTGCTATACTCCACTGTACCCTGCCATACTCTACTCTGCAATACTTTGCTCTATGATCCTCTCAACCCAGTTAATGTGAATGAAATAGCTATTTTAGATGTGGAAATGATGGAGACTTCCCATGCATGGTTTCGTTCGGCAGAGAGGCTGTCCTTGTGCCGGGTGAAGATGGAAACGGAGGACCCTGTCAGTTGTGAGGAGTCTGTAAGCCCCAGGGGGAGGGTGCTGTGCAGCAGTACTGACGGAGTGGGCAAGCGGACCGCAGCACATACCATCTCTGATGGGCCGAACGCCGAGCTGGACCAGATCACCGCCAGCACCAAGAGGGTGAAGGTGTCGGCAGAGGTGAGGGAACCATGGCAACGTGGAGGGGCTGTTCCAGCACGTGGTTGGCGGTACACACTTCGGAGGAGAGAGCGTGCTTGCCTGCACTAGATAAGACATTACCTTTAAACGTATGTTGTTCTAAATACAGTACTGTGCAAAAGTCTTAGGCCACCCCAAAAAAATCTGTTTAAAGCTATTTATCTGGGCAGTAAGTGTTTATTTACTTGGAAAAACACTATAACATTAGAATAAATACGAATAAATATTAATACAATAAAAAGTAACAAGAATTTCTTGTGGTTTTGTGAGATCTGAGATTTGTGAGTTTGATAGACATAATATCATAGTATTGCATCAACAAGGCAATTCTCAGCGAGCAATAACCTGCCTAACCCGATTTTCAAGATGTGTTGTTAAAGCTGTCATAAAGAAATTTGAAGAAACTGGGCAAAGTTGAAGACAGAAAACACTGATGAACAGTACTTAAAGGTCACTTCCTTGAGGGACAGAAGGAAATCCAGAGAAGTGTTTGCTCAGCATCTGGCAGAGTCATCAGGCACCAAAGTACACGCTTCGACTGTGAGAAGAAGTCTTACAAGAAATGGTGTTGTAGGGCGTGTTGCAGCTAAGAAACCAGTCTTGTGGAAAGGCAACAAGCAGAAGAGATTGAAATATGTGAAAGACCATAAAGCATGAAGCGACAACCAGTGGCAGAAAGTCTTATCGAGTGATGTGTCCAAATTTGAAATTTGTTAGAAGTACATTGATGCCTGTCTGCAGCCTTCTGTGAAGCACGGTGGTGGCTCTGGCATGGTCTGGGGGTGCATTTCAGCCAATGGTGTAGGGGATCTGGTCAAAATCGATGGAATTATGAATGCTGAGAAGTATAAACAGATCTTGATTCATCATGCTGTACCGTCGGGAAAACGTCTAATTGGAAAAAACTTTATCTTTCAGCAGGATAACGACCCCAAACACACTGCAAACACGATTAAGACCTACTTGGAGCAGAAGTGTGCAGATGGAACACTCACAGTATTAGATTGGCCACCTCAGAGCCCCGACTTCAACATAATTGAAGCTGTGTGGGATCACTTGGACAGAGAAAAGAACAAAAAGCAGCCAAAGTCAAAAGAAGAGTTATGGTAAATCCTGCAAGAAACAAGAATTTACCACAGGACTATTTTTTAAAATTACACCAGTCTACCAAAGCGAATTTCTTCAGTTTTGCATTCTAAGGGAGGCCACACAAAATACTGACTTGTTTTAAAAACACAATAAGTGTTTGTTACTTTTCATTGTATTAATGTTTCTTTGTGTTTACTTCAATGTTATATAGTGTTTCTTTCGACTAAATAAACACTTACTGCTCAGATAAATGGCTTTAATTAGAATTTTTCAGAATGGCCTAAGACTTTTGCACAGTACTGTATATATTTTTTGTTTTTCAAGATTAACAACCATGCCAATTCATAGTAAGGATCCCTCATCAGAAGCTGATTTATTCTTTGTCTAATATTGTAGCTGTGCATTTGTGCTTTTTACATTTAAGTTTTTTGCCAGGAAAATAAGTTGAAATAAATCTCCAATGTCTTGTCAATGTAAACCAGTTAAATAAATAAAAAACGACTCGAACAACTTGAGTTTAAAGGGAACCTATAATGGCTGTCCTCCCCAAATTGAGACGCAGTATATAAACCAGTATATATAAGCCACAGTATATATTAGATTTCAGTGCAGAATTGCTTTGGGTGCAGTGCGGGTTTGAAACAATGCCTCTGTGTCGTGTCGCCGTACAGGGGACGAGGACAAGGCAGCACCTGGCGGAGAGAGGCGGTGAGCATGTGGCCAGGCCACACCCCTCGGGCCCGATGACGTCACCAGTGGAGAACAGAGACCCGCCTCAGGAGAAGACGATAGCGTCGTACAGGAAGCCGCTGTACAGCATCTCCCACCGGATCATCGAGAAGAAGGCGGCCTCGGGTCTGGACCAGCACCCCCTGCAGGAGCCTGTGGGCCGGTCGAGCTACAGCGGCCTGGTCTTCCCCAAGGTGAGCAGCGACGGGGCGACGGGCCGGCGCGAGCCCAGCCCCGCCATGACAACCGTCACGACCTCGGAGACCGACTCGGCCCTCTACCCGCTGATAGAGAAGATGTTCTTCATCCTCAACACCCTCAACTCCAGCATGACGCAGCTGCACAGCAAGGTGGACCTGCTCTCGCTGGAGGTGACGCGCATCAAGCGGCGCATCGACCCACCCTCCGAGCAGGTGGCGGAGTTCCAGCCGCCGCCCGAGTACCGGCTGACGGGCGAGGAGCTGCGGCAGCTGGCGGAGCAGACGCCGTCGGCCGGGGAGCTGGGCTGCAGGCTGCTGGTGCAGCTCTTCCCGGAGCTGTTTGCCTCGGACTACAGCGGCAGCTGCAACGCTTGCGGCACGGCCAGCAAGCGCACGCCCGACTCGCTGCACCTGCAGCTGGTGCGCAACTACGTGGAGGTGTGTTTCCCGCTGGTGAAGAGTGGCGAGGCCTGGCAGGCCGAATGCCTGCCACAGATCAACGACTTCTTCAACCGCTTCTGGGCACAGAAGGACATGGAGAGCAGTGGCGGCGGAGGGGGGGCGGGCCCAGGGGTCGCGTGCGGCAAGCAGGCCGTTGGCCTCGGACTCGGGTTCGAACTGGACCAGGCACGGGCCTGCCGCTACATCGACGAGGATGGGCAGGACGAGAGCCTGTCGCTCGAGTCCGGCGGCGACGACAACAACGGCGGGGGCGGTAGCAACGGCAACGTGGCGTCGGACCTGGTGTTCGACGTGCAGGAGGTTGGCGAGGACCTGGACGACCTTTCGTCCCCCGGGGACTTTGCAATCTTCCTCATGCACCGGCTCTTCCCCGAGGTGTTCGATGAGGGCAAGGCCCCCGAGGGCTATGGCGTGTACGACAGCGAGGGGGCGGCGGCGGCGGCCAAGTTGCTGCTGGACTCGGACCGGCTGGAGATCATCCGCAAGTACATGGAGGCGAACTTCCCGGACGTTCCTGAGGACAGCTGGCTGCAGCTGTGCTTCCAGCGCATGGAGGAGGTGCTGGACAGCGGCGCCCACGGCGATGGCAGCGAGCCCGAGATCGCCCGTGGCGACGAGAGCTACGACTCCGCCAGCCTGCCGGACGACGTGTCCGTGGTGAAGGTGGGCGGGGACTTCGGCGACTACGACAGGCCGGGACTGACTCGCAAGGCCAAGAAGTCGTCGTCGCTGGTGCCCGTCGACTTCGACAAGGTGGAGATCCCGCCACCGGACTTTGACACGCCGCGCGAGTACCTGCTCACGCGCGAGCAGCTGCGGAGCAACTACGAGTGCAGCCTGTCGATCGGCAACTTCGCCTCGCGTCTGCTCGTGCTCATGTTCCCGGAGCTCTTCACCTACGAGAACGCGCGCAAGAACTACAACTGCAGCGGCTCGCTGGGCAAGAAGCAGCTGGACCCTGTGCGGGTCAACCTGATCCGCCACTACGTGCAGCTGCTGTACCCGCGGGCCAAGAACGACCGCGTGTGGACGCTGGAGTTCGTGGGGAAGCTGGACGAGCGCTGCCGCAGGCGGGACACGGAGCAGCGGAGGTCCTACCAGCAGCAGCGCAAAGTCTACGCCCCCGACCTCGAACCCGAGCCCGCCGACTTTGCCCCCGCCGTCGCCGCCGCCGCGATCTCCGCCTGCCAGGTGAGCCAGGCGGCGGGGCAGCTCACCGCCGAGCGCTTCAAGGACGACGTCGAGATCCCGCCGCTCCCGCCGGAGAAGAGCAGTAAGGACTTCTGCAAGATCCCGCTGGAGGAGCTGGCGGTGGGGGCGCCAGACTTCCCCGTGCCGTCCGTGTACCTGCTGTCGGACGGCGAGGTGCGGGAGATTGTGCAGCAGAGCCTGTCGGTGGGGAACTTCGCCGCCCGCCTGCTGGTGCGCCTCTTCCCCGAACTCTTCACCCAGGACAACCTGCGGCTGCAGTACAACCACTCGGGCGCCTGCAACAAGAAGCAGCTGGACCCTGTGCGGCTGCGGCTCATCCGCCATTACGTGGAGGCCGTGTACCCCGTGGACAAGATGGAGGAGGTGTGGCACTACGAGTGCGTGCCCAGCATCGACGAGCGCTGCCGGCGGCCCAACCGCAAAAAGTGTGACATCCTCAAGAAGGCCAAGCGCTCCAGCACCGTGTCATATCTATGAGGCCTACGGGGTTCTCCGCTCAGCGCTCTCTCACAAAAAACATGTATTATTTGCACAGTTCCTTTACTTTCTTAAAAAAAAAAAAAAAAACATGTCTGCATAAGCTGAAGATAATTGACTAAAAGCTCACAGAAATGTCCTTTCTGATTAGGCTGATTTTAGTTTAGGATTAAGCCGATGACTATTAGGAGCCACTAGGAGTTTTAGTTTATGCCTGTAGGACATGTTTGTAAAATTAGCTATATAGCACCAGACAGTATATTTGTTAGAGGAAAACTATAACTTTGATGCAACAAAAGATGTAATAGAGTTTATTTATATATAATGCCAAAATAATATTGTTGTAGGTGATTCTAACCTTTAACTGGGAGCATCCCATATGTTCATATGTTAGCCTTAAAGACACAGTACCTGTAAATATGGAATTTATAAGGGCTTGTGGGTCCAGTATATATCAGTTTGTCACCCTCTGGTTTGATTACAGTAATTGAATGAGGGTGTCTCAGAGTCAATTAATTTGTGTACTGAAGCTGTTGTGCATTTTTGATGGATATTTTATGAACAAACTGCACTGCCTCTCCTTAAGGTGATTTATGCCTGCTGCTTCTGTAGAGCTACATTTAGGTAGCCTGGGTCGACAGGTAACAGCCAACATAAAGAAAACATTGCGCCAGCACGAGCCGCTAGAACGGCCTCAGTGCACCTTGGCATAGATTCTACAAGTGTCTGGAACTCTATTGGAGGGATCCAACGGCTTTCTTCCATGACAAATTCCATCATTTGCAGTTTTGTTGATGCTGGTGGAAAACGCTGTCTCAGGCGCTGCTCCAAAATCTCCCATAAGTGTTCAATTGGGTTGAGATCTGGTGACAGAGACGGCCATGGCATATGGTTTACATCAATTTCACGCTCATAAAACCATTGAGTGACCACTCGTGCTCTGTGGATGGGGACATTGTCATCCTGGTAGAGACCACTCCCATCAGGATAGAAATGCTTCACCATAGGATGAAAGTTATCACACAGAATGGCTTTGTATTTATTGGTGTTTACCTTGCCCTCTAAGGGGTTGAGTGGAACTAAACCATGCCAGGAAAATTCATCCCACAGCATAACAGAGCTGCCAGAACCCTTCATTTACTCAAGTGGTTCCTTTATTTTGACAGTTACCTGTACCTCAATGTTCAGGACACAAGAATGGAAATTAATCTTGATATGAAACGTGTAGCTTCATAAGGAATCTAACTTGACCTGATAATTAGCTGTATTGTTGCCTGGGGAGGGATGGTTTGTTTGGCGGGATTGGAAGAGCATCTTCTCTGGTCTGTCCAGCATCAGCTGCGCATGGAGTGTGCTCCACAGACACAATGACTGCCCAGCTGAACGGCTAAACTGATTTTCATTCAAAATGAAAAACAAACAAAACTTTTATTTTTTTATTTTTAGTTTGGCACTGCATGCAGTCATTCACTGAACCGTGAAACTGTGTGAACAGAAGTAGTGACACATCTTTCATTCCTTGCTAAAATTCCATTCAGTTGACAGATGAGTGAGGTAAAATACCATAATCAAGGTTACATAATTCAGCAAATATATATATTATATATATAACTGGGAGGTAGTGCCATCAAAATATCCACAAAAAATGAAATGCTCGGTGCACTGTTCTACTAAAGCTGTTTAAAGAATGCTGAACATTGTTTGTCACACAAACAGACCCAAGGTGACGTGATTGGGGCCTCCTTAAAGACGATACAGCAGTATTACTGTCGTACAAGTGAATAAGCTACAGGTGTGCTGGAGCGGGGGAAACATTCCCGAGGCCGGGCAGATTCTGGTTAATGAGCAGAGATGGGGTGGGGGGGCTGCATTCTTGGTCAAACTCTGAGGGTCGGTCTCCACACTGCGTCAAAGGGCGAGTTTCTGCTCGTGCACCCTGGTCATCAACGCACAGCACCAAATTCTGTGTTGATTTACAGATCCGTGGGATCCAGCGTGTTCACCGATCTGCATTTTGCATGGATTGGCTAATGTAGCAGCCACGGTGAATGGGCTAAGTCGTACACGTCTATTAATCGGTGCAGAATTTAGAGATGCGTGTTGACGTCCTCTATACGACCAGGGCGTACACGCTGAAAATCGTGCACCAATAAACATTTTTACAACTGCAAGCCTTGATCCACGCGACATCAAGGTTGGTGAATATAGTGTTCATAAATTGCCCAGAGTTGGGTGAGCATTCCACCTCGGCTGCAACTGTCAATGGAGGGGACGCTAGTGATGGGAGATTGAGGTGCCATGACACCAAAATGGGTGGAGCCACAATTATCTGTCAGTCACTGATTTGTTTGAACGAATCAAAAGGTCTTGCTCTTTATTTTTAGTGCCGTGATACCTCACTCACCCAATCACTACGTAATGTATCATCTGGGTGCAGCATCTGCGCATACCGTCGCAGGCTGTACACAAGTCTGCGTGGGAGCCGTCAGACTGAGGGGGGACACTCGGGACAAAGGGTGCATGCAGCGCGGCTCATGTAGGGTCGTTGGATGTTATAGCGGGACCGTGTGAATCACAGTACATATCAGTTCAAATCCACCCAAAAGTGTCCATCTGCGCAGACGGCCAGGGCAGGTGGAGACGCAGGCTTGCAGGGGTAACAAGAGTGCAGTAAGGATGTCAGCCCTGTGCAAACGCATCAGACGGCTCAGACTCACAGTCCGATCACGATGCCCGGTGTACATTACATGGGGCCTTGAGAGGAAGGCCTACAGCAGGGTCGGGGGTCAATTACATCTCAGTTCAGTCAGTCAGTAAATTAATATAATTAATTGGGAAAAACCTCCATAGAACTTTCTGGGTATTTGTCCAATTCGTTAATTGAATTTCAACTAATTTCCTGAAATGAAATGGAATTGACCCCAACCCTAGCTTGCAGTTGTTCAACCCAAACAAAATAGCCTTTTTGTGTGTGAAATTTGAGGACAGGAGTGGAGCTGTGGGTGCGTTAGGCAGGTAGCAGAACACACTCTCACTGAACCCTTACCTTCAGTCCGTCAGACTAAGTGCAGTTACGTAGGATCCACAGTGATACAGAGTGACTTAAAATATGGGTTTCATCGCTGCTTTAATTCAGTGGTTCCCAAACCGCTCCTCGGGTACCTCCAGCCAGTACATGTAATGTTCCAGTTCCACCACCAGCGCACCTAATGCAGCTAGTTATCTACCCAACGATTAGTTGAATCAGGCTCGCTGGTGGCAGAATTTCACAAATACACGGACCGGCTAGGGGTCCCCGAGGAGAGGCTTGGGAACCACTGGCTTAATTGACCTCCAGTCAGAAGCAACCATTGGCTCACACGGCTAATATACAGTACGTGTGGATTTCAACAACGGGTCAACAAATTAAAAATAACACCATGGTTACGGTGTTCAGGCTCTAGCTCTGACTGACTAACATCTGCCTTGGACGCTCGGACTCCCAAACCGCGGTACATATTTGTCACAGAATAACTAGTTTGTTATTAAACTTTATAAAAACAAGTACTTGGTGTTATGTCTTCATTTAACAGAGATTGGGATTCCAGTGGGACAGACATGGCACTCACTCGGTACAATAAACTTCACCTTTATTGCTCTCCAAGGTTTACAGAACACGGTCTGGCAGCTGTACTTTAGTAACTTGCGTTTCTTACAATACCAAGGTCATGCATTCATGCGTTTCCACAATGGCCGAGCACCCATATGATTTCTACACCCACATTCATGATGGGGAGTATCAAAAAAATATATAATAAAATGGAAGAAAAGGGGGAATGTTATCGTACGACACCACTCCCACGTGTGCGCTCCTCATCTCGGTCCTGCCAAAAACAAGGCACAACAGCCTGGCCCTCTTACCAAAAGTGTCTGAATTTCATGTCAAAATTCAAAAACTTTTCCCTTTCAGATTTAAAAAAGAAAAAGAAAAATGCTATCACAAAATAAGATTGTGAAGCTATTCCAATTTGTATTGATTATTCAGCAAATTATTGCTTGACTGATAATCAATGAATATAAATGGAAACAGAGTAATCATCGGTTTAAAGGTATGGGGTTAAGCCTCTATTTCAAGCTGACAAATAGGACAAGACTGCCTTTTGAATGTGACTTCAAGTCAACACCCTTTTTTTTCTTCTTTTAAATATCCATAACCCAAACATTTCTTACTTATCGCTCATTGCTTTCAAAATATATATACAATATACACGTGTTACAAGAAACAAACCCGATTTGACACATTTAAATTCAAGGCCATGTATTCAAGGCCCCTGAAAGAGCCAATGTAAAAGCGCTTTCACGCCTGGCAGAAACACACACTCGCCAAATCCTCTCCGACATGACAGTGCCAGACCGCACTGGGGGTGTTATTCTCGTGTTATCCACTGGAGGCGCTACTGTCTGGGGCGCAGTGTCCAGGAGCCTCAGGGCTTGAAGGCCTCGTGTTGGGGCAGCTTTAGGTGCTTCCAGCGCCTCAGCACCACTTTGTACCTCTCCGCATCCTTCGTCACCGCGGTAACCTTCTTGAAGATGACTCTCATCACGGTGACTGTGTCCGTCGCCTTGTCCTCCTCCAGCACCAGGTCCAGTGTGTCCCCGATTTTGACCTGCAGGAAGAACAGGGAATTTGGGGGAGAGAGAAACAGTGGTGAGAACCTGTGATAACATGATCCTTTTGTTTGCCAAATGACTGTCCTTGGGGACGACAATTTGTTTTTTTTAATCGACTCCAGCTTGTCAAGGGTCAAGGACAGCTAGTATATATATATAGATAGATACAATAGATCAATACAAATGGACAGATAGAGAAGACGTCTATAAATATATTACATAGATACATATCTACAGGCAACTGCCAAAATCAAGGCAACAGGTATCCACTGGTACCGACCATTGCACTAACCGACAGACACTTGCGATACTGCACCTGTTCAAAGTATCCCTCATTTACTCAAGTGGTGACTTTATTTTGTCAGTTACCTGTATATCAGATGGACAGGCAGAGCGACTGACCAATAAGACAGATTATTTATTAGTCACTAATGGGAAATTGGTTACAATCAGAACACTCTGGTGAGGCAGTCTGGAAACAGTGTAGCCTCCATAGACCTAAAGCAGCTAGAGCCAAGCAAGGCTGGGCTGGGATTTGTGGACTCTTGGATGGTTGCAATTGGTGGGTCTTACATCTGAGCCAAGAAGAAAACAACACTGTACAGCTGGGAGACGCCCATCTTTTGGATGCGACGTTAAACCGAGGTCCTGACTCACTGGGGCCATTAAAGATACCCTGGCACTCATCGCTAAGAGGAGGAGGTTGCCCAGTGTCCTGATCAAATTCCCAACATGCTACCTAATTATCCTCAGTTTCAATGAACAGATTAATCCCTCACTCTCACTCTTTGGCTCTCGTTCTGAGCCAAAATGGCCACAGTGTGGCCTCCCGGGTGGTCTAGTGGTTACAACGTTCGACGCTGGCCAATGCGACTGGGGTTTGATTCCACTGGCCGCGCTAGAGACGGCACTGGCCGGAAATGCCACTAGGGGCAGAAATCACCCACCCTCCCCTGACTGCAAAGTGCTTTGAGATCAATAAAACAGGATATACAGTACCAGTCAAAAGTTTGAGTACACCTTCCAAGCGGGCACTCCTTCATTCTTGAGCAAGATAACGACCCGAAACACACCTTGAAGTTGTGCAATAACTATCTGGTGAAGGGGGAACGTGAAGGACAACTCAAACTAAGGACCTGGCCTGCCCAGTGTCCAGACTTCAATCCCATAGAACTGGAAAGAACAGTCAAAGCAAAGCAACCCACAAGTGCCTCTGGGAATTGCTGCAGGAGAGCTGGGAAGACATATCGGGTGATTTCCTGCTGAAACGTATTAACCGAATGGCCCGTGTTTGTGAGGCTGTTATCACAGCAAAGGGTGGCTATTTTGAGGAATCCAAGATTCAATTTTCAATTAAATTTGATTGAACATTGCTTTGATGTTCCTTTTCTTTATCGTTACATGTGTTTTTTGTAATTTTCAAGTATTTAAAGAAACTTACATGGTGTAAAACATTGTCAATTATGAGATAAACCTAGTTTCCAGCAGGTGTACTCAAACTTTTGACTGGTACTGTATATATACTTTTTTTTTAAACATATATATATATATACACGTGTTGTGAAGGAATAGATGTTGGCCACTCACCGTTTTACTCTTCTTGATGAGCTTCTGTCCATTGAGCCTCAGCTTGTTGCTGTAGAAAGCATGATCAACTTTGCTTAAAAGAAACAAAAAAAGAGGAAGGAAGTAAAATCCATCATTAGCAGACATCTTAATAGACAGGCACAACACCCTACAGAACCTTGGCAGCAGTGCTGCAGGTACACGGTAATAATTTGCTTATGCCCAAACTACTACACAGCGTCTTAGCCCTGATTCAGCCCCTTTACCTACTCTTGCAAGCTTGCCACATATCTTGGTGAGACCTGATGACTTGGTGAGTGCTAAACTGCTGCAATTGCACCTTGGCTTGACACCTTAGAATGTGTAGTGTATGTTTAACCTTACGGTACTATGTTTAGCCTGGTGGAGCCTGACCAGGCCGCTCATAACCTTACGGTACTATGAGCCTGACCAGGCCGCTCATAACCTTACGGTACTATGAGCCTGACCAGGCCGCTAACCTTACATAACCAGGCAGCTCATAACCTACGGTACTATGAGCCTGACCAGGCCGCTCATAACCTTACGGTACCTGACCAGGCCGCTAAGAGCCTGACCAGGCCGCCATACTAACCTTATAACCTTAACCGGTACTATGAGCCTGACCAGGCCGCTCATAACCTTACGGTACTATGAGCCTGACCAGGCCGCTCATAACCTTGAGCCTGACCAGGTACTATGAGCCTGACCAGGCCGCTCAGCCTGACCAGGCCGCTCATAACCTTACGGTACTAAGAGCCTGACCAGGCCGCTCATACCCTTACAGTACTATGAGCCTGACCAGGCCGCTCATAACCTTACGGTACTATGAGCCTGACCAGGCCGCTCATAACCTTACGGTACTAAGAGCCTGACCAGTCCGCTCATACCCTTACAGTACTATGAGCCTGACCAGGCAGCTCATAACCTTACCCTGCGTTCTAACAGCGGGCGATTCGGCAACTAGTTGCCCGCCGAAATGCATTAATTGTCTATGAGAGCGGGCGACTGCAGGCAATTCAGCGATTTGTGGGCGTGGCGGCGACACAGAAAAGTTGAAAATCCTGAACTTTCGGGCGATATCGCCCGGTAAGAGCCAATCAAATTCATGTGTTGCTGTTTTTACCTTCCACGCGGAACCAACACATCACCAAAATGTGGTTCCTAGTTCTGACACTTCAACATGAATAAGGAGAAACTGATAACAGCGGTCTGCAGTACCCCCATACTTTATTTAATCCTAAAAGCATACATATTTATAGCTAGCTAAACTTATATGGCCTGCATACATCTTATTTAATGTTTGTGTTGGTTAAAAGGCAATTTTTTATCGCATGGGTACGTTTGGAAAAACGTGCCGAGACAAATTGCGAGCCGTTTCAGCGCAAGTAAATGGCCGCAATTGTAAAAAGCCTTCTGAGTTTGAGTTTGCGGTTCATGATTGAAGGAAACAATACTGCTAGCCAACTAATATTTATAATAAAGATTCTCAAAATCTATGATGAACTATTCGTTTACCATGCAAAAATTTCGTAAGCACGTTGGAAGCACTTTGAGGAGGCCATTCAAGCGTGACAACACACGTGGGGAACGCCCACTGGGCGATTTCATCGCCTAGTATCGCCCGCTGTTAGAACGTGGGGTTACGGTACTATGAGCGTGACCAGGCTGCTCATACCCTTACAGTACTATGAGCCTGACCAGGCTGCTCATAACCTTGCAGTACTATGAGCCTGACCAGGCTGACACTCAGACATAAGAAAAAACTGCCCAAGTTCTGAGGATGCACTTTCCTAATAGACCAAAGTTCCGTTAATAATTGACTAATCATGACCTCATGTAGGTGGAGCGCCAATTGGAGGCAGCAATTCAAGCCAACACAACCACTGACCTATGACATACGCACGCTAAAATGTGGTAGAACCAATCAGATTGCAGGAAACAAATTGTAACTTCCCTTTCCAGATGCTCTGGGAGGGAGAGAGGGCTGGCGGAGGTTGGAAGAGAGGGTGTTCCTCTTTTTGACTTTTGATGTTCCTTTAATGAAACACAAAACCTTTCCACCATTACATAACAGAAATAATGTTCCATCCTAACCTCTGCCTCTACCTTGTGCCGCCTCTGGAATCTGTACCTCAGCCCAAACACAAACTCCCCAAAAGGCTCGGACTCCACCAATGGGCTGTGGAGAATAGGCTCCTCCCACAGCCATAGCCCGCTCTCCAGACCCCCCCTCAAGGCAAGCTCTCAACAGCCACCACGCTCTCAACACCATCACACAGAACTCTGTGAGACCTGCGGTGTTAAGGCTCTCTGTCCTCATCGGGAACAGCTGCCGATCCAGCCCCATGCCGCCGGCTCATCTAAGCAGGGCAGACGCTTACAGCAGAGCTCTGGATGGCTATAATCAGCCTGCACCCTGAAGGCCGGCGCCAATGCTGACCCGACCAAAATAAGTCCACCAGCTTCTGCTGGGTCGCAGTCAGCAATCCACCAAAGGGGGGTCAGTACGTCCAGCCAACGCCACAGTGAGGAGCCACCAGTTCTACTGGCAAATACATCTCCCAACACTTTTAAGCCCGACCACACCAATTGTACCCCTCCTGGAAGCAGAGACAGGGTACACACTGAGGTACGTTTGAAACAACCACCTATGTTGCCGGCGCTGAAAGTGGAGTAACAGCCACAAAAAGTCCCTTCAGCCAAATCCCACTCTCGATAAGTTTACTGACCAAACTTTCTTCTTAAGGAGAACTACTACAGCCTTGTTCATCCTCGAGGCCGAGCAGATGTGCTCACAGCCCACCTGCTCCCTGACCACGAGCAACACATCCTTCACTGTCCCACCGCTCTCCGGCACACACACCAGAACCTGTGACGAACAAGAGGCCATCCCAGCCTTCTCCTACCCTTACTGCTTACTCTCAGCTCAGAGAGAGAGCTGGTGTCAAAAGAAAGGTGTTCCTCTTGTTCCTATGTTATGTAATGACATAGCCCAGGCTCAAACCTGCAACTGTAGGGACTCATAGCGCTTTCTCATTTCCACACTCACTTGTGTGAGATGTCCATTCCAGCCTTCATGATTACGTCATAGCGGAAGGACTGCACAGACCTCTCCTGGTCTTTGTAGTCTTTGGGCAGATGGGGGTCATCCTGTAGTTCATCCTCATAGTCGCTGGCTTCTGGGTCATCTTCCTCATCCTCTCCCTCTAACTCCCGAGTGGCCTTTCTTCCTTTCTTCGAGCCCTTGTTGGTTTTGAACCTCACCAGGTGTGTAGACCAGCTCTGAGCGGGACACAAGAAGCCTGGAGCCAGGCGCTTCCCCAACACCAGCGGGGACACAGAGCTGCACACTTGGCGACTGAGCGTTGGTCTCGGGCAACCTGCTGACGAGTGGCAGCCGTGAACCAAAGCGTCCCTCGGTAATGACGTCAGCCCCGCTAACTGTCTGAACATCAACACCGGCACCCTCAAACCCATCATGGCCGCCACCCCTATAGAGCCACACAAAAAACAAGACATTACAAAAAATGTAAATATTGCATTTCTGAATATTCTTACATGCAGTGTTCATTTTATTGCTATTATGGTAAGTTCAATCAAAAAGCACAAGGTCATCATTTTAGCCCCTGACACATTCAACTTGCAAACAGCTAGGCGAATCACAATTACAGATTGAGTTAGCAAGCTAGCTAACGGCTCTAACTTTTATGCCAACCGCTTTCATAGTATCACCATCGGAAGTATCACCATCGGTATACAATATTGGAATGAAATTAACGTGTTTAAATATTTTATTTCAAAAAGATTCATTACATCACTAATCTATAAACGTTTATTAAAAACTCATGTGTTATTATTTACCAAGGAATCCTGTCTTAGCGTCGGAACTCGAAACTTTTATTCTAAAGGCATGAAATGCTAACATTACTCGCTAGCCAAGTTTTGCTCCAAGTCTTCCGGTGTTACCCAGAAAGCCTCTGCCACGAAGTAACGAAGTTACTGTAATGTGTTGTGATCCGTTTATGTTGTAAAACATCTGAGAGTTCAACAATATATATATATTGTACAGGCTAACAAGAGGCTACCGAGTGTCAGATGCTCCACTATGACGTCACACAACACAAATCCTTCGTTTTATGAACACGAAACAGCACATTTATGATGTAATTATTACTGTTTTGTTTTACTGTTAACACATTATGTTGTTAACAAATGGCTGATGTCAAATTTGTCATTGGGTAAGCAAGGGTGGTGCAGAAACTATGTATATTCTACACATGACTAAATATACTGTAATGAAGCAGTGTAACTTATTCAAAGAACTTTACTTTCTTTGTCGTTCAAATCACTACAAAGCGATATGAAGATACAAAAGAAAACAGACCATTATGGCAGTCTGGTTGTCACTTCAAAGTACTTCTGGAGCAACACTTTTCCCAGCAGTTAGACTAAAGCAGCTAGCTGACCAATGCAAATCAATGGTGACACTTAGGAACGCTGACTAGCCATCTGCATTAACTATATCTGGCAAGCTAACGTTAGCTCACTAGTACTTGATTTAAAAAGATTTCCCCCAAACTCCTTGCCAACAAACATTTATTTATTCGGTGGATCTTTTGTGGCCAGTTAGCAAGCTAACATTAGCTTCTGAATGGGTAAGCGCATGTGAAGTGCCTTGAGAATTTGAAACAAGTGGTACTAACCATAGCTAGCTACATAGCCTATGTTGGCACAATGTTGGAACTTCGAATATTGCAGTATACATCTATTTTAAAACAAAAGCGCACAAATTGAGTTTTGCACTGATAACATTCACATACCACGCCCACATACCTTTATTTTGTTTCTGCCTCCCTAATCTTCATTCACGGTGCTCTTTAACCTTGAACAACAAGGCGCGTGGAAACCCGCGGTGTTGCTGCAGAGAGTGGATCTCTGATTGAAGCTCCGCTCGTCTCTCTCCGTCTCGAAAGAGACCAGAGGTCTTTAACAGAGCGCCCCCTGGAGACACAATTGTGAACACGCCGCAGATATCGCTTTGGTTTCACGTCTCGGATAATATTCCAAACCTGCAGTGAAGCTTAATATTCTGTCCGTTTCACCTGAATTGTGCCCGCTATTCCTCGTGCGATTAAATGGACAGCCCGTATTATTTTCAGTTTATTATTGTGGTTCTAAAACAAAGATTCAGGAGCAATTTTTTAAACAAGCCCTGACGTTTTCATTAACTAGCTGAAACTAATCTTCCCAACATGGATGAATTCACCGTGTACCTTTTCCCTCTTGTGCTATCTGTTTCCGGTGCCCCACCGCCTCCATCTTTGTTCTATGTAGTTAACCCACATTCTCTCCCCTTGTCATTTGATGCCAAATAGGGGGAGGTGTCAACAACCTTGTCCAACGTTCCAGGTGCGATCCCGCCCTCCAAGCCCAATAACTAAATTCCTAAAAGCAACCTCGCTATGTCACGCATGTCAATAAAACATTCTGCTTCAAACGTGTTTCAGAATTTCTTACTACGTAAACTATTCACAAAATAACAATCTTTAAAATAAATACCACAACTCGGATTTGTTACGGTATAATTGAGTCACATTACTGGCTATGTAGTTACCGTTTGAATATCGCGAAATTACGTTGGCTACATTTCAGACCTACATCTCTTGCGGGAAATGCACATGGACTGTTGAAATGTTGAAATTGACCAGAGAGTGAAAAGTCACAGATAATTTACTTGCAATATCTCGAACAATAGCTAGAGGTTGCTATAAGACTGCAAACCCGGAGGGTGGAGTTGCGTTTAATCTTGACACTTACTACAACTACGTAGTCCACAGACGGACTAGACACTTTAGTGGTAGTAAATTTGACTGTTATCGTTTCATGATTACGGATTACTTAGTGGGTTATATTAAGACATCAAAACACGAACTGATTGATTTCGGCAACAAAACTAGGCTTCAGTCATTTATCACCAGTTTTTTCTTCTTCTAAACTATGCAGCCTATTGAGGTGAAAGAATGGAACGTTGGAAAAAATAGATCAATTACCATAATCTTAACCGGAATGCACTCAAAATTAGAAATATGAACTGTGCAGTTGATATCAACCTAGTTAGAATGCGACTACGTAGGCGTTCCCTGTCTCTTTCGAAAATCCCTATTTAGTCAACGAAATTCGTTTAATTGTAATAATATAGATAGTCTTAAATTGACAGATCCTCGGGTATCTGTACTTGTCTCCGGAAATGGATATTGGTAGAGTTGTTATTTTTGTGGATGAAAGTGGATAATTACTTTACCTCACCCGAGGATCAGGCAGGTGGATTGGGGGATGCGCCCTTGGCCACGTCACGTGTCAGTCATTGATGCTGATATAAAACTCCTTGTGACCGATAACCGCCTGAACACAACTGGAGAAACTCGTGGCAGGACTGGTCTTGGGGGAAAAAAGAGCAACATTTGGGCCAAATCTAAACCACAAAATGACTAAAATGACAGTCGCTTACCTTGGATTGCTTGTGCTAGTCACATATTTTTCAACAATGGTATGTTTTCATTTTTTTCCACTCTTATTATAGGTATTTTACTCGCCATTAGGCTACAGAATATGTTCCGAGGCTGGCTTTTTATTTTCCCATAACGCTCTTAATCTCGAACGATAGCCATGCATGTTGAGTTTTGATTATTTTCTCAAACTTATTTTTTAGGGGGGGCAGATTTATCTAAGTTCTCCCTTTGCGGTAAATGGTGCTTTTAAATATGCTGTTCGAATTCGAAATTTACTATTTTTACTTCTAGTTGTAAAATTTGGCCAATTTTATTGGTGTGGCAGATCTTGGATCCCAAGTTTTGCGTTCTATTCTTCCAAAGTGCCCGTTTATACCAGAAATGATTCCGTTTTGCTTTAAATGGTTGGACTGCCGTTTCACGTGTTGTATGGTGTAGTCGTAAATTGCGTTTCAGCTGAATGCTTTTGTTCAACCTGTCCGTTATTCCCATAGGACTCGCAGGTGGCGTGAGAATGAACTAACATTCTGCCGCGCGAAATTCGGAATGTTGCAATTTTCACGATTCAATCTAACTTAGTTAATATCGCATTAATCTTCCTGTTACTCGGCTAGGTTTAAGTTGCTAAATCACCCTAGCAAAGAAGGCTGGTGTCTGGATTCTCGGAGATAAAGTTACTTTATGCGCGGGTGCACGGATAGAAACTGGAGACGCGTCATCAAATCCAATCTACTTACGCTCTTACACTGGGCTCGGATATCATGTTGTGGGGTGCGAATACTTCGGGGTAAGGTCCGAAGACCCTTGAATGAATTCGCATTTTTCAAACCGATGAAATTGACACGTTGCACAGACAATCAGCCAACCACTGGGTTGATTTAATCAATGCGCTCTGCCCTCAAGTAGAAACTTGAATTGCTGGCCACCCTTAAAATGTGCCCCTCTTGCGTAATGATGCGCAGTCGATGTATAGGCTACATTTTTGTTCGTTAGAAACGCGCTTGGTACAAAACTTTCTTTATTTTAGAGCTCTACGCTAGTCTTTAGCCGCTGAATGGGTTAAATGTCAGTTTCCGCGAGGGACATCGTTGATGGCAAACATGTTTATCTCATTAACTCTGAACCGAGGCCAGCCCGGCTACATCTTCCATGACTTGCGGCGTTAAGCCCACTACCACGAGCCGACTGTTTTGATTTGGTGCAGACATTTAAACATTTTCATTCTTTGCCACAGGTGAGCTCCCAAAATGCCACCGATGCCCCGGCAAACGTCACCATGAGCTACAACATGACGACGATGGCGACCGACGCCTACAGCAGCGCAGCGAACACCACCGCTGGCGGTACCGGGACCATGCTGCGCAGCGGCGTCTTCTCCATACTGCTCCCCGTTGCCATGGCAGCCTCCCTCCTGCGCAGCCGCTGCTGAAAAACGCCAGCACTGACTAAACAACCAAGACTTTAACATCCAGCGGCCAAGATGGAAACGGTCATCCAAAGAGCAGTTTTTTTTTTTCCGTTTAAAAACTATCTAAAGGCGGTCATTTTTTAAACTTGATATGAGGGGTGGGGACGCGTGCTCCCCACTGGAACAGAAGGGGCAGTCTCATGGTGGACGTTTGTCTCCAAGCAGGTATCCTGTGGCGCACCCCTCCTCCCCCTCCCATCAAGATGACCTCCTTTTCTGCCAGCCACGCAACTCTACATCAAGAATCAATTTGGCGTTGCCATGGGAGTCCAAGACCAAACCAGGATGTACAAAACTCATCTTGTGTCGTTTGTCTCAATCAAGGGCCACTTTGATTTGTGCACAGTTATTGTACTGGTTGGAGTCGTTTGAATGTGTAATTTCACAAGTGCCCAGGAAATCAACAGGGTAATTTAAGACTTGTTGATTGAGGCGTATTGTATGGTGTATCAAGTGATCATTTTAATTGGCTACCCAGTCACCAGTTGGGCTTTCAATTTTTTTTTGTAATGGTTAAAATTTTCATGCACATGGTCATATTCACAATGGGCCCTGGACCTTGACTGAGAAATGTAAGTTATTCCACTATTTTATGGTATTTTTACAAGTTTGTAAAGCTCTGGCATGTTCCCTTCTGTGCCTGGAGTTGATTGTTTAAACCAGTTAAAATTCATGTAATTAAAGTTTTGCCCATAGTTTATTTTTTTGTATAAATGTTTATGTACTTAGTTCAGGGAGTAATATCGATGTACAATAAATTAAAGATTTAAACTAAAAATTGTTTGGTGAGGAGTTATTCAACTTGAACTTGATCCCAGTAGTTCAGGGTGGTTCCAAATTCCACTGCATGTTTGCAGCTGAATGGCCTGCATTTCAGCCAAATGCACTCTGGGGCAACGGAGTATTGGTGGTAAGGACTGGCCATAAACGCCCTTGTTCCGTCTTTAAGGTGTGGTTCACTTCAGATGTTCTACCACAAGGCCAATGTTTCTTCACTAGATTTGGAACCATATTCTGCAGGAATGGAAAGGTGTATGGGTAACAGGAATGCTTGGTTCAGATGGACAAGTTGTGCTTGTAGCAACAAAATAAACTGCATGGGCTACCCATGCCTCCCTGCATATAAATGCACACAAGGTGCTCACTTGGCCACACATTTACTTCCCGAAACACAATTCTATATGAACTGGTGACCGAACAAATTTCTACACTTCCTCAATTCTTTGGGGGGGGAGGGGGTTCTAAAGGTAATGTATTCCATTGGTTGTTTAGTAGATGCCCTTCTCTGGAACTACTTGCAACACAAACAAGTGTGCCCACAGCTCTTGAGCAACGCTGCACCAAATCTGAGGAACACTCCCAGACCTCCAGCAACAACTAAAGTGCTCTCAATTCTATGGCCTTGCCTTGGTTGGTAAAACCTGGATGCATCCTATGCCATGATGTAATGGACGCCTGAACAGAGGCTGTAGGTAAATGCCAAAATGAAGGATGCCCCAACCTAGTGTCTTGTGGCGTTGGGCCACCACAAGCTGCCAGAACCACTTCAATGCAGCTTGGCATAGATTCTACAAGTGTAACACTATTGAAGGGGTGCAACACCATTTTGTAAATTACACCATTTAGTGTTTGGTTTTTTTGATGGTGGTGGAAAATGCTGTCTTGGGTGCTGCTCCAGAATCTCCCATTAGTGTTCAATTGGGTTGAGATGGCCATGGCATATAGTTGACATTATTTTCATGCTCATCAAACCATTCATTGACCACTTGTGCCCTGTGGATGGGGGGCATTGTCATGCTAGAAGAGATCACTCCCATCATAATATAAATACTTCACCATAGGATTAAGGTGATTACTCAATGGCATAGCTTTATTTATTGACCTAAAATGCCTGCTAAAAACGCCTTTAAAACCTTTATTCCTCTAAAACCTGGGGTTTTATGGAAAAAATTGAGTGGACTTAAACCATGCCAGGAAAATGCATCCCACACTGTAACAATCTCCAGTATCCCTCATTTATTTTGGCAGTTGCATGTACCTAAATGTAAAAAGGTAGCAAGTGCTAGGTGGGGGAGGGGGAGAGATAGTCTGAACAGACGAGTCTTCAGTCTGTAGCAGAAGATGGGCAATGACCCCTGCAGGAAGTTCAGGACAGCAGAGCCATTGCCCAACTTGAGGCTTGAAGACTTGTGTTCAGACTGTATCTCTGCTATCAACAATATCAAACCTTTCTCAGATTATGGCCATTGCTCTTGTGTCCCAGGGACTCTGGCAGTGGCAAACCTATGCACAAACACAAAGATAGACTATATAGTGAACCTACTCACCTTGGCAAAACATTAGTCTGAAATATTCTCGCCCTTCAAAGGTCAATACAGATTGTGCAATGCTCATTCACCCAACTGGTTTGGTTTTTGCCTGCTAATTACATTTAACAGTAGAAAAAGAGAAAACCAGATTTCAATATTAACCACTATTTTAAGGGGCAACTTGGCTCCACTACTGATCCAAACATTACATTTAGAAGTTCAAACCCCAAGGGACATCCATCCATCCATCCATCCATTATCTAAGCCGCTTATTCCTAGTCAGGGTCACGGGGCTGGAGCCTACCCAGCATTGGCAGGAATACAACCTGGACAGGTGAATCCATCGCAACACACACCATTCACTCACACACTTTAGGGCAATTTAGACTCTCAATTAGCCTAACGTGCATGTCTTTGGACTGTGGGAGGAAACCGGAGTACCTGGAGGAAACCCACGCGGACACGGGGAGAACATGCAAACTCCGCACAGAAAGGCCCCCAAGGGACATATTTTAATAAATATTTTAATATTAAAATAGTCATATTAAATGGTAAAATAAATATGGAAGTTTTTCCATGTAGAAAATGTTTTTTTGGTGCACAAATGCATTTGATGCTTGCCGGGTTTAATTTTCCTCATGTTCATTCTGCACAGTTAGCGATTGTTCTCACCTATGCATGTGCTTGGGCTAGCTTGTGTGACCGCGCTAATCTTTAAGTTTAAAATAGCTTGCTAGCTCATCCACACCAAATCTTTTAAGGGTCATTCTGTGTCACTTGGCTGTCATTTACCTCAAGCCAACTGGCCGGCCAGAAATGTAACGTGATATAAATAGATGGCTAACGTTATCTTAGGAATGTAATCTAACTAACCAGTTATCATCTGGCTAGCTAGTAAGGAAACACTCACCTGTATTGTGTTGTGAATAAAGACAGCCATCCTAGGAAGGCAAGAGGGCCACAGCACTGTACAGAAGTTAATTTCTGAAAATACTTTTTACCTGTCCTACAGGTGTTTATTTCACACATACCTGGTCGATGGGACAGGTCAGAGTTCAAGTGCTCTTATTTAAAAAATGTCCTACTTTGTTTTTTGCAATCTTTCTCCATTAAGACATTTTTCAGGTTGAACAGAATTAAGGGATAAACCACTCTGTCCAATCAGATGTGCATTTCAAAAATGAACTCAACACCTGTCACCTGATACCTGAATACTTCATATCTGGAGGACTGCTGACATTAGAGGTACAGAACCTGATGTTCTAGAACTCTAATGCTGATTTCATCACAGAAGCTTGTATTGTAGATTCAGAAGATTTCCCCCCCACCCGATATGGCTGCCTTCTGCCGTTTTCATATTTTTAGCCATTTTCCATCTAATATTTAAGGGGAATCCAATCAAAAATAATTATGTGTTTATGCAGAGTACACCTGATTGTACCATCATCTTTATTACTGTGCTATCTTAGAATAACAGAGCAAGCTCCTCTGTGAGCCAGTTGTGTTAATTAACGATATTGCCACTCGATGACAGCCAAGGACTTAATGCTCCTCCTCGCCATCGATGCTGGAGCCAGCAGAACAGCGTGGTTTCCTGTTACCTAACGACCTTGCCGCTGCCTCGGCCCAATTAATCAATGCTGTTCTTGGGTATCCCTTTTCATGCGGAGAAGTCAACGCGCTGAAATTCCCCATTGCTGCTGCATGTTGTCAGCTTCAGCTTCAACAAAAGAAAATGGCTCCCCTTTATGAGGGTGTACTGGAATATGTCCCCCCACCCCAGGAATTATTCGGCACACGGTTTCATGGCCCGTAAACGCCTGGTCCGTTTGTTCCCTATCGTGGTTGTGAAATCTTTTACACAGTGGTGTGAACTGAACGGAAGTATCCGCCATAAAGGGGATGTGGTTTAGCGCAGTATTACAGCACAAGATGTTCTTCTGCCTTGCCTTTCCTTTTAAGGTTTCTGTTTTTCAGCATAAATAGCATAGCATGGATCAGCTTCATTATATAACCTTAAGCCTGAGGGTATGTGAGGTGATAACGAGGCTTCATGAAACTTGCCATCGATAAAGGCTCTGAGTCCTGTCAATCACCACCTGGCATTAGCCTTTCAAAAGTCTTTGACTTGAGACAAGGACTCTCCATTGGAAAGACTGGATCAAATCGATGAGTCATTGACAGCACGTGGTACTTTTGGATTCATGAAGCCTCGTTCTCCCATCACTAGCATGGAGCCAAAACACACACCTTTCTGAAGTGGAGAGTTTGGGTGTCCCCTGCTCACGTTCCCCCTGACGCACTGACAGAAGCATTGCTTTCAAAGACATTCATTCACTTACTGTATGGTTTCCCAACAGGTAACAGGGAACAGGATCGCTTGCCCAGCAGCGTGGCATTATGGTATCGATAAGTCAGTCAATCAATTCACACGGGCAATTAGTTTAGCCAGCAGCAAAAAAAATCTTTATACACTGACAGGTTAACAATGAGACCACGCTGAGATAAATGATCACTTCTCAGCCCAGATCCTAGGAAGCTGCTGTGAGTGGGGAACATTTTTGTTTAAGCTGCGCTCTCACTTAATCAGGTCAGACTGGGCTGTTTACTGAATATCCATCTCAATCTGACCTCTGAAATGTTTTCAAACATCACCATTTTCCTTTGTTACAGATACAGGTAAGTGCCAAAATAAAGGAAGCACTTGAGTAAATTAAGGGTTCTGACAGCTCTGTTATGGTGTGGGGGTGCATTTTCCTGGCATGGTTTAGGTCCATTCAACCCTTTATAGGAAAAGGTAAACACCAATAAATATAAAGCCATTCTGAGTGATCACCTATGGTCAAGCATTTCTATCCTGATGGGAGTGGTCTCTTCCAGGATGACAATGCCCCCATCCACAAGGCATGAGTGTTCACTGAATGGTTTGACGAGCATGAAAACGATGTAAACCATACGCCATGCCCATCTCAGTCACCAGATCTCAAGCCAATTAAACACTAATGGGAGATTCTGTAGCGGTGCCTGAGACAGCGTTTTCCACCACCAAAACACCAAATGATGGTATTTCCCATGGAAGAATGGTGTTGCATCCCTCCAATAGAGTTCCAGGCACTTAAAGAATCTATGCCAAGGTGCAGTGAGGCTGTTCTCGTAGTGGCCCAAGGCTCTATTAAGACACTGAATGTTTGTGTTTCCTTTATTTTGGCACCTGTATGTGTTGATGCAGGATGTTGAGAGCGTGAGTAATGTAACACAAAGATACCAGCACAGTAAAGATTTTTCTGTCAGTTATTGGACAGACAGACGTGTATTGAACAACAAGATTATTGAACAAATAAAAGAGCTTAATTGAGAAAGATACCCCAGATGTGTGCAGGGGGCACGTTTTTTAAGGAAAACATGTTGAAAAGGCTTGAATATCTTTTCATTAGCACTAATATACTTGATATAGCACATTCCTTTCAGAAGAAAAAAATAGGGGATTGAATGCAAAAACATTGTGCAAAGATCAGTATTCAACCCTTGTATTATGTTTCAATGTTTAACCAATGAATAGTGTTTTGGCCAGAAATTGCCAGTGCTATACAAGTATCATATACATATTTAACCTCCTAAAAAACTAATTATTTGTAATTATCATCATGTCACTGACTATTATTACAAACATGACCGTATATTTCAGTTTTTTGTCCATGTAGGACAGATTTCCCTTGATATTACACCACTCATTTTTCATTACAAAGCACACAAAATGCCATGATGGTCATAATGTGCTTGTTTTTAGTATCTTACACATGTAATGTTTCTCTTGCATTTGATGAGGGGCAGATTTGGCACAATAGCATCCATTATGACCTGTAACTCACATCAACGGATTGACAGACTACAATGAATCAGAGGATGATTCATTGTAGTCCGAATTACACTACTGGTCAAAAGTTTTAGAACACCCCCATTTTCCAGTTTTAGCAGAAATGTAAGCAGTTCAAGTCCAGTGAATAACCTGAAATGGTACAAAGGTAAATGGTAAACTGCCAAAGGTTAATAAAAAAAGTTTAGGTTACCAAAAACTGAAAAATAATTTAAAATTCAGAGTTATAAAAAAAGGCCTTTTTCAGGGAACAAGTAATGGGTTAACGTGGGTTAACAGTCACTCTGTGCAAGTCGCCAACTCTGGATCCAGCAAAAGAGCCCCAGACCATCACGCTTCCTCCTCCATGTTTGACAGTTGGTGTCACACACTGAGGAACCATCCCTTCGCCTACTCAACGGTATACAAAAACCCTACCTGATGAACCAAAGATTTCAAATTTTGATTAATCAGTCCATAAGACCTTCCAGTCTTCAGTAGTCCCCACTGGCGGTGCTTCATGGCCCAGGCAAGCCTCTTTTTATTATTTTGCCATCTTAGCAATGGCTTTCTTACTGCCACTCAACCTGTCAAACTTGCAGCTCGAAGTCTTCTGTTCAGAGTTGAAACTGAGACTTCCTACTTTGACCAGTGTTAAGCTGTGCTTGAAGCTGTTGTCCTGTAAGCCACCTATCACGCAAGCTGTTCACTCTCAGAAACTTGTCTTTGATTTTGTTGTGACTTTGGGTCTGCCAGACCTCTTCCTGTCAGTTTCCTCCAAACTACTCACTGCCATAAAATGTACATTATTTTTCAGTTTTTGGTAACCTAAACTTTTTTTTTAACCTCTGGCCATTTACCACTTACCTTTGTACCATTTCAGATTATTCACTGGACTTAAATTTCTGTAAAAACTGGAAAAAGGGGGTGTTCTAAAACTTTTGACCGGTAATGTATGTTCAACATTGTCCTCAGTTTCAGACACTTCCTCCTCTATTTCACTGTCATTATCACTGTCTAAGAGTACAACAAGGGCTTCACTGGCTGTACATGAGTCAGTCTTCTGCTCATGTTCCTCTTCTGAGAATTGCTTCTGAGTGATCGAGTGAGTAAATGGTGAGTGGGACCTTTTTTATATCAGTGTTGACCCTCTCAGACAGCAACAGAGTGGATTCCCACAACTTAGATCTGCATCTGTCTCATGTTATGTCTATGAGGCATTGGTAAGCTTTTTGAAGATAAAATATATTTATAAAAATGCCTTTAGTTCAAATAAAAGTAAGAACAAATATTTGCATCTATTTTGGATAGTCTTTATGTTTGTGGTGTGTGTGTGTGTGTGTGTGTGTGTGTGAGAGAGAGAGAGAGAGAGTGAGAGAAAAACTCTTATTTATACTAGCTGCTACTTCATAAAGGCCTATTCTCCTTTGTGGCCAAAAATGGCCAAAGCATCAAAATGGGGTGCTATGCAAAATGTGTTGGATAGCATTAAAAATGTGATGGGCTTGTTAATAGCAGTTAATAAATAATTAAACTGAAACTTGGCATCTCCAGCCTGGAAAAGAAACAAGCTCTGTTTAAAATAAATAGTGCAAAGCAAAGGGGAAATGGCTGTTATGAAGTACATATTTTGTCCAAAACAGCAGAAGAACAATACGTATATCTGACCTGGATAGCCTTCTGGCTGGTTCTGTTTGGCTTTTTGTGCTTGACTGTGATTTAATGTGTACATTTTATTGTCTGACATCTCTTTTTTTAACCCTTTGAGGAGCGCTGTCGCACTATGATGTTTACTCTAGAGCAGGGGTGCCCAAATTCGGTCCTGGAGATCTACTGGGTGTGCAGGCTTTTGTTCCAGCCCTTCACTAACACACCTGATTCCATTTATCACTTCACTAACACACCTGATTCCACCAATCAACTGCTCGTCAAGGCAATTCATGTTCAAATCAGGTGTGTTAGTGAAGGGCTGGAACAAAAGCCTGCACACCCAGTAGATCTCCAGGACCGAACTTGGGCACCCCTGCTCTAGAACATGCCATAACATTCTAGCTGATTCTAATTGATGACCTCATAAGGGGCTGCTAATGGAATCCTCAAAGGACTGTAAAAGTCCAGAATAGAACACCGTGAATTAGAACTAGAACTCTCAAAAAACTCACCAATCAGAGGGTTAACTGACCTCTTTAATTAATTAATTTGAAAAAATATCATATTGTTCTCAGTTACTTATGGTCATTTCAGGACATTCCGAAAAATAAAGCTATTCGAAACTGAAACTTAACTCTATAAAATAACATTAAACTTGCAGCCTTGACTAATAACTCAAATGAATGCACAAACGTTTTAGAAGTAAAAGTGTTTGTGACCATCTTTTTTACTGCATGTTTCTTGTTCTTTGGTGTTTTAAAATGTCACACTGCCCCACAGCACCACAGAAATAAACATGGCACAAAGACATTGGTTCGCTCAAGCCCAGTAAACATAATAGATGGAGCAGTGGGTTTGTATGTATCAGTAACACCAAAGCGCTTCTATCCCACAAAGAGGAACACACTGGTCCTAATTCGGCGTGTAGGATCGGCGTCGGCAGTCGGAGACAGCCTTTCAACTTTGAACCAATCAGAGCTCAGAACTTTGGGCACTGGGTATCTGCGAACGTGCTGTCGGCAATAGTCAGGGCTGTGTGTTCCAGTACGTCTTTGTCTTTAAATTGTTGGCCGACGCCGACCGACAAAACAGTCGTAGGTCATCAGCACTCGTCAGGCCAGTGTGGTCTGACCTTAAGTAACTCAATGAAATGAAATGAGTGAATGAAAAAATGGTCACTTTAATATGCAGAGGCAAAGATTTACTCAGTTTCATATATTATGTTTTTCACATTCTCCAGAAATCGGTCAGGATAAATTCAGATATCTTAATAATTTACACAGCGACAGTTACACAGTGTCTGTTATCTGCTATGTGTTAAAATATTGTAATAAATCTGGCAAAAATGCACCAAGCAAAATACCAACATGAACTGACCTCAGATATGTTGTACCACCCCCTTCCCCCCCCACCCACCCCCAACCCACTATCACCCCTGTCTGATGCCATAGTCACTACTGATAAATCTGTTTTCCTTTGGGAAAAAATACTTTTCATTTAGTTTTTCAGTGAAAGGTCTTAAAATTAACTGATTTGGTTTTTGAAGATGATTTTCTAAAACCTAGCTTTCTATCCAGAGGAACAGTGTGGTGTGATAATGATCCACACAAACAGGATATTAGTGGTGCAAAAAAAGTTGACAGTTCAGCTGTTACAAAAATGGTGCTTGAAATCTACCTAAGAGCAGAAAATATATATATTTGTTAGTGTGGGCAGGAAACCTGGCTTGTGATTGAAAGGTTGTGGGTTGGATTCCCAGATGGAGAACCGCTGCTTCACCTTTTGAAAATTAATGTCCCGTAGCCATGGCAACCTGGAGCAGTGCTGAAATTCCACACTTGCCATTTGGGAGCAATAATGGTGAGGTTGCGCATCACGTTAGGAGCATCCTGCCTGGAAATTAAACCAACACCTGTGGCTGCTGGTGTCCTGAACACTGCTCCACAGAGCTGCTCCTGAACACTGTTTCATAGAGCTGCCCTAAACGCTGTTCCATAGAGCTGCCCTGAATGCTGTTCCACAGAGCTGCTCCTGAACACTGTTTCATAGAGCTGCCCTGAATGCTGTTCCATACAGCTGCCCTGAACGCTGTTCCATAGAGCTGCTCCTGAACACTGCTCCACAGAGCTGCTCCTGAACACTGCTCCACAGAGCTGCTGCTGAACACTGTCCCATAGAGCTGCTCCTGAATGCTGTTCCACAGAGCTGCTGCTGAACACTGTCCCATAGAGCTGCTCTTGAACACTGTTCCATAGAGCTGCTCCTGAACGCTGTTCCACAGAGCTGCTGCTGAACACTGTCCCATAGAGCTGCCCTGAACACTGCTCCACAGAGCTGCTCCTGAACGCTGTTCCACAGAGCTGCTGCTGAACACTACTCCATAGAGCTCCTCCTGAGAGAAGGAGGCGGGCAGCTGTAGGGAGAACAGAGAGCCAGTATGAGGACAGGCCCTGCTCTATGTAAGTGAAGAGGACAGAGTGTTATGTGACTGCTCTTGTGCATCTGTCTGTCTGTCTGTATGTCTGCCTGCCTGTTTACTGCCTCTATATGCCCGTCTCTCTGTCTATATGGCAGTCGACACAGGATAGCTGACTGAAAAAGTTATGGATGAAATTCAATGAAAGGTCAGCCTTGAGAGTAGAGTTTGTTCTCTCGGCCCTGTTTGGTGCAAAAGGGTCAGAGATCCAGACTGCAAATCCAGCCATGGAATTCCTGCACAAAACAGGAAACATCTGAAATGTTCCGTACGAGAACCCTTGTTTCTGGCACAACTCTGTGGATACTTCCATAGACCAAAGCTATCAAACCAACTAGGCACCAGGAACTGGGTGGGAACTATAACAACTGTGTACATTTAAAAAATAATAATTAGAACCAATTGAAATCAGAAAGTGTCCTTTGTTTAGGGATGAATCGAGAGGCCGCACCACAAAGGTCATGTAACCTGAGAGAAAATGAGAGACCCTCTTCAGGCACGCAATAAAAACGTTGAGGTGGGCTTAAACAACAACAACAAAAAATCCTATTAGAGATGGGCATTGCAGGTGGCCTGTTCATGGCTGCTTCCCTCTGCTGGGCATCAATTGCTTCCAGAGAGGTCACAGGTCAAAGGTCATAATGCAGCAATCATCGAGGTTGACCTCTGACCTTAAGACTAGGTTTTTCAGTTGAACTGCTTATTCGGTTGGTCAAAAATTACCATTCTGGAATTTCTACCCTCGCGAAAGCCTGGAGTTTAGTCTATCTATTTATCTATCTTTCCTTCTCTTTTGGGTTCCAGTGGGACCAGATCTAGAGCTTGTGTTTGACCCTTTAACCACAAGTTGACTAAACACATTGGCATTCAGGCAGACGGAAAATACGAGTGCTGGATGTGCTGTAGGCTGGTGGCAACCCAGCGAATCAGGTGAGTTGGGTGACCGTTGGCCCCTTCGTCTCTGCCTCTACGTTTCCCACACCCAGACCACACCCCCCTCTCACCCCCTGCATGCAATTCACCATCCCAGTGTCTCCATGTGCCGCAGCGACTAAAGTCCACATTCGCTGGCGTGAGCTTCTAAACGCCTCAATTATTCACCATTCTGATGAATAATGGAGCAGGTGACTGGGCTGTCGTTACACTGCTGGGATGTTATGTGGGGGGGGGGGAATCCACCTGAACCCCCCCTCCCCGTGCCGCTGACCTCCACAACCCGTGCCCCCCATCCCCCTCCCACCTTCCATTGTACCTGTTGCTGTGGGAACCCTCTGACTCACTAACCTCCTAACCTCACCTGACAAAGGCTCACATTGTCCGGCCAGCAGTGCAAGCCAGCATGCTACCAAGGGTGGGAGGTGGGGGGGTGGGCGTGAAGGAAGGGGTCTCTCTAGCTAAGGTCTTTCTTCTTTCTTCTCCTCTCCTCTCCACTCCTCTCCTCCACCCCCCTCTCCCTCCCTCTCGCACTTTCTGTGTTTCTCTGTCTTTTTGTCTTTCTTTCCATCCCAGTATATACATGTGAGACATTCCACTTTATACTCCATCAAAGTTTCGAGAGGCCTAATGACCCTTGAGAGAGAGAAAGAGAGAGAGAGAGAGAGATCAGGTCAGAGAGGAGGTGAGGGTGGGGGTTCTTGCATGGCCCACTTCACTTCAGCCCAGGTATGTGACCCCGCCTGCCCCATCTCCCCTGCAAAAATAAATACAGTCACCTGAGGAGGGGATGACTGGTGGGGGTTGGGGTTATAGCAAGGGGGGGAGGGGCAGGTGCATTCCTCCCAGGTAGTGAGAGCCCCCAGAAAATGGGTCTGGCATGAGATGACCTTAAAATACTTGTAGTAATACCTGCCCGCTGAGTTGTTTCACAAAGAAGTTTGCGTTGCCGGACCCACAGGATGATGGGAAATAAACAGACTGTTTCATTGTACGTGTCATTATTAATAAGAGCAGTGAGGCCTGCACTTCATTCGACAACATAGACATGTAATTTATTAAATGAGTATTAAAAACATAAAAGGGCTGAAAAGCATTTGCATTCTTGTGTAATGAATAATTTGTGCGCATTACTGAAGGAGTGCAGACCTCATTATTCTTCATAACTGTCTTTTGGGCCCACGCACGGAAGCACATTGTTTTATTGGATTCATTACTTGCTGTGTGAGGGGTGTTTTGCTTGTAATAGTTCCATAATGATTCCCCTTTCATGGAATTGCTTATCATTGTACTGCAGCTATATTATTCTTGTACAGTCACTGAATCTCCACTTCAGAGCTTCTATTCTTTCGTTGCCACTTTGCTCATTCATTTGTTCATATTGCCCCCCGAGAGTACATTTCTCCTTGAAGGAAGCATGTAGCTTGAGTGGCACATCAGACATAGATGCTAAAGTTCTCCTGTCCAGTTGCTACAGGAGGTCCAAGTGGGTCAAAATAAGTCAAAGTAAAAGCCCCCTGTGACTTTTTAGTGCATTTAAAAACTTGAGTGACAGCACTTCCTATGAATTATATTCCTCACCACATCTTCCCAGCTTACATAAATGTTTTTCAATCAGGTAATAAGGTTTACCCTGCTGGAGGTCTGTATGTGCTGTATGCAGGGACGTCATTGTATCTCTGTTTGTGTCAGTGATGTGTTATTGCGTGTGTTTGCCAGACGACAGCTTTTGTTTTCCAGCTTGCGAAAACAAGGCGCTGCCCACTTCGCCCAGACACGGCTCAATGCACAACGTTACCACAATGCCGCTGTAATGTGGTAGCGTTGCCGGGACGTCAGGTGAACGTTGTGAGGACGTTACTGAGCCCTGGGCTCAGATCTGTCCTCATAAATAAGGCAGCGGGTATCTCTATCGCTTAGCATCATTAGCTGGTTGCCTAGTGCCCGGAGGCAGCCCGGTGTTCTGTAGTGACAGGGCCTTGATGAAAGGGCCTGGTGATTGGGTCAGTGGCAGGGGGGAGCAGGGATGCGGGCGGGTGGCGGGAATGGCGATTCACAAACAGCCTCCTACACTGTTCCATCACCGCAAGGCTGTGAGAATTCAGGCCGGGAACACTCCACAAATTACCAAAATAATCCCTAATATTGATTATTCATTCTTTACAAATATTTGATAAACAAATCTAGTACACCAAATTTGAAAACACATATCTAAAGTGTTGCCAGGTGGCGATGGCAAAGATGCCGGGACAGGTACTTGTCACAGTTTTTTCACATTCTATTTGGCCTTTCAGGTGAGTTCTCGCCTCCAGAGGTTAAAATGGTATTTGGAATTTTTCTTCGAGATGATACAGCGAGCTGAACAGAAACTTAAGATTGTTTATCAAGGAAGTATCTAAAGGCATTTGGATGAGGTGGCCGTTTCACCTTACCCACACGTCATTGTAAAGTGTTTGAAACTTGTGTTTGCTCAGTCTGCCAGAAATCTCCCACAGACCATGATTAGTGGGCAAAGGGAGGGGCTGTGAATGCCTCTCTGGCATTCAGAAAACAAAGTTGTTGATTTTTATTTTTTTTCTTTCATTTTGCGTTCCCCGAAACCAGAAGTGAACCAGGTGACCTCCGGTACATTGAACAATAGAACCAGGAACTGAAATTGGCAAGTCTCTGGGGGGTTGGGGGAACTTTGACTCATATCTCATCATCTTTCATATTTTGTTTGTGTTCATGCCTTATTAACCAGGACTCTGAAACTCTGGTTAATATAAAAAGCTGGCCGGTGTCCTGGCTCAGGGATTCAGGAGAACATGGGGTACAATAGAGTCTTTTTCTGTTTGTAATCAAACAGCCATTGAGATCCGAGGCACAGTTTTGCATGCCTGAGGAGAGAGATGATGAACAGAGCCAGAGTCCCCACCGAGCAAATATCTGATTACAAAGGCTGCTGACGTTGCTATGGTTCAGAAGAAAAGAAAAGAGCAATGACAGAAAACAAAGATAAAACAAGAAATGAGTCAAATTTACCTGCCAGCTCCACGCCACTTGTTTTATGATTTTCAAAATATATATTTTCAGGTATTTGAATAAATTGTTTTATTTTCTTTGTTTTTCATAAATTTGGAGAATTTGTCTTGACCTTGGGGGGGTCCTGGTACAAAGTTTCGCACTGTGAGAAAATTGAGTTTTATAATTGGAAAAGAAAAGCTCAACAGGCAAGTGTGATTACGTTTTTGTAAACATGGGGCCTACTCTCACTCTTTATTTTTTTATTTTTTTAAATTTGTTTCTGATTTTATCCCATTTTCTCCCAATTTGGTAGCCAATTAGACCCGCTATTTTTACGTCAATCCCCCCCTAGTAATGTGAGTTCGCTGCCGTAGTCCTGCGACCAGTAGTGACGAAGCGAAGTGACGCCTCTTACGAGACGGCACCCGCAGCCCGTCGACCGTAACCCGGTACTACAGGGCCACTCTTATACGCAGCGAACGTCACCTTGGCTCCCCTCCCCCCTCCCTGGGGCGGACAGCCAATCGCCGCCCCCTGGTGGCACTCCCGGCCAGAGCCGACACTTGGCGAGACGGGGAATTGAACCCCGGTCTCCGTGTACTCTCACTCTTTCAAGGACACCAAAGATCCAGAGAAGACCTGTGTCTCTCCAGGACCAGGTTTGTGGACCCCAGCTCTGCTCAGACAATGGCAGAGCATGAAAACACACAGCATGTGCTCTGACTTCGGCTTCTGAAAGGTCAGGTGCTGTCCTTCTTGATATCCCCAAGGTACATCATAGGACAAGTGGGGAGGGTTCCTATTGTTTTTAATGTGCCAAATTATGGAATGCCCTACCCATGCAGATTAGAGAGGCACCATGGATTGAGAATTTTAAGAGCCATACTAAAACCACACTTTTTTATTATTGCTTTTAGATGGCTTTGTTTTAATTCCAAATTCCTATTGTTTCTTTGTACCTATATTTTACATGTGCCTGTTTGATCTGTTTTATTGTTTATCTGTTGTTTTAATATTGAGTTTCTGACAAATATTTTATTTTATTTTAATTACGTGCACTTTGGGCTACCGAACTGTGTTTGTAAGGCACTGAGGCACTGTATATATAAAGTGCATTATTATTATTGTTCAAATTATGATGGTCAAGACGCATTAGGTCAATGTGGAGGACAGGTCTCTTCTCTGACAAAAAGCAGAGTCACAGCTGTGCAAACATCCACTCCCAATCCTGGCCTTCCTGGGGCAGAACTCGCAGAAGGGGGTTGATATCGGCCTCCGCGAACATAGGGAGCGTTCTGGCGCAGACAGCAAAGAGAAGGAAACGGTGTGATGAAGCATTACAATGCTTGACGTAGAGGCTTCATTCAAAAAATTTAACTGTGGATGGTCATTTGTGTAAATTTTATCCGGAAACTTTTGCAATGTTAAATAAAGCTTTCCTGCGTAAAGGTAATTTAGGCCACAAGCACTCTGACTTGTGACAATGTTTTGGCTGGTATTCGAATCCCCTGAAGAAGGCCGCTTGCCAGCCGAAACGTTGGTAAATAAATTAGCACTGTGAATGTAGAGTGTGTGCGGCTTTAATCACTTTGTACAGGTGTTCTACTCCCCTAAATGCCAGCACCTCATATATATACGGTGTGCCTTTTTCTGTCTTTTGCTCTCTACACAAATATCAGATATCGTCCAGTAACTGAAATGCCTGGAACATTTTTCTGTGACTTTGACAGAATTTGTTGGAACAATAAATATGTTATAAGACTATTTGGGGAACGTTTTGATCATTATGTGACAGACCAAATGCCAACCTGGTCGAGAATGTTCCCCAGCGGTCCAGAAATGTCTGGGGCGAGCTGGGTAGGTGATATTTTTCAGGGCTTTTACAGGTTCAAGAGGGTGGAGCTATCTATGCACAACAGTTGAATAGCTTGTATAACCAATAAGTGGGCTGAGAACATTTTGTGTTGTATCAGGTGTGGGTGGAGGATGTGACGGGGGATTAAAAAGAACATCTGAAGGACAGAACACTCATTCAGGTAACTGCCAAAGTAAAGAAAACACCAACATAAAGTGTCTAAATACGGGGTTGGGCCACCTTGAGTCCCCAGAACAGCTTCAATGCGCCTTGCAATAGATTCTACAAGTGTCTGGGATTACATTACATTTACATTTTACATTTTAAGCATTTAGCAGACACTCCAAAGCTGTGAATTAATACATGGTATGATCAATCATTGTTCGCAGAGGTCAGTGCAGTAATACAGCAATAGACATCGCTGTTGGCAGCTGCATACCACACCTGTTACACCAGGGAAGGAAATGGTTATTATTTTTTTTATATATATTTTTTTTAGAGGACGTTTTACACAAGTATACATATACAAAAAGCAGTAATAAACATGTAGGCAGTGGTGATGACTGAAATTGGCTAGATAATATACCATAATTCAGTGGTAGTGGAGTCTGAAAAGGTGGGATTTGAGTGTCTTGCGGAAGATCGCAAGTGATTCCGCGGTCCTGACCAAGTGCGGAAGATCATTGCACCACAGAGGGGTCAGGACAGTGAAGAGGCGAGACTGCGAGGAGCGGCTGCTGGGCGCCCGGAAGGGATGGGACAGTCAGTTTGTCAGAGGAGGCGGAGCAGAGGGGTATGGCTGGGGTGTAGGGTGTGATGAGTGTCTGGAGATAAGGGGGAGCAGTTCCTCTAGCCCCTTGATAAACTAGCACCAGTGATTTGAATTTAATGCGTGCTGCGACAGGGAGTCAGTGCAGAGAGGAGAGTAGAGGGGTGACAGGGGAGAGGATACAACACCATTCATAATGAGGAATTACATAATTTGTTGTTTTGTTGATGGGAGTGGAAAGCGCTGTCTTGGGTGCTACTCCAGAATCTCCCATTAGTGTTTAATTAACACTGGTAACTGAGGCGGCCATGGCATACGTGGCCGTTTATGTTTTCATGCTCATCAAACCATTCAGTGACCACTCGTGCCTGTGGATGGGGGCAGTCATCCTGGAAGAGACTACTCCCACCAGGATAGAAATGCTTCAAAATAGGATGAACATGCTCACATAGATTGGCCTTGTTTTTATTGGGGTTGAGTGGATCTAAACAATGCCAGGAAAATGCACCCTACACCACAACAGCCGCCAGTATCTCTCATTTCCCCAAGTGCCGAGAACCCATTACTGGCATGAGACGGGAGACTGCACTGGTTCAAGATGATGATGTGTTCCTGTCAGCGAATACCCCCCTTCCCCCGGCCCCCTTTCCCGCTCACAGATTTAACACAGTCAGGTCGTTGCCATGGAGGGCTTGCTTTCGATGCACGGATCAGGTTCCTTGACGACCGGGCTGTGAGTCAGACCAGACGATGTGATCATCCCTGGCCCCATCAGCATGTCTCCATTTCTCTCTCCCTCTGTCTCTGCCTCCCTCCATCTCTCTATCTCTCTCCCACTTTGTCTCTCTTTATCTCTGTCTATCTCTTTCTCTCCCTCTCTGTCAATTCAATTCAAAGTGCTTTATTGGCATGACAAGATTACTCTCATATTGCCAGAGCATACATTTACAATTATAGATATAACACATCGATAGATTTATATGTTCAGACATAAAACACAGAAAAATATACATTTTCAGACATAATGCACAATATGGCATTGGAGATATCATGAATGAACTAATTACAAACTAGGAGCACTCATCCCTTGTGCCTCAATGTGTGGCAGGTGGCTACATATTGTTCTGCCACGATACTGTATTTATCAATCTCTCTCTCCGCGCTCCGTCGCACTCTCTCGGCGTCCTTCACTTCGCCTGCAATCGAGTGTGATTTCCATCACGCAGGGGCAAGGTCACTAAGCATTAATATTTCATGCAGAGAGGGAGAAAGATTAAGAGAGAGGGACGAGAGAGAGAGAGAGAGAGAGGAGAGAGAGAGAGAGAGAGAGAGAGAGAGAGAGAGAGAGAGAGAGAGAGAGAGAGAGAGAGAGAGAGAGAGAGAGAGAGAGAGAGAGAGAGAGAGAGAGAGAGAGAGAGAGAGAGAGAGAGAGAGAGAGAGAGAGAGAGAGAGAGAGAGAGAGAGAGAGAGAGAGAGAGAAAGAGAGGCGGCAGGACGTCCTGCCCGGAACACATCTGCCCGGTGCGGACATTTGTGTTTTCAGACCCCGTTTCTGACTCTTTTGTGGGCGCGTGCCAGGGGAAGCTAATGCCGGTGGCCTTGTTATGTTGCTGAGCTAATATTTTATTTTTCAGGGCTTTTATTCTTTCGCCTTTGTCTGTGTTGTTTCGCTGTTTAGCTCTGCATCGTCTCCTATCATAATTCACCCCCCATCAATTGCTGTGGTCATAATAATTGAATGGCTCGAAATAAGATTATTATTTCCAGTCACAGCCACTTTCTTACAAGTAAGAAACACGCAGTGGGTAAGACTGTGGAGTGGGCCGAACCGCTGCATCGCCACATGGCATGTGTTCCATTTTAGAATAATGCACGTCTCTTCACCTGTTTTAATCGAAGAAAAACAACGCATAGTTGTTGTTTTTTTAAACGCATTTTTAAGTGTCACGCCTCGCCTGGTGTAGTGTCGAAATTCTCAAAAAAATAATTGGGTTAATCCATGAAATGAGATAGGTGAATTGACTGCATGGACAAAGAAACAATCTTAAAAAGTCAGAAACAGATGCAGACACACCCACGCACGTCCGTTAAGGTCTCTTGCTTTCCGCGAAACGAAAAGCGCAGTGTCCGGTTTTCGCCTTGAACATTTCAACACTTATCTTGCTTTCGATGCACACACAGATCAGGTTTCCAGTCACACCATCCCCAACCCCATTAGCAGGTCTCCCCTCTCCCTCGATCTCTCTCAATTAAATTCAATGACGCTTTATTAGCAGGACAACCAAAGTATTGCCAACGCATATCTCTCTCTTCCTGGACAGATGGTTGTTCAATAGTTTCCTGTCGCACGATTATGCCGATTATGATGTAAACTGTTCACTGTACCCAATGGCCCGGCGTCAGCGGCAACAAGCCCGAGGTCTCCACGGTAACCGAACAGTGCCCAAGATGTCAGGGTTCAGGGTGTTTTCAAAAACTCCACCCCTCTCCGTCCCTCAAAGCCAAGGTCACGACAGGGTGTATGCCCCTCCTGCCGATAGCAGATGTTGAAATTTTTCCCATTAAAAAAATGATTTTTTTTTACAGTGCTGTAGCCGTACTGTTATAATTACCACCCCAATGGGTCAGGTTGACTCGTTGTATCACTCATGAATATTATGTCAATTTCGCATATACAGTATATATGCATTAAAATACATGCAGTGGGTTAACGCAATTCCTCCCACTCCCCTCTCCGGTAATCAGCTCTCCCAGAGCGGAGACGGCCACACGTTGGAGAGACGGCAGAAGCGAACAGGCGAGGCGCAGAATGAATAATAATGAGTGAACACACAGCCTACAGGGACACGTGAAGGACAAACGGGACCCCAGCCGTTGTACACTCATATTTTTCTATTTTTATTATTATTATTTTTTTTTTTTTATCCTGTATTTTCACTATTCACACCCTTGGTGAAGATGAGCAAAGAAGGTTGTACATACTGTTTATAATCTCAGTATGGCAGTTTATGGTAGTGTTTTGTAATGCATTTTCTTACTGTATATTGATAGATTTTGTACTTTTCACTTTAACTCACTCTGGATAAGAGCATCTGTTAAATGTAAATGTAAGATTAGAAGAAGGGCATCATCTCTAGTTGCAATAATTGAAAGACTTGAATAGATTTATTTCTCTAAACTACTATAGGCCTACTGTATCAAAAGCACAGATGAAAGTGAGACCGCCCCCATATGTCTGGAGGGACACGTGACACTGCTCCTAAGCACTGACAAACACACTTCTCCCGCTTTCATATACTGTAGATTAAGGGCGTTGTTTTCTCCCATGTCACGCTCCTGAATCTAGGCTCTTCGCAGCTTAATTGCAATATGGTGAAGAATAATACCGTAAAATACACACACTGGTGTTACTATATAGCCTACATTTGATATGTAGGCCTATTACATATATTTGTTTTACTTGTAATGGGTTCTGAATCGTGTGCCTTTTGGAGAAACAGCAATAAATTATGTATTGTTTTTTTGTGTTTTTTTTTAATGGAGAACGCAGCTATTGTTAAAACCACAGGCTCAATGACCACGGTAATCTCTCTGGCTCCCTGGCTAAATTGATTTTCTGTTGTTCCGGGCAGCCATTCCCCAAGTGCGCTGTGGTTTCGGTATGCTTTGTACAGCGCCAGAGTTTACATCACACAGACCCACGCTGATGAATACTTAAACAGTGATCTGATGACAACGGGCTAGCCCTCGCCCGAGGGAATGACTTAGACACACACCTGGTGTGAATCCAGCCGATCACACGGTGTATTTGAAACCCTTCACAAACCTGTCTGTTTTTTTCTGTTGATGGACCAATAAATGTCATATACTGGAGCAATAAAAGTGATTAACAGTACATTACAGGCATTTGGCAGACACCATTATCCAGGGCAACTTACATAGTTAATGTTTGTTCATATACAACTCATTTATACAGCTGTAAGCAATTCAGGTTAAGTACCTTTTTGAGGGTACAACAACAGCAACCTTGGAATCAAACCTGCAACCTTTGTGTTACATTTTTACATTTACATTTTAAGCATTTAGCAGACCTTGGAATCAAACCTGCAACCTTTGTGTAACAAGCCCAGTTCCCTAACCTACATACTACACTGCCGCCCTAGTTAGAGATTTAGATTAAGCACCCTGCCAGGTAGCATGACAGTCTGACTGGTTGTATGTCTGTATGTCTTCTGTATTCAGTCTGAATATGTCGGAGCAGTCACAAGGTCTCTTTATCAGATGGTCCAGCTAAATCCATCTCACCTGCATGCTTTTAATTTTCTTTTGCATGCACGAAAAACTGCATTGATACTTTGTGTGTGTATGTGTGTGTGTGCGTGAGTGTGTGTGTGTCCAACGAGGAAAGGGAAGTGATCCAGATTTGTTCAGTGAACAGATTGATTCATGAGGCCTGCCTGTCATGACTGATCAGATACGGTAAGAGAAACCATGTTCGGTTATTTCACTGTGAGACACTGTGAGATGGAGAGCGACGGAGGACTGTGTTGTGAGGCAGACTGGATTAGACCAATACCCCCCTCGTCGAACCTCGGACGTCACTGTCCCCGGGGCCGTCAGATAAGCAGTCAAACGGACTCCTCATTTCCATGAGGCATTATTAATCACTATCTTCATCTAGTGGCACCTTTGTGCGTATTCACTGGCTCTGTTTGTTTCACGTGGTTTCACTGCTGATCTCCCCCATAGTAATAGTGACAGGGCAGGGCAAGACCCTGTGAACTCCAGGGGTTCCCAAATTTGGTCCTGGGCCACCCCTTCCCCCCCTGTATATGCTGGTTTTTGTTACAGCTGAACTCTTGATCAATAATGTTGAAATGTTGAAATGTAACGGAATGAAAACGTGTGTGTAAATTGTACCATGATTTTCTACTTATTTTAACACCTTGCAGGTTTGAGTCGTTGCCATTTACTTTGTCATTGAACTCCACAAATAGTTTAGTTTCAGTGACCAGGTACCCACACTTTCAATAATTAGGTCCCCACTGATTTCACCTGCCACTCCATAATTAAATCAATTAAAAAAGGTAACCTCTTTCTAAAAGAATAATGTGTCATATAGCACATTACAGGAAACGAGAGCATTAGTTGATCTGACTGGTTAAAAGGGACATTTATTGTTCATGGCATGTATAGCTATTTTCTACATAATATTGTCTTAAGATAGTAAATCATGCTTTAATAGAAATGAAAAGTGTTTAATTAAGAACAATTAACAGCTAGTTACAATCCAGAGGTTGCATATACGGTTGGAATGTAAACCAGCACACATAGTGTAAACCAGCATACACATGGGGTCCCCAGAGTCCCCTCTTCATCTCAATCAATGCAGGTAAAGAGGGAAAAATGACTGAATCAGGAACAAAAGGCTTTAGCTACAGTACAATGCATCAATGTGTCAGTAAATGCTACAAAGCAGCTTGGTGATTATATTTAGGAAATATATGCAAATGTGCATATGTTTCCCATTATAGAACAATAATTAACTTGTAAACTGATACTTTTTTGTGTTTGTTGATAATTAATTTGACTATGATCAATGGGTTTTTTTGTCACGATTGCCAACTTGTTGTAGACACTGGTGCTTCTTTGGCCAGGTGTGCCTTGAAAACAACATTGTAATCTCAATAGGAGCTCCTTGTTAAATAAAACTAGCTCAATGCTAGTTAGTGGCCATAAAGTAGCAAACCAAACTCTTTGTGAGAAAGAGCTTGTTTCTGTGAACCTGTATGCGTACAAGTGATTCACATGTATGCCGCACACGTATGTCCACATCTACTGTATACCACATATTGTCATGTGCGTATCATGTGATCACATATTGTTACATTCACTTCACATGTATTCACATGTGAATACATGTGATTTTTCCATAAGGGTATAGAGAGAGAGAGTGGTATTCAAACCCTGGGCCTGGACAGACTGTGTCTGTATAATATAAAATCAGAAATCCGAGCACTGCAGGAAGGACACCAAGAAGGAGTTATGATCTAGGATCAGTTTTTCCTTTTAGCTCATAATGGATAAGATTAGGATATGGACAGGTAAAACCGGATCCTAGATCAGCACACTTACTCTGAGATGCTATATACATATGGGCTCTGATCTAAGATAAGTTTGGCCTTTTAGCTCATAACGATAAGGTCAGGATATGGACTGGCGAAAGCTGATACTAGATCAGCAATCTCACTCTGAATACGGGCCTGAAACTTGCACATTGTTGAGTATTACTCACGTTCAGCCTGTCTAACCAGCTGGAGTCTGGCAGGGAGAACATGGCACAGGCAGAGGGATGAGAGAACATAAAAGAGAGAGGGAAAGAGAGAGCAGAGGGTGTAAAAACGAGTCCCTGATGAGCGGTGATAAAAGGGCCATTGATGCACCTGTGTAATGGAGGCTGGGTGGGGGCCAGGTGATTGATGAGTCATCTCTCCCCCGTGCTGTTACCCGGGGGGGGGGCATGATCCCTTCCACTTCCCTCAATCCCGTCACCTGGACGATATGCTTCCCCCCCTCCAGGGCTCATTTGATCAGACAAGCCCAACTTCCTCTAGAATATCACCCCTCCTTTGTCTCTGCTTGGATAAACAGGAACTCACGCTGCAGATCTCAGATTTCAGGTGACATTTTGCATTGCTAAATAAATTACAGATTTGCAGTGCGGGAAGAGAGATTACAAAAAAAATGTCCTGGTTGGTTTTTTTTCCGCTCCAGGAGGGTGAAGGGTTTGGGGGCCATGGAGATGAAGGGATGGAAGGGAAGGGGGTGGGGGCAGGGTGTATGACCTGCATGCAAGAATAATCAAACAAGCTGTTTTTCTTCCCTGAATAAAATGTAACGTAGGCCTCACTTTGAGTGGCCATCGGCAGAGGTGCGCTACACAGAACACTGAAGCCCTAAAATCTCATAATTTCTTCCCTCAAGCACTCATCTCACAGGTTCTGGGGTGCTGTATCTTGCTGAATGACTAGTTCCATGCATAGTGATTTGTCCCATGGTCTGGAATTGGATCTGACCACAGGTGAATACCCCGAAGAAGGCTGTTTGCCAGCCAAAACATTGGTTAGTTAATAAATTAGCACTGTAAATGTAGAGATTGGGCAGCTTTATTCACTCTCACACATTTTACTACCCTTAAGACCAGCATCTTTATACGGCGTGCACATTTTTTCTAGTTTTTGCTATTTTGCTATTGATCAGATGCCAGTGCCATCTGTGGCACACAGTCACAGGGTTGGCCACAGCATTGTGGATGGAGGGTTTCAGTCAGCATGGTATCCCATTGGCTGTGCCAATGTATCCATACAGTTGAGCGGGATACTTTCTTTGACGATACAGTGTATCGATGACTCAATATCACAATACATGTATTCTTTTTTACTGTGCACACATTAACATGTGTTATATCTGTAAGTGTGACACTTACAGGTAACTGCCAAAATAAAGGAAAACCAACATAAAGTTCTTAATCAGGTGCTGAGCCTGCCACAAGCCACCAGAACAGTGAGCCACAATGCACCTTGGCATAGATTCTACAAATATCTGGAACTCTATTGGATGCAACACCATTCTGTCAGAAGAAACTCCATCATTTGTTGCGTTTTTGATGATGGTGGAAAGCGCTGTCTCAGGCGTCACTCCAGAATCTCCCATAAGTGTTCAATTGAGTTGAATATCTTGTGACTGAGACAGCCATAACATTTTACATTGTTTCCATGCTCATCAAACCATTCAGTGGCCACTCATGCCCTGTGGATGTGAGCATTGTCATCCTGGAATAGGCCACTCCCATCAAGATAAAAATGCTTCACCATAGGATGAAGGTGATCACTCAGAATGGCTTTGTATTGGACCTAAACCAGGCCAGGAAAATGCATCCCACACCATAACAGAGCTTCCAGAACCTTTCACTTGCTGAAGTGTTTCCTTTATTTTGGCAGTTACCTTTATGTTCTCTTGCGATGAGAGAGAGTCTTTTACATGCCTGTAAAAGAATGTTATATTCAGCAGTAGGGCTGTGGAGCACTGGAAAGTTTCATTACGTTTCAGCCAAGTCTGTTCATAACTTTTTTATTCAGATTTCCTTTTTACAGACAGACATGCTGGAAGACAGGCAGGCAGGCAGGACACGATTACCGGTGGCGGACGGAACGAGATAGAATTTTTCCTCTACAAACAGGAATTTTAGCGCTGTTAGCAGGGTCACGCACAGCAAACACGCTGTGAGGTAAAATAATGAAAATATGTGTTGCGTTATATGTTGAGTATCAGGGCCGCACGGCTGACAGAAGGGCTCGATTGTGCCGGGGCTCACGCGAGCGGCGTGGGTGGGCTGTGAGCCGTGGGTCGCCAGTCATTGAAAGCGCACACTACAGCATGATTTACGCATGTCACATGTTCCCAGCGGAGAGGAGATTTACTGTGTGCGGCAGGGTGGCGTGAGCCCCGGAGGAATCCGCCTCGGGCCGGGAGATGGCCGCCCACTTTCAGTCATCATGAAATGGAGAAACATGACCACAGCCGCCTCTGCTCGGCCGGAGAATTGTTCCCGGGTAGGAGCTTTCTGTTTGCTTTTCCCGCCCATGTTCTCCAATCATGTGCCTAGTTTTCAGCCCCCCCCCTCCCCCTTTTTCTTTCTCAGAGTAGTTGCATTGTGTCTGCCCATCGTTCTTCCGTATCTGATTCTGTAGTTACTGCTGCTGTGGAGCATTTAAAAATAATAATATTATAGTATTAAGCTGCAGAATTACAGAACTGTAGAATTGCAAGAATGCCACTGTTTTGCAACATGATCAACTATCATGGTATACTATTTAGTTTGTAGTACTATTTCATATTTCAATATCATGGCATATGTAATTCCGGTATACGGTCACAACCATCACAGCCCTAGTGTGTGTATACCAGAATATGTGCCTTCACGTGCAGTAACATGTCAAGTGACTGTGTTTGTCACCTACTAGATGTAAAGGTGAGGTTGTTTGAGATAGGGGGGAACTCACCTCACATTTCTTCAGAACGCTGTGTCTGTCGCACAGGTCTGCACTTGGAGCTGTGGACTCTGGCTTTGATCCCAGAACTTGTCAGTGGGTTGCAGGAAGACCCGGAAATCTCTGCTCTTCCTCAGCAGGAACACCGGGGTCACATGGTCTTCTATGATCTTATTTTTTACCATTTATTATCCCCTATTCAACCAGGAAGGTCAACAGTGAAATCCTTTCTAATTGACAGTGAAGACCTAGGACAGAGCAATTCATTTCCAGGCCTCGAGGGATGCAGTGCCTGCAGGTATTTGCTCCAACCACACACTACACTAACTGGTTCACATCCTGGATGAATGAGGTAAACTCATTATTGAAATTAGGTGGTATAGTGTGTGGTTGGCGCAAACACCTGCAGACACTGCGGCCCTCAAGGCCTGGAAGTTGAATAGCCCTGACCTAGGACAAGGCAGGCAGAGAATGCTTGTGTCATGGTTTGAGTGCCTGTTTAGCCCTGTGTGGGCGTACTCCTTTCTAATCCTTGTGAGTACGTTCCTGCCCCTCTTCCAGACCTAATCAGCCGATTGTTCACAGGTGTTCGCTGCCTATTTCAGTTTGTTGTTTTCACTGCTCCTCGCCTCAGTGTCAATTCATGTGACATTGAAGTCGGTAGGGTTATTCGTTTGGCTACACGCCAGAGTTTTTCTTCAGTTTTACTACCGTTCGCGGACCGCGGTTATTCGCCCTCTGTTGTGGGTAGTTATTATTTCGCTATATGCAGGGGGTTTCGTTTTCCCATTTATTTACTGTAACGTTTCTCGCGGGGTACCGTCCCTTGCTCCCTATTGTATTTTAGTGGGCACCCTGATTCGTCAGGAGTGATCCTTATTGATCCCCCATTGGTTGTACTTGGGCCTCACCCCTACAAGCCCTCACAGCTTGGGATTGTGTAGCTAATAATTAAGACCCCAAAGCTAGCAATACGTGCTATGGTTTTGAATGGCCAAGGTGAGTCAGGAGCTGGCTTTAATATCTCATTCAAGAAGGCTGCACCTTACTGGCCACCAACACCACTTCCATTAGCAACATGGTTGTTCCAGCAGGTCTCCCATCAAAGCCCAGCCCTGCTTAGCTTCAGTACTAACCAAGCCCAGCTCTGCTTAGCTTCAGTACTAACCAAGCCCAGCTCTGCTTAGATTCAGTACTAAACATGCCCAGCTCATGCCCAGCCCACCATGGAAATGGTCCTTTAGGTTGTCAGTTTATGGCGTCAATAATTAAGTAATGAGTTGGGCTTTATGCTGTACTGCTGTACAGTGACCCCAACCCCCCCACAGAAAAAAAACGAGTTACAGTATGTCATCCATTTTTTGAGCGGATGTTGTTGTTTGCAATGGATTTCAATGAGAGAAAACAAGAGTGTGCAAACACGTGTGTGCGTATGGTGTGCGTATATAAGTGTGTTTGTGTGTGGTGTTTGTGTGTATATGTGTGTGTGTGTGTTATTTATATGTTTGTATGTGTGTGCAGGGTGTGCATATGTGTTATTTGTGTGTATGTATGTACATGGGGTGTGCATGTGTGTTATTTGGTTGTATGTATGTGTGTGTGTTATTTGTGTGTGTGTGGGTGTGGTGTGCATATGAGTGTTTGCATGTGTGTGTGTGTGTGTGTTTGTGCGTATGTGTGTATGCATGTGTGTGTGAGACTCCTCCCTGAGATTCATGGTCCTTTGTTGGCAGTGGCCAGTGAGCAGTGTCTCATCCATCAGTGAACAAATCGATCCTAATCCTGGCTGCAGGAGGCGAATCTCTGGAGGGATGAGGCCTGTGTGAGACTCAGTCCCTCTGCATTTAGACAGACAGGAGGAACAGTGACTCTAGGAGGCCTTGGTGAGATGAATGCTGCACCCTACAGCAGGGTTATTTAAATCGTGGTCCTGGTGGGCCAAGTACTGCAGTTTTACCACCCTCCCTTTACCTGGGAGTCAGGTCTGAAGTCACTCTGGCCACCCAATTGCACCAATTGCTCAGTTACCTACCTGAAAGAAATGAAAACCAGAACCGAATTTGAATTTGTGGGCCAAATTTGAGTAACCCTGTCTCAGCGTGCAGTTGGGAGAGGACGGGATAGTGACACGTACCCGTGTGCTCCCTCCGCCCCTCCCAAAACCCTGCCTGTCACTCACACTGACCACAGCACTGTGAATAAAACACATATTCCCCCCTTTAGTCCCATAGCGATGGGAGGATTGATGCTTCATGGGGCCCAAGATGACTGACAGCCACTATCATTTGATATCGGTGGCTCACTGACTATTGTTTTTTTAATTTATATTTTTACACCCATTTTTATCCACAATTTTTAACATTTTCTCCTAGTTTGCACAGTCATATGCACAGGCCTGTCCTATCAGTGCAACATCCCCTCTTATCTGACAAAGGCCTGCAAAGGTGAAACCCACAAATCTACATTCCAAATGACGCTGAGACCACAAATGCATCAGATCAGCACAAGGCTGGAAAAGCATTTCAACACTTTCACACAGAACATATTAACATGGACTCAGCAGAAACTATTTCCAGACAAAAGGGGGGTTACTGTCAACTACAGCTTTCTGCTTTTATAGCATTGCCTTTCATTTTGCGCTCTGAGTCAGAGGAGGAAGGGGACCGCACCTGGCCACGAGGATGGGGCTGTCGACACCCCCCCACCTCACCCCCACCCCCAAAGCTGCCCCAGTATGGACAAAGAGAAAGAAAAATGGAGAGAAAGCGATCAGGAGGAGGAGGGATGACAGAAACAGCTGACACGAGAGGGAGTGCGTATGTATCATTTCTGTACCATATATACACGCATAGCCTTAACAGCTTCAGGTAACTGGAGGCAAACGAGGGGTTGTATAGAAACGTCCCTCCCAACTGTTTGTTTATTTAAAACCCAATTAGATTAGGGAATGGAGACGATTGCTTAGGGACGGTAAAGAGCACTTAACCACCTTGAACTGAACTGAACTGAACTGAACCTGAACTTATGAACATGTGCATACACTCTGGGATAATGCATCTGAACCATCGGTGTACCTGGAGACACACAGATATTAATGATAACGATATTTATACAGTGCATTTCATCAGCTGCCACCCAAGGCGCCCCACAATATAAGTTATACAGTCAAAATATATACCCAAGAAAACCCCCTAATAAAGGGCAGAACAATACAACATTAAAACAATAAAAACATTATGAGAGAGTAAATGAATTAATCCAAAGGAAAAAAGTGAAACCATGCAGTAAGAAAAACACAAAAGCCCTTAAGAAAACAAATGATAAAATGATCAGGAAAAAATAAATGACTTCATTAAAAGCAATATTTAAAACAATGCTTAGGTGGCTAATAAACCCCCAAAAAAATAATATATCAGTTATATGATATATATGATATATGATAGACCATAGACAGAAGGCTCCACTTGCACAGAGGGGACTGGAATGACAGTTCTCACTGTTGCCATGGTGCACAAGAGGAACGAGCGATCAGCTGACTGGCCTAACCAATGGCAAAAGGCAGAGGACGCTGACGTCTCTGCCTTGAGATGTCGTCACAGATTCTATAGACCCACCAGATACTCAGCTTTTTTGTGTGTGTGGGTGTGGTGTGCATATATGAGTGTTTGTGTGTGGTGTGTGTGTGTGTGTGTGTGCGTGAGACTCCTCCCTGAGATTCATGGTCCTTTGTTGGCAGTGGCCAGTGAACAGTGTCTCATCCATCAGTGGATAGATCGATCCTAATCCTGGCTGCAGGAGGAGGTGAATCTCTGGAGGGATAGGCAGACAGACAGGAGGAACAGTGACTCTTGGAGGCCTTGATGAGAAGAATGCTGCACCCTACAGCAGGGTTACTCAAATCGCGGTCCTGGTGGGCCGAATACTGCTGTTTTTCCACCCTCCCGTTACCTGGGAGTCAGGTGTGAAGTCACTCTGGCCACCCAATTGCACCAATTGCTCAGTTACCTACCTGAGAGAAATGAAAACCAGAACCGAATTTGGATTTGTGGGCCAAATTTGAGTAACTCTACTTTACAGCGTGCAGTTGGGAGAGGACGGGATAGTGACACGTACCCCTGTGTGCTCCCTCCGCCCCTCCCAAAACCCTGCCTGTCACTCACACTGACCACAGCACTGTGAATAAAACACATATTCCCCTTTAGTCCCATAGCGATGGGAGGATTGATGCTTCATGGGGCCCAAGATGACTGACGGCCACTAACACCAGATACTCAGCTCTGTATTCCTAACATTGCCAGTTCTGTCTCCTTACTGTTGAAGCTGACACATTCTAACTTTATGCTTCTTGTGAAAATTCATTATGGGGCGTGGCCTGAGGCAGTAGTTCGACAGTGGATACTCTGTAGTGTAATGCAGAACCGGAAAATCCTGTTACCAAGCAGAACCTCCCTTAGTTACGAAGCAGAGAAGATGGAAGGAACCGAGGAGCTGGGTATCTGTTGGGTCTAAAGGATCTGTGGTGTAATTAGGTGATTTCTGATTTCCCAGATTGTGGCCTATCAGCGATGGACAGTATGGGGCCGTATCATTGCCAGGTTAGACATCTCTGGCTGTGAACTCTGTAGGGAGCGTCCAAGAGTCCAGCACACAGGGTTTATCCTGCCCCTGATGCTACTGGGGCACATTCAAGAGCACCGAGACACGTGAATGTTTCATACCAAAACGGGACTGAACAAAACATCTGGCAGAACATTGCAGGTATGGTGACTGAGAGGGCGACTGTGTGCAGCTTTATACTATGGACTGATTACATTTGTACCTTAAATTGTTACAATACCTTACCAACCTAGCGGAGCCAACGTCCCCGTCCCCCACAACACACCCACGAAACGTCTCCCGAGGAGTATCCAGAGTGACCTTCCTGTTCGATAGTTAAAAACATAAGAGAACGTTCTGCTTGTTGAATAAGCCCCTGGTCTCTCAGTAACCTGGGAATGCTGCTTTCTTTCTGTGTTTGCGTAGTATAATAGTTAGGGAACTTGTTGTACTCTTGAGCAAGGTGACTTGAAAACGGAATTGCTTCAGTACATATCCGGCTGTACAAAAGGATTGTATGTAAATAAATGTGTTTATAAACTGTGTAAGTCACTCTGGATAAGATTGTCTGCTAAAGACCTAAATGTAAAAATGTAAGAGCTGGGATTGTAACTCAGGAGGTTGCAGGTTCAAATCCCAGGTGGGGCACTGCCATTATACCCTTGAGAAAATAATCTTAACCTGAACTGCTTTGTAAATGTACAGTATCTAAAGTTGCCCTGCATAGCAGAGTCTGCCTAGCAAAATAAATAACGGAATACAAGAGTGAATCGAGCTCCCACACAGCACCCCCTTAAGGAGAGTGAGGAACTGTAGGCTCCAGGAGATGAACACCAGTCACCTCTGGTGTCACTGCGCAGGCAAAAACTGAGAAGTTCAGCTCACATGCCTCCACAGTGCTCCATTCAGTGGCTCCATTCACCACTGGCTCCCCCACTCCACTCATATTGGTTCATTCAGCCACCACCGGTCCCCTCTCCTGCGCACTCACATTGGTTGAATCAACCACACCTACCGGCACACGACCAGCATACAAAACAGGTGGACCCTCTGACACCACTCACACACCCCCCACTGCTCCTAGTGGTTCTTTCAGACACCCCCACCCTCCCCGCACTATATCTCTGTCATGACCCCTGCACCACATACAACAGGCCTCCTCAAGGTGAAATTAAATGGTTTATTAGCATTAGCATCCAGGTATCAGGTCTGGACTCTTGGCACCAGCCATTTGCTGATAATTATCTCTTGTAGGGTGCGGCTTCATTAACCTGAAAATGGGTGAGTGTGCTGTCACACATTGGATTTTAACCGATTTGCTGCAGAGAGAAAAGTCATTTGATTTGGTTCACGAGCCCAGCCATCTCTTCACAAGCTTTCTGCCACGCCCAAGTCCTTATCCTTGTCCCCTGTGTCCCATGGCAACTGTATTTTGGGGAATGCCACTTGTTGCTCCAGCCACTTGGCCACGGTCAGCAGCTTCCTGTCCTGCAGGGCGGTGCCGATGAGTTGGAGGCTGATGGGAAGGCCCCTCTGAGACAGTGCGGTCGGCATGGTGACTGCGGGGAGACCTGCGGGGGGAGAAAGGGAGGGAGAGAGGGGGAGGAGAAAGGGAGAGAGAGAGAGGTAGGGGAGGGACAAAGAGAGGGAGGGGAGGAAAGGGGGAAGGAGGAGAGAGGGAGGGGATTGTCAACAGTTTCATCAAGAAAAGTCCATCAAGAACTTCACAGAGAGGGATACTATGGTTAGGTTGCAGTGCATAAACGCCTTATTACACCTAAAAATGCATGTTTGCGAGTAAAGTGGTGCAAATAACAAAGGCAGTGGTCTACTGAGCAGTGGGAAAATGTAATATTGTCAGATGAGCCATCCTTCACCCTGTTCACAGCAAAAGAAACCTACAGGCCTGAGTGCTTGTTTCCCATGGTGAAGGGTTCTGGCGGCTCCATTATGGTGTAGGGTGCTGATATTTGGGGAGGCATAACATGCTCAAGAACATTGCTGTGTGAAGTGAAGAGGCCAATCATACCATGTTGACCTCTGCTTTAATCTGGCAGGCCATAATTATTTTCTCCATGATCTATAATATTCAGCTCATAGATAGCCTCCTGAAGTTGTAGGGTGTGGCACTGGTTCACCATACCCAAGTGCCCTGGCTTCACTCACAGAGCCATAAACCCGCCAAAGATGGCCCCACTCTGTCTGTCTGCGCAGTGTGTAGTTGTGTGTAGGGCGGTGATTGTTGTCAGCAGGGACATATCTCTTGACTTTGGACAATGACTCTTTGGACCAGTCAGGTAGAAAAAAGTGAAAAAGCTTTTTTTTCTTTCTTTTTTAAAATATTTTGGTCCACATAGCTCGTGTCAAGCCAGTACCGGAGGAGTCAAGTTGAAATTGTCAGTAAAAACAGTAAAATGTTGGTATTTGTGATTTTTGTGCAGATTAACAACTGCCGAGTGCTTAACGCCGAGTTCAGAAAGGGAACAGAAACACTGTTGCTCATAAAATTCATGTGGGCGCACTTATGTTCTTGTGAATGACTAATGACTAATGTAATGTGATGTAAAACATGGGAACAGAAAGAAAATCTTGTAAAAGGAGCACATCCACAAAAGGTGAGGGACGGCGTTGTTGGAGATTACCATACTCCAAGCCGTCGAATCGTGCCATGTTGGACCAGTCAGGTGAGAATTACTTGAGCGTTTGTTGTGTATCTTCCGTCTTTGGCTGTTAGATTGGTGGGGACCTGGGGCAATGTTATGTTTTGGTGTGTGTATGTGTGTGTGCGGCTGTGTGTGCATACGTGGTGTGTGTGTGTGTGTGTGTGTGTGTGTGTGTGTGCACATGTGGTGGGCCTCTGCGTGTGTGTACCTGCCATGTTGACAGGCTGGGTAAAGACGTCCTCTTGGGTGCTGCGGGTTTGATTGTCCTCCTGCATGAAGTGGGCATGGCTGGCGGCGTCACTCAGGGTGGTGGGCGTGAGCAGCACATCTATACCTGAGCTGAACACCTGGGCGAAGTCCTCTGCAATCAGACGCCTCACCTGCTGGGCCTTCACAAAGTAGTGTTGGTAGCTTCTGTCAGGGTGAGATCCACAGGACGAACAATGCGTTTAGGCACACGCAAGCACGCACACGAACACACACAAACACACACACCGTATGCACTGGATGCACACACGTACACGCACGTGCACAGACACACTCGTGAACGCACACACATACGCACACACACATACACCCACATACATACGCATGCATGCGTGCGCGTGCACACCACAGAAACATGAAATGCACAGACACACACACACACACACGCACGCACACACAGCATACACGCATACATACACGTGCAGTGTACACATGACACACCGATACATATGCACACACAAACGCACATGCACATACACACACACGTAAACATACACACACACATACATTTGCAGTGTACACGACACACCGATACATATGCACACACGAACGTGCATGCACGCACACACACACCTACAAAATAATGTTTGTGTGTTCATGGCATTCAAACATCTGAATATATGGGGTGTATATTTGTCACACACTCACTACATTACAGTTTTAAAGAGCACCGAGGTCTGTAAAATCTACTAGGGAACTCTTCAGATGCCAACGACTTCCTGTGAACGTTACAGAATATCTTCTGGCTCCTACTGCAGTTCAAAAACACTAATGACCTCATGTGGACCCAAAAACAATAACCAAAATACTGATGACCATCTATGACTCTCTACACAATTTCCTATTTATAATTATTCTGAGAAGGGCAGAAGCTTAATTTTGATCACTCGACTTACAGTACATCTATTTTTGTTTTTATTTGTACGCCTGTTGAAAATGACTCAGTTCATTAAATGTACCATTCCTGGAGTGGTTTTTTTCCGTACTTCTTTCGTGTGAAGTGGGTTAACCACAACTGCGTCAAACAAACCCCACCTCTTACCGTTTCAACAGAAAGTAATTTCCAGAGAGGATTCTTCCTCTCACCACATCGTTGAAACCTGCGTGTCGTGTCGCGGCGTATAGCGCCTCGGTGGAGCTGTCCACGCTGCTGCGGTGACCTGGGGGAGGGAGTCGGAGAAACGCCAGTCTAACCAAGCCCATCGATATCAGACATCGGTAAACTGTGCCACAGAAACAGTCAAAGGACACCGCAGATAAGGATCACGTCATTCTCTCAGACTCTCGAACGTTAACGTCTTGGAGCATCCGCAATGAAAGCCATACATAGCTGTGCTGTTGATTTTTTTTATTGTCATGACAACAAAACACCACAGCCTCAATCTCCATCAAAATAGCAACAGCAAAATAATTATTTGTGCAACAACCAAGTCTTTAAGATTGTTGTTGTTGCATGTTGCACTTTTCTGAAGAGATATCAAAAGCTTTTTTTTAAAAATATATATATTTTGGTCCGCATAGCTTGTGTCAAGCCAGTACCAGAGGAGTCAAGTTGAAATTGTCAGTAAAAACAGTAAAATGTTGGTATTTGTGATTTTTTTTTGCGCAGATAATATTTGTGCAGATTAACAAGTGCCGAGTGCTTAACCCTGAGTTCAGAAACAGAAACACTGTTGCTCATCAAACTCATGTGGGTGCACTTATGTTCTTGTGTCATAAATGACTACTGTAATGTGATGTAAAACATGGGAACAGAAAGAAAATCTTGTAAAAGGAGCACATCCACACATCACAGGTAAAAGGTGACGGACGGCGTCGTTGGAGATTACCATACTCCAAGCCGTCGAATCGCGCCATGTTGGAGGCGACCTCAGCAACACACAGCACGTGGTAGCAGACGATGGAGTGTTGCGTGTGGGGGAGGGACACAGCCTCCACCCTTGCCCCCGCCCGCTCGAACAGGTCCGCCATGCGGCTCCACTGGGACAGCGTTTCGCGAGACAGCCCGGGGGCATGGTACTCCTGACGGGAACCAAAACACAAAACCTGGGGTGCAACACTGAAACTGGAGACGGGAAGGAGCTTCACAATCGAGCACTTTGAACAATGACACTTTGCTTTCCATGTGCTGGTCAATTTGTGTACCTCACACCTTTGTGTATGCACTGGGTTATCCTGATTTTGGTAAGCGAGGGATGCTCCTGGGTCATCATGATTTGTTTTCCTAGGATCAACAACCCTATCAACCAATCAAACGCAGGATAGCTTTTTGACATCGTCAACATTTGCCACCACCCGATTTGTCAGAGGCATTCTTCGCATTCTTTTTTGAGATTTTCTAATTCAATTATCTTTAAAGAGTAATCCACTGCAGTATCCAGAATATTAAGGATCAGATTAGCTAACAAGCTGTGTGCCAACTGTGTATGTGCAGGTAGGAATTTACTAACTTGTTATGTTGACAATGTGTCTGTTTGGTAGATATGGTTGTTGGTCCCAGGACAACAAAGTATGATGACCCAGGAGCATTCGTCGTGGCCAAAATCAGGACGAACGTACACACTGCAAGTCAGTGTAGAGGATGAAGAGGTGAGACACATCCCTGGGGAGAGCCAGTGGAGGTGTGCAGCAGATCAGAGTGTGTGTTGTTAACCAGTGCTCTTTGTGTTCTGTGTGTGAGGAAGTCCATGATCCAAATGATTAACCGATGATCCAAATGAAACCGGTTCAGGAGTGTATCTGCCAGGATGTGGGGCTGTAGTGTGTTAAAGGCAGAGGAGAAGTCAGTGAACAGGAGTTTAGCAGTTGTTTTAGGACCCTCAAGATGTTTATGTATGGTGTCAAGTGTGAATAATTTTGCATCATCCACCCCTCTACCCACATGGTATGCAAACTGAAGGGGGTCCAGCTGTGCGGTGGTGGCCTGGGTGATGTGACTCTTCACAATCCTCTCAAAGGCCTTCAGGTGAGGTGAGGGCTACTGGTCTGAGGCCATTCAGGAACCTGGGGCTTCCCTTCTTTGGGATGGGAATTACTGTTGAGTGTTTCCATTAGCTAGGGAGTTCTGAAATGGTACTTGAAACACTCAGCTAACTGTTCAGCACAATATTTCAGTGCATGCCCACAGATTTGTTAAACTGGGTTCTTTTGAAGCATCTCAGCACAGCATCCGTGTCAATGGAGAGGGGAGGGTCACCAGCGGTCAGGCCACTGATCATCGTCACCATTTGAGCACCATTGTCTTTTTCTAACCTCGCATAAAAGGAGTTTAGGTCATTAGGACTCCTCACTGCTGCCAGCAACAGACAGGCCTATGGACTCTCACTGTGTTCACTGCCGCCATATTCTTTATTCTCTGCCAGGCAGAGCGAAGGTTCCCTTGTTTAAATGTTTGTTCAACTTTGTCTTTGTATTTCTGTTTGGCTTTTTTGATGGCCCGCTTGACCTCCCTGTTCACTTCTTTTTTCTCTGCCACAGAGCCCAAGAAAAACACTTTTCTTTTTGTTAAGAATGTTTTTCAGTTCTCTTGTGACCCACGGTTTATTGTTTGGGTAAATAGTGATTGTTTCGGTGGGAATGACACTGACAAAAAACTATTTTACTCTACATGGCAAAACACTAAAGACTGGTTCAAGTCAACTGGTCCAACAATGCTAGTAAGTAAGTTAGTAACAAAAAAACTAAAAATGTAGATACAATTTTTCAACGCATGGACCTCTGTACAGGAAACTATGATTTCACTGTGTGACTCACAGTGAAAAGTTCCACCCCCACCCACTCAAAATGTGGTTATGACATCACAATGTTATCTGAGAGTGAGAATGCTAATGCGGATGAATGAAGCTACAGCAGCTGTGCTTGCTGAGAGCAGCAGAGACAAGCCCAAAGACGGGGAAGCGAGGAGGCCAATGGCATCTCACCTGAGGGATCCCGACACGCAGCTTCCGTACGTCGAGGTCATCAGGCAGGTCACCGAGCGAGGCGGGGTGATGGAACGTGGTCGAGTCCTTCACGTCGTGACCCTGGAGGACGCCTGCAACGCCAGACAACATGTGTCCACACCAAAGCCGCATTCCAGGAAATTACCATAATGGGTTAAAATGGTGGCTCCCAACCTCAGTCCTTAGGAGCCCCTGTGTATTCTGCTTTTTGTTACAGTCAATCTCATGATGTAATAAGGTAGTTGAAAACGTGTGTAAGATCTACCATCAATTTTCTTCATTTTAACACAATGCAGGTTTGGCTCATGACCAGGTGTCCACACTTTCAACAATTAGGCCACCACTGATTTCACCTGCTAGTCTATAACTGAATTTAAAAAAATTACTTTCAAAAGGAATCATGTGTCATATGAGAGCATTAGTCGATCTGACTGATTTAAAGTCCTGGGATGTGAATGCAGGAAATTTATTAGTTTAGTTTCAGTGACCAGGTGCACTCATTTTCAGTAGCAGGACCCCAAAACAATTATAGAGTTAAAGGGCCGAGTTTGGGAACCCCTGGGCTAACAGATTTCAATTAAATTATATGTTTGGAGATGGAGATTAACTGAGCTGCTTGGGACAGCAAATGAAAATAAGAACATTGGAATGAAACCAGAAAGTGTGTTGTAAAATTCCAGACATAAACTGCTGACATCTGGCCTCTCAGGAGCGTCTTTGGACTGTGGGAGGAAACCCAGGAAACCCACACGGACACAGGGAGAACATGCAAACTTGTGCAGCTGGGTGCCCAATTTGTTATAAAATTCAGACATAAACTGCTGACATCCGGCCTCTCAGCCCATCACTAACATACCTGATTTCATTAATCCCGTCACTAACATCAAGATAATGAATATTCAAATAAGGTGTGTTAGTGCTGGGACAAAACAAAAGCCTGCACACCCAGTAGATCCCGAGGACTGAACCTTTTAATTTCATTTCGTACCTTTTGCACAAAACCTTTAGACCCAGGGTGTCCAGGTTCGGTCCTGGAGATCTACTGGGTGTGCAGGCTTTTGTTTTGTCCCAGCACTAACACACCTTATTTGAATATTCATTGTCTTGATGAGCGGTTGATTCATGAAACCAGGTGTGACACTGGGCTGGAACAATAGCCTGCACACCCTGTAGGTCTCCAGGAGTGAACTCTGGCACCCCTCCACAAGTCCTTGATGCAGTGGTGTGGCCCACGGTCCAGAATGAAACCCTGGCCATGGTAGTGCTGACTTTGGCCAGAAGTCTCACAGGTCAAGGCATAATTGGCTTTAGCGCAGGGGGTCACAACTCTAGTCCTGGAGGGCCAGTGTGTACGCTGGTTTTTATTGCAACCAATCATTCTGCCTTTATTTTCGAAACAGCTGTGTACACCGATACTGGCTTGCTTTTTTGTTTTCATCGAGGATACGTGTGCAGTCTACAGCTGTGCCTCCTGAATTTATCAAAAAACGTCAGATCAAATAAACGATTGGGGAGAGGTAAATAATTAAGAGTAGAAGTCGGCATGAAATCCGGAAAGGGATCGGTCTTCGTTGTGCACCCCTGCCCAAAAGTTACCCAGGGAGGTGAGGGTGCCAGGTGGCAGGGATTCCACCCCCATTTCCTCATGCAACAGCGACCCCACTGCAGTGTTGCTGCTGCAGCTGCGCAGGAAGTGCAGTTATCTGGCGGAAACGGTGGCTGGCTGCACATGCTTCAGAGAACACGCCTGCTTTGCGCTCTCCCTAAGTGAGGGAGGACTTTTCCACGATGTGACGAGACAACAAATATGAGATCTCCTCATTCCAAATAAGAAGAAAGGTAAACAAAAAAAAAGCAACAAACGCTTGCTCAAAAGTGCAGACAGGCATGACATGGTATAATCCTCACAACCCTTCTGCAGTGTACCACAATGCCAGTTTCAGCACTCTGTCGGTTGGGTACGGGGGTATGTTTGAGACAGGTTCTGGTTTACCCCCACCCTAACAGTCGGCTGGGGGGGGTTTCCTGACAACATCACTGCACAGAGTGAAACAGAGACACAGCTCAGCCGAACACAGAGACCCAGCCCGGAGAAGAAGGTGTAGGCTGTGTCCCTGTATACGCCTCTCCCCCATACCCAGGACGGTGGCCGCGTCGTGGACGCTCCTGGTCATGATCCCTGGCACGTCCATCGAGTTGACCAATGGAATGAGGCCGTGGCGGGATAGCAGGCCGTAGGTGGGCTTCAGGCCCACAAGCCCACAGAGAGCCGCCGGGTTCCGGGTGGATCCGCCTGTGTCAGAACCCAAGGCCCTGCAGAACCATAACCAGGGACAGCAGTCAGGCCAGCAGGTTCTGAGTCAGGGTCCAACGCACCATGCTGAATGACACTTAACACTTAACACTTTGTTGTACGTCACTCTGGATAAGAGCGTCTGCCAAATGCCTGTAATGTAATGTAATGTAATGAATGACGTAGTGTAGATAATATAATGGTTCGGGAACTGGACTTGTAAATCAAAGGTTGCAGGTTTAATTCCCAGTTGGGGCACTGCTGTTGTACCCTTGAGCAAGGCACTTAACTTGAATTGCTTCAGTAAAATATCCTGTGGCATAAATGGATTGTGTGTATGAAATGTAAATTGTGTAAGCTGCTCTGGATAAGAGTGTCTGCTCAATGGCTATGATGATGATGATGATGATGATGATGATGCAGTAACACACAAACTGGTGTGCTAGCACCCACAGCTACAATATTAATGATCATTAATAACACTATCAATTAGTTGACTGGACTACTACACATTTATAACTAAGTTTTTACAGCTGGATTCTAACTAGAACACAAGAGATTGTGTACAACCCACGCTGACAGAGGCAGGGCCATTCTAACTGATCACCACTTGTTTTGACTGATCTCTTTTTATTTCACCTAAACTTAACTGATGTTTTTCATCCTATCTTTTTTTAATCTTATATTGTTTTTAGCCATATCTGGTGGTTCTGCTGTTTCTATGGTATAGTAGTGTGTCTGGTGTCTGTGCTGTTTCTGTGGTAGAGTAGTGTATCTGGTGTCTGCTGTTTCTATAGTATAGTAGTGTGTCTGGCGTCTGTGCTGTTTCTATAGTAAAGTAGTGCGTTTGGTGCCCATGTGCTCCTACTCACAGGAAGCTGCTCAGTGATGCCACGGCAGCTGCACTCCCTCCTGAGCTTCCTCCTGTGATCACCCAGTCAGAGTCTGGCTCCAGCCCACTCTGGTCCCTGTAAGGTGAGGCATAGCTCCAGGGGTTCCTGACTGGGCCGAAAGCGCCATCGGTGCAGCCCGACCTGGAGGGACAGAGATGGGTCTAAACTCACAGGAGAGACTATCACTGAACCTAAACTCACAGAAATGACCACCACTGAACCTACAATCATAGAATATTCTCATTAAACCCACTCACATGCAAACAAGGACACAGAGAAACATGTGCATGCCTGCACATACACACACAGCACTCATTCTCTCACTAAAATACACACATTCACTGCAGAAATACAGTAAACCTTTGAATTAAATACCTACATGAAATTAATTATATGTATTAAACCCATTCAAATTACGCTGGAGAAACCTACCCCATTGCAAATTCATCCAAGTTAGTCTTCCCCAAAAGAACAGCACCTTGGTCCAATAGCTTCTGGACAACTGTAGCGCTGAAAGGTGGCCTGTATCCTGACATCAGGCCAGGGGAGAATAGACTGGGATTTAGAACCGTGATATAATATAATAAATGCATAGAAATACAAGGATCTCTTTGTCATCTGTGAGCTATGGAAATACCAGCATGCCACCTTTTAACATCTTTGAGGCGCATGTTGTCTCAATGTTCTCTGTGCAGAAGTTGTCCTTGACAGCGAAGGGGATTCCGTCCAAGGGCCCCCTGGGTGCACCTGTAGAATCACAACAGGTGAGAGGTCAGAAGGAACTACTGTCTTTGTCTAGCAGAGGTTGGTGTGTTATCGAGCAAACAAGCCCCTATCGGACCGCCGTCGGTGCCAGCTGTCAGTCCACCAACATTTTGCAAATCAGCAGCTGAGTCTGCTGGCGGATCGATAGCTGTGCCAATCATGGGCCACTAGTGGGCCTCTTTATGCATGCTAGCTGGGGTGGGTCCCAAAACGCAGGCCCCGTTGAGCTAATGTTCACAGCCTGCGGAACTAATCACACCCTCATACTCTGAAGTGGGCCCCCACATGCTCACTCCCGCTTCTTAATTCGGCCACACTTGAAAAAACAGAAACAAAAACGAACAGACTTCGCCTGCGTGGCCACTCAACATAATAACTAAGTGCGACACCGGAATTAAACTTGATCAAGACACTTAATTAATTCGGTAAATATACACCAGTGCACCGCATCATACCTCTACGGAACCTGTCATCAGCTTCATCAGCCTGTTTCAGAGCCTGCTCCTCTGTCACCGTGATGTAGGCGTTGAGGTGTCTCGTTTTCTTGACACGATTCAGGCATTTTCGACATAGCTCAGAGGGCGATATTCTGCCCTCTCGAAAGGCCAGGGACACCTACGTGATCACAGAGGCATTACTCGTTCAGGCACTTTATTTAATGAAAAAATCTTCGATGTCATACTCATATTCTTCTAATTAAAATAGTGATCTATAACATGTGAGTAAATATTAATCACTGATTGTAAAATGTAACTTATATGAATTCAATCTATAGAGCTACATGCCAGAACCCCTCCGAATATTTCGCACTCATCCCCGAGTTTGTGGGGGTTATGCAAGAAAATGCACAGGGAACGTTTGCCTGGACGTTTTAAGCAAAGCATTTTCACGGATGGGTTAAATAGTTCACCCAAGCATCGCAAAAACTACTAAATAAATTGTGTACAATATTAAACCTAGGGTTAAATGCTACGAAAATGCGACCGAACCGTGCAATACCAACCAAATTTGTGATTGTGATTGTTCTGATAAATTAGATCTGACGTTAATGATAATGCAGAATAACAGAGCCAATACCCTACCTAGCGGGCGTAAACTTCATACCTAGTTTAGATAACGTGTGAAACCCGTATGGCATTGTAACTTGGCTAATGAAGCCAGGTGAATGAATGTCAACGAATTGAACAGCTAGAGTTTTGGAGTATTTGTACAGTTAGAATTGTGATAAGGAGACTTACTTCTCTTATTGTGAGGCCCAACATGGCTCCAATAATTTATCATTGATACGAATTATTCAGTTCCATACATTATTATACAACCTTCAGCGTATGCGTCTATAGGAGGCTGCCATATTGGGTCGACTTTATGCCTCTCAACTACATGCTATCTGATTGGTTTAACGCGGATCATACCACACTACGATTGGCAGAGCCGAGGAGGTCAGAGGATATCGGGCCAACATAATATTGGGTATGACAGTCAGTGGTGAGGAATTTCAATGTGTTTAATTTAGCTAAAGTTGACAACTAGTAAGAATGATGTCAGTATTTACAATGACGCTCGGCTGTTGTAACCGTGTGGGTAACTGAAGAATAAACAACCTTAGCAGAGTATTGTCGCAAATATAACAAGCTAGCTAGCTTGTCAGCTACAAACTGCAAATCGTCTCTCAAGGAAGAGAGTTGGCTAACGTTAGCAAGCCTCCATGATGGCAAGATATACATTGACATAAGTCAAACACCGAGTTGGTGATACGATTGTTCAGTACATGATCAGAGCTTGCAGCGACTGCAAATTTGCGTGGTTGTTTTCAACTATTTCCAGTTGGGGAAACTACACTTAAACCTAAGCTCCACAGTAGGTAAGCTACTTAGCCGGCTACAATTTACCAACGTGCATTTTGATGCACATATTAGGTTAGCTGACTGGGTTATTCAATTTGAGCATTATAGTTGTAGCGGTCTGTATTAATCAAATCAAACAACAATGATAACATTACATAGGATCAGGGCAGTGGCGTGTAGTCGGTGGTTATGTACGTATCACATTAAATTCATGGGAATTAATACGCCGGTTTCTGGAGAGACAGGACATTGTAGCCCCTTTTTCAGAAAGTTTAGCACCTCCACAAACCGCCACACAATCATGCCTGCCTGGGTTATCGATAAATACGGCGGCAACGAAGTACTTAGGTTCACCAAAAATGCAAGTTTCCCCATCATCCACTACCCGAACGAGGTCATGGTCAAAGTCCATGCGGCAGGTCTCAACCCCATTGACGTCACCATGAGAGGTAGGTTAACGTTGATAACGTTAGCATCTGTACAGTGCACCCTTTATAGGTCAATGTAAAACAAACAACATTATTTTACGAGAGTCAATGTGGGGAAAATGCGTCAATACAACGCGTCGCTTCCCTAAATTGTGCTGTCTATCCGGTTTGCAATTACAAATAATTGGAACTGAGGGCAATAATATTGTTATTATTAGACAGTTCCCTATATTTATGTATTTCCCTCTCGTCTGTCACAAAGTCAGACGTAATTTCGCACACGACAACCAGTGGCACGAACCCGCTCGTTGCTTTCCATTGCAATTTGATCTCCAGCTGCTCTAAATAATAGAGGTGGAACAGTGTGATGATACAATACACTGATTGGGAGTGTGCTTTGTAATAGTTTGTTTGACTAAAGGATTGACATATGTAACTTGAGCGTTATGAAATATCCTCAAATATGAATGTCAAATGTCCCTGGTTCAGTTGCCTAGATGTCTTGCCACCTCAATAATAACAGGTTTGGGCTCTCAGCTGGCTCAGAGATACATGCATAACAAAGCAGCTCTTTGTGCTCGGCTGACACGATTTAAGCGGCCCAACAATTTATGCTGGTCAGGATCTGTGTGTGAAAGCACACCATGGATGCTGTGTATGTGTGTGTAAGTGGGTTGAAATTTATCACCGCGGATACTGTGTATTTGAGTGTCTGTACGAGGGAGGGTTGACACTGATATAAGACATTCATTCACAGGGACATTGTATAGTGTGAGTTGACCCAAATTGAGCTTGGCAGATATTGTGAAAGTATTCATTTCTTGTTGCGTTTTTGTGTAAATGTGTGTTTGTGTGAGAAATAGTGTGAGTCTGGTTGTTTACAGGGGATCCTGTGGATGGGGTCATTTTCCACAGTTTAAACACACACACATTTACATTTACGGGCACACAGCGAAGAGGAAAAATCACCTCAACCACCACTAGTGTGTAGCTCCCACTTGGGTGATGCACAGCAGCCATTTTGTGCCAGAACGCTCGTCACACATCAGCTGAGGTGGAGGGGCAGGTAAATATTAAGCCAATTAAACTGGGGATTGATTTAGCATAATGTACACAGCAAAGCAGTCTCTATGTTATGCACACCATTCAATCTCTTTTTTATGCATTGTCAGTCCTGGCCTGCACATGGGGGCCAGCTGGCTGGCACTTAATCGATGTCTTTTTTTCAATTTCTTGCATCTGATCGGTCTGTTGTGCTTGCCCAGTCAACAGGAAAATAAAAACAATGTCTGATTAGGCAATATAAATGAGTACTCCTGTGGCCAGCATCCACTGTCTCTTCCCCTGAGGTATGAGATGGCCCCTAACATAGCGTCTTAACAGGGCGTTGGGCCACCATAAGCTGCCAGAACAGCTTCCATGCACCTTAGATTTTCCAATTGTGTGGAACTCTATTGAAGGGATGCAACACCATTCTTCCATGAGAAATTCCATCGTTTGGTGTTTTGTTGATGGTGATGGAAAATGCTGTCTCAGGCGGCGCTTCAGAATCTCCCACAAGTGTTCAGTTTGGTTGAGATCTGGTGACTGAGACGGCCATGGCATATGGTTTACATTGTTTTTATCCTTATCAAACCATTCAGGTCATCCTGGAAGAGACCACACCCATCAGGGTATAAAATCTTCACCATGGGATGAACAGGGCATTGTTTTTCCCAGATAGCACAGATTGCCCAGATGTCTGTACTGTCTGTCTTGTCTGTCATCCATTATTGGTCTGATTGGTTTGTTGTTGTTTGATGTTTTTATGTTTTACTATGCTGCCTTCATAATTGCCCCCTGGGGATAAATAACGTTTTTTAAATTGAATACAATTGAATTGAATTGAATTGAAGCGATCGCTCAGAATGGCTTTGTATTTATTGGCGTTTACCTTGCCCTCTCAGGGGTTGAGTGCACCTAAACCATGCCAGGAAAGTGCACCCCACACCATAACAGAGCTGCCAGAACCCTTCATTTACTCAAGTGTTTCCCCCCCCCCTTTGTCTGTCATTCAGGTGGGTACGGAGCCGCCACCCTGGCCATGAGGCGGGACCCCCTGAACATCAACCAGTCCGGCAGCGAATTCCCGCTGGTCTTGGGCCGAGATGTTTCGGGGGTCATCATGGAGTGCGGGCTGGACGTGGCCTATTTCAAACCAGGAGATGAGGTATTCGAACCGGGAGTGGAGGTCGAGATCGAGGCAGAGTTAACAATAACGCACTGTGCTCCTCTTTAGTGGTGGGGAGGGGGGAGGAACCCTCTTTGTTCCTTTTTCTATTCTCAGCCCATTGCTTACTCTGAAGGCTTTTGAATGTGGAATTGTGCATTGTATAACATTACATAATCCTGCCGCTGTCAGGGAAATTGGACGATACCGCGCAGTCGCTGTTAATGCAGGAGGAAGGGAAATCTGAAACCATGTCGCAAATTGTTTTTTTTCTCCCCCCTTGTCCCTTGTACAGTATGTCATTTGCGTTTTCACGGACCATTGCCTGTGATGTCTGCAGTCCAGTCAGTAAGTTGTAAAAAGACGAATTGCTGTCCTGGCTAATTAAGCGGCTGTCTCTTACACTGGCAGGTGTGGGCGGCTATTCCGCCGTGGAAACAGGGCAGCCTGGCGGAGTTTGTGGTGCTGAGTGCAAACGAGGTATGGCATTACCCCCCCACACCCCCAGCACCATAATCAGTGTGTGACCTGCACTGCGTTCAACTACAAACAGCGTTGGCCTTAAAGCAGTGATAGTCGGACGCTTTTAAATGAACCGTGCATTAGGTGGCAAGCTACGTTTGTGTATAGCGCTACTGCGTGTCACTGTTTTATTGCAACAAATGCAGTTTGCTACCTAGCAAATTAGTGTTTGTTTTATTGTACCTAAGCCCTAAGAGCTAAGTGAGGAGCGGGAAGCTCATAAATAGCTAACCTTTTTAGATAGCTAACCAGGTGAACTACGTGCAGTATGTGTAGCTAGCTAGCAATTCTGGGAGAGTGACGTTAGCAGCCTGGAAATCAATATTACACAGACATGACCTTGAGCCACTTAAAACCTCATCCTGTTATATTGGACTACGTATGGTTTAGGATCACATGGTTTTCCGTTATTTCAGTGGTTTCAGTAATGGGTTTCTGGTTTCAGCAAAAACACGTGACTTTTGGGCAGTCTCTGCGGCGGCCCTTCCCCATTTTAATTTTGAAATCCTCAAATGTAACTGTAAAATAGGTGTGTACAATGAAACAAGTCACAGGACATGTCCAAAGTACCACAATTTCAGACACACTACCATAAAGGTTTAACTGAGAGCATGAACATAAACATGACAGTAGAGCTATATTGTTATTACTAAAAGGAAATCTAGAAACCTGAGACATTTTTTGAGTGGTTCCAAGCTTGCTGTGTTTGTACTGTATGAAGAGCTGGATTTGTGGCTGTTACTGCTTTGTGTCCCTGGAGGAGCAAAGCTTGCATCCTCAACACAAAGTGAATATCTGGCTTCTGTGCGGTTGTTCTGGCAAAAGCCAATATTAACCATGGAAAATTGGGTTATAGCAAAAAAAAGAATGCAAAATGATGTAACAGCCCAGTGAAGCAATTAGACATGCTAGACAAACGTCTCCAGTGTGTGTGTTGTGTGTGTGTGTGTGTGTGTGTGTGTGTGTGTGTGTGTGTGTGTGTGTGTGTGTGTGTGTGTGTGTGTGTGTGTGTGTGTGTGTGTGTGTGGTAATTTTCTGGCATGAGCATGTTGTCTCTGACTCCAGGTGGCCCACAAGCCCAAATCGCTGAGTCACTCCGAGGCAGCCGCGATCCCGTACGTAGCCGCTACAGCCTGGTCTGCTCTGGTCAACACTGGTGGGCTCAATAAGGACAACTGTGCTAAGAAACGGCAAGTCCCCCCAGCCTCGGGAACCTCCCTCTCTCTGTCTCTCTGTTCTTTAGACCAGGGATCGCAGACTCTAACACCGGAGGACCACAGTGTCTGCTGGGTCTTTGGTGTGTTTCAACACAAGTGCTTAATTAAACTCATTGATTGGTTGAGATTGATTGAGTTGATCCCAAGGTCCAAATTGGCACTGCGATCTTCCAGGACTGGAGTTAAACCTGCAGACACTGCGGCCCCCCAGGACTGGAGTTAAACCTGCAGACACTGCGGCCCCCCAGGACTGGAGTTAAACCTGCAGACACTGCGACACTCCAGGACCAGGGTTGGGGATCCCTGTTCTAGAGAATCTATCAATGTCCATCAGAATGTTTCAGCTTCAGTAGCATAACTCTTACTATTAAGAATATGGAGCTGGGTATCTGGAAGTTGTAGGACAGTGCTTCCCAAACTTGGTCCTTGAGTACCCCCATGTATGCTGGTTTTTATTCCAACCGATCTCATGTGTTGTGTTTAGGGTCCTTCATTTTGTGTTTGGCTCATCAGCATTTGCTTTGACTTTGACTTGTGTTAAAATAATTAACATTCTATAGAATTACAGGACTTTTAATCAGTTCTCAGACTAATGCTTTCATTTTCTGCAATGTGGTGTGGCAAATAATACAGATCTGTTTCTGACATAATTAGGCACTGTTAAACAATTAAGTGTCTAATAAATAAAAAATTAACAGCTCATTAAACTTCAGGAATGGCAATTATGTTTGGAATGAAAACCAGCGTACATGGTGGTACCTCCAGGACCGAGTTTGAGAGCCACTGCTGCAGGAAATCTGTCTGTCTCTTTCTCTCGCTGTTTCCTTCTCTCTGGACTCCGCTCTCGTTTTCCAGTCTCCAAACGGCTCTCCCTGGATGAAGGACTGAACTGGAGCTCGGAGAGCAGATTAGAAATTCTCTGAGTCATCCTGAGCCCCAAAGGTCTTCATTTACAGCCTTGTCTGACTCGCTGTCATTCCCTGGGGGGCTGTGACTGGTGGTAATTGGCGGGGGGAGATTTTAAACAGACTGACAGAACAGAGTCTCTGGGCCACATTCTGACACAGTGGCTGTGGTAGAGAAAATGAGGAAGAGAAGGAAGGAAGATCTGATAATTTATCTGCCTCATCCTGTTTTTGTTTGTTTTGCTCGACTAACAAACAAACCGTTTATCAGCTGAATAACCTGCACCGGTCTACAGCCAATTTCCTTAATTGTATCTTGTGATAGTTTTTGTTTTCTTCACATCACGATGATGCACTTAAATGACAAGAGTCTTATAAATTCTGTGTAATCATCACCAGACCTTTCCTGTAATTGCATATATTGCGGGTGAAGATCCAACTCCATTCTTTAAATCTGGGCTTTTTCCAGGGCATCTGGTAATGACCCATATTGTATGTTCAAACATGTTAAATTTACATGCTTTTATACTAATACAACTGCTCAGAGGAAAGGTTTAGTTTAGGTTGTGCTATGATACAGTAAAGGTATTTAAATATGTTCAGTGCTCTTCTGTTTACTGTTGACGACCAAAGGGAACTCCTGGCCTGTGATCTCTCATTCAGATTCAAATTTAGAATGCTTTATTGGCAGGGAATACACTTGTACATATTCACAATGCATACAGCAGTGTGTTTAATTGTTAACACAGGTGGGTAATCGCTACGGTCTCTCCCTCTCATTGCTCAACAGCATTCTGATCATCGGAGCCTCAGGGGGAGTGGGAACCTTTGCCATCCAGGTAACGGATTTAATTATAATCATAATCATAATCATAATCATAATCATAATAATTTGCCATCCAGGTAACAGAGTTAATTATGATAATAATAATAATAATAATAACAATCCTACGACTGCTAATCATAATAGTAGTAGTCATCGATAGTAGTCATCGTTGTCGTGATCATCATCATAATTATTATTAATATTGACAATAATTTAGTATTACTGTGTGTGTGTGTGTGTGTGTGTGTGTGTGTGTGTGTATATATATATATATATATAAAATCATTGTCAGGACCATTTTGCCCGATGTTCCCTGAACCAAAGCGAGCTCACCCTGAGGCGTCTGATTGGTTGTTCTGTAGATGGTGAAAGCCTGGGGTGCCCATGTGACCGTCACCTGCTCCCAGAATGCAGAGGGGCTGGTGAGGGGTTTGGGTGCGGATCACGTGGTCCACTACACAGCAAGGGATGTGGAAGTGCAATTGAAGTCTCTAGAAAAGTGAGTCGAGAAGCTTTGAGTGTTACAGACACTCGATTCACTCACACATGCAATACAGAGCCTTGATTCACCCTCACATACTATACAGAGCCCTGATTCTGTCTGTTGGGAATCTGCCCCCTTTGTGGAATCAAGTTGGGGACCGACGAAGTAACACACTGGTGACCACTTTCCAATTGAAAAGGTTTTAATACAATGCACAGGGGGAGAAATACCAAAGACGCTGCGACATCGTTTATCCAGCAAATCTCAACTCAGTAACTGTAAGTGAGGGTTTAAGTACCCTTGTCCGAGGTGTCACAGTTGCCCAGCATGCCGTTCCCCGGCAGGGAATACACATTGTACGCAGACATCCCGGAGGCACCCATTTGGTACATAGTTAACAATGGAATTGGTGTGACCATTTGGCCCTAACAAGGTGGGGGCTGTTGTGGAGAGTGTGTGTGTAAAATGTGTACTGGAAATGAAGATAAAACAAAAACATTTAAACAGAATAAAACAATCAATGAGGGTTATACTAAATTTCATACCTCAAACCTAACACCCTCACATACGAAACACTCCCCATTCACCCTCACATACTATACAGAGTCCTGTTTGGTGTGTGTGTGCGTGCGTGTGTGTGTGGGTGGGTGTGTGTATGTGTGTTTGGGGTGTGGGTGTGTGTTTGTGTTTGGGGTATGGTTAATTAGCCAGGCCCTCCAACAGGGGTTTCGTCCGTGAATGAGAAGCCCGACAATAGAGACCCTAACCTTTAACATTTAGTCTTGTTATTGTCTGATTTGTTGTTGTTTGAATAATAGTAGTGTAATGATAGTACATTTTCTCAAGTTGACAATGCTAACAGTTGGTTTGTTCAGCTGCGGTACTACTGTGGTTCACGATGGTTAGAGTGAGGTTTACTCAGTTAGTGTAACAATAGATAATCCTGTACAATGTAATAAGACCTAATGGACCACAAAGCCCCAAAACCACAGAGTAAAAGCAAACAAGGGGCTGCTTTAAAAGCTGCCGTGGCTACGTTGGAAGCGTAGAGCCTTTAATGGCCACTAGACCTTGGGACCTAGGCTTTGTCTCTATTTTGGGGGGGGTCCTCTCCACACCTGCTCGTTGACTCACCCCAGTGGTGTCCATGGAAACGGGACTCACATTTGGCAGTGCCATGGGTAAGCTGAAGCTTCACCTGCTGGATGCTCGATGTTGAAGACGTTTCAAACTGCTGAAATCTCGGCAAATATGCGTACAACAGTAAAAACGCACAAATGGTATTAATACCACACTGAGGCAGCGTTGGCTGGGTGGCTGGTATCTCTTCCCCAAGGAAGGCTGCACGGACCTGGGATCAAGGCATCGGTTCACAGCCGGATTTCTGCCTGATTTAGGTCAATGGATTAGCACAACACTGGAATGAACTCTGTCAACGTTTGCCCTCAAATTTGACTCGGAGTCAGATGCAAGTGTCAGTTCTTATCTTCAACAGTGTAGCAGTGTAGTGTAATGGTTAGGGAGCTGGGCTTGTAACTCAGAGGTTGCAGGTTATATTCCCAGGTGGGGCACTGCTGTTGTACCCTTGAGCAAGGTACTTAACCTGAATTGCTTCAGTAAAATATCCAGCTGTATAAGAGCGTCTGCTAAATGCCTAAAATGTAAATGTAAATGTCAACAAAACTGTGTGGTGTGAGTTTCCACATTTGAGTTTACAAATGTAACTGTAAAACAGGTGTGTACAATGAAACAAGTCACAGGACATGTCCAAAGTACCACAATTTCAGACACACTACCATAAAGGTTTAACTGAGAGCATGAACATAAACATGACAGTAGAGCTATATTGTCATTACTAAAAGGAAATCTAGAAACCTGAGACATTTTTTGAGTGGTTCCAAGCTTGCTGTGTTTGTACTGTATGAAGAGCTGGATTTGTGGCTGTTACTGCTTTGTGTCCCTGGAGGAGCAAAGCTTGCATCCTCAACACAAAGTGAATATCTGGCTTCTGTGCGGTTGTTCTGGCAAAAGCCAATATTAACCATGGAAAATTGGGTTATAGCAAAAAAAAGAATGCAAAATGATGTAACAGCCCAGTGAAGCAATTAGACATGCTAGACAAACGTCTCCTCTGTGTGTGTGTGTGTGTGTGTGTGTGTGTGTGTGTGTGTGTGTGTGTGTGTGTGTGTGTGTGTGTGTGTGTGTGTGTGTGTGTGTGTGTGTGTGTGTGTGTGTGTGTGTGTGTGTGTGTGTGTGTGTGTGTGTGTGTGTGTGTGAATATCAACATATAAATGGATCGTCGTTATGTAATATATTATATTACTGAATAATATTAACTGAATTCAGGTCAAGGATACAATGGCAGTGCCCCACCTGGAATTTGAACTGGCAGCCTCTTACAAGTTACAAGCCCAGACCCTTAACCGAGCCACTGCACTACACTGCCACCCAGGCCCAGGTTTTAGACTGCTTTGATTGGGGGGGTAGTAAGAGATGTTGGTTGGTCACCAACTACAAGTGTTAATATGAGTGTTCTTTAGGACTGTAAGCTATAACGTGCACTATTTTATATTTTTATCTAAAGCCATAGTAATTAATACATAAGCCTATAATTTATTGAATTTGAAACCCCCCTCCACTCCCCCTCTTATAGGAGGGCAACTTAATTTATGCCCAGTTATATCTAATTATTATCTTTTTTTTTCAGATTCTTTTCTGTTTTTCTCCCAATTTGGTAGCCAATTACTCCCACTGTGCTTAGTTCAATCCCCTCCCTCGTAGTTCGCTGCCATAGTGACCGGCAGTGACAAAGGCGGAAGCGCTGCCTCCTCTGAGACAGCACTCGCCGAGCTGTCTACTGTAATTCCGGTACCCCAGAACCACTCCTGTGTGCAGCGAACTGTGTCGGCTTCCCTCCCCCCTCCCTGGGGCGGACAGCCAATTGCCACCCCGATGGCACTCCTGGCCAGAGCCGACTCTGGCGCAATGCGGAATCGAACCCCGGTCGCCGTGGCCAGCGTCGGACGTTGAAACCACTAGACCACGCGGATTATTATCTATTTTTACTTGGAATCTTACATAGTGTTTTGCTCATGTTACAAGTTTTCAAGTTTTCCTTCTGACACCCCCTCTCTTACGACAGTATTGCAGTATATTACAGTATTATCTAATCTTACAACAAGGTGTTTTGTGTGTTTTTATGTTTTGTGTTCTGTAACTCAAAATATTTTAATATTATACACATTTCATGGCTTAGTCGATCTAAAGCATCAGTAGCCTATTACAGCATCAGTCTTCTGTTTCTGTGTCCAAATACCCTAACAAATTCATCCATATCTAGCCCAGTTGTTATGGCCTTCTCACGAGCCAGAATCACCAAGTTTCTCTTTCTCTCATGGAACATTGTACGACAGTAGGGGGTTATGAATGAGCCTGTAGAATAGCATTTGCAGGCTTCAAGGCACCAAGCACTTTGAGGAGGAATCTTCCTATTTCAAAGAAATGATGCTTCCTCGGCATCATCAACAGCCCTGATGCCTTTGTGCAGATATCCACTGCTGCTGCACTGTCCTCCGAAACCTCTGAAAGGATACTGAGGATAGCATCCTGATTTTTCACAAGGCATTTGGTCACATCGTGGTGACTTGTCCACTGTATCTCCAGCAGGCGTTTAAGGGAGGGGAACATCATAGTTTTGTGACTCATAATAGCGATGAAAAAAGGAGTGCAGTGATCCTGATAGATGAAAAAGTGTTTTTGCACATGGCTGTGCCTGCATTGCATGGACCACTGCTCAGTGCAGCTGGTGATTGTAGCAGTGGATATATGGAATATCCTTCCCTATCCTTTTTTGCAACAAGGCCTGGACCCAACCCCTGATCCCACTCATAACTGAAGCTCCATTGTAGCATTGACTGATGGTTTGGTCTGCACTGTAGCCAGTAATGTCAGAAAGATGTTTTAGGATTTGGGTGGTCATAAATACTGCATCCAACTGACTAAGATCAAGCAGACCAATCAGGTGTTCCTCGGGAATACCATTGCACACAAACCGAATTATAATTGAAAGATTTTCCACGTGGCATCTGTCTGTAGTTCCATCACTTTTTCTTCTTTTTTAAAAAGAATTAGTTTCTGATTTTATCCCATTTCCTCCCATTTGGTAGCCAATTTCGCCCGCTATTTTCAAGTCAATCCCTCCCTTGTAATGTGAGTTCGCTGCCGTAGCCCTGTGCCTGGTAGTGATGAAGGCAAAGTATAGTCTCCTCCGAGTCGGCACTTGCCAGGCCGTTGACCGTAACCCGGTACTCCAGAGCCACTCCTGTGGGCAGCGAACATCCTGTCGGCTTCCTCCCCCCTCCCTGGGGCGGACAGCCAATCGCCGCCCCTGGTGGCACTCCTGGCCAGAGCTGACTCTGGCGCGACGGGGAATCGAACCCCGGTCGCCGTGGCCAGCGTCGAACGTTGTAACCACTGGACCACTGGACCACGGGAGGCCACTAGTTCCATCACTTTTAATGCTAAACCCTATATGATCTGCATGCTTATATTTCTGTTTGACCTCATTTAATACTAAAGTAGCCAGTGTGTCAATTATTTAATTTTGCATGTTTTTGGATGTGTATTTTGCATTTTGAGGAATACGTTTTGTAATTAAGTTAAATGTGTATAAAAATCGTTAAATAATTCCGTTTGGGGTCTTTTGATAGAGTGTATTCAAAAGGTTTTAGGAAGAGGCCAGCAGACAAATCCTGTTCCTCATCAACATCACTATGTGCCCTTTCCAGGCTTCCACGAAGAGGAAGCTCATTATCCGCAAGGAACTTAACGACTTCTCCAATGCTTTTGTTATAATATCAAAAAGAAATTCTAACTGGTTGGGCCCCAGGAGGTTTGCAATCATTTCCCCAGTTGCCTCCCTTTGTTGCATTTGAGACCAGGCTAAAGCACTCTTCAAATGACATTGACTAGATGCGTGCTTGCTGAATCCCTTGTCTTTCTCCAATGCAGTTTTCCAATGATTAAATCCTTGCTTGGTTAAAACTATGTCTCTGTCATTAGATGCGCCAAATTTGCGACGGGGGAAATGGAAGCATGCATCTAGCTTTGTAGAGAGTACTCCAGCCGTGGTCTCCCATGGTACCAGCCCGAGTTGAATGCACGTGCGGTCTGGCCAAAGTTACGCTTAAGGAAAACGAGGGTGGGCTGCGACGATGCAAGGCTGTCCAAGCCATGGCGATTATCGGCCGCTGCGGCACCGCGAACACTGTCTGGGGGCGTAGTGCATGAGGTAATGGGATCGTGGGGTGAAGTACTTGGGCAACTGGGCTACGAGGAAGCCACTTGGGAGGTATTGGGTTGAGGAGCAGTCACATGAGACACTGTGGAGCCTATAGCTCTGTTGACTGCTGCCCTGAAACAGTAGCATTGGGGTTGCGAGGTTTAACAACCAGAAATTGGTGCATGATGACAGAGAAAGGGAGAGAGAAAGCAAAGCAGAAAGAAACACTAAAAACGAAATAATCTCTGGACTGAGTATAGAAACGTGCAGTTAACTAACACCAACACACACACCACACGTGCAGCCAGCTAACCACTGCAAGCAGGCAATTGCAAATTATTTGAAATCATATTTATAGTGATCCCAACAACCAGTACTGGATGCAACTTGCAAGTAGCCTGATAAATCTATCTAACGCCAGTATTTAAAAATCTGATCTCCCTGACTGACTGAGTCTCCCACCACTAGGCTATCCTCATTGGAGTCACTCAGTAAAACCAATGAATACATGCAGCTTTGTACAGTAGTCAAATGACAGCGTCCACTGATCACAGAAGTGACACCGCTCTCCCGCTGCGTCTCCATATTTTATATGGCCAAACCAATCAGATATTAGTAAAACATATTATTTCAATGTGGCATTTTTATGATTGGCTGAATTGACAAGGACAAAATAAAATACTTTTTATGTTTGCAGTTTGGAATGAAACAGGGACACTTGGTGTTGGAGGGGGCAGGCGGAGCATTTGGTGGGGCATTGCCCCCTGTGCCCATGTCTAGAACTGACCCAGCTGCCACCCATCCTCCTTCTGTGTGCCTCTGGTCCTTCAGCCGCTCATAGGCTGTGTGCCTCTGGTCCTCAGCAGCTCATTGGCTGTGTCTCTGGTCCTCAGCAGCTCATAGGCTGTGTGCCTCTGGTCCTTAGCAGCTCATTGGCTGTGTCTCTGGTCTGCAGGTTTGATTTGATCCTGGACAATGTGGGTGGGGACACAGAGAAGTGGGCCCTGGACTTCCTGAAACCCTGGACCGGAGCCAAGTACATCACCTTGGTAACGCCCTTCCTCCTGAACACTGATCAGCTGGGCGTGGCTGACGGGATGCTGCAGACTGGAGTGACCATTGCCTCCAAGGCACTGAAGGTACCCCTACACCCTACACTCTGTACCCCCCCCCCGTGTTTGTGTGTGTGTGTGTGTGTGTGTGTGTGTGTGTGTGTGTGCGTGCGTGTATCTGTGTGCGCGTGTTGCTGCATGCGTGTTGCTGCATGCAGGTCTGTGTGTGTGCGTGCGTGTGTCAGAGCTGCAGAATGACAGGATACTGGGTGCACTCGTGTCGTTTCTTTGACCTAATTTCAGATTGAATCTTCCCTTTTCTCTCTGCGCCCACATGCCTTTGTTCCACCCCAGAAACGTCAAGCAGCAGACAGAGCGTGTATCAAACAACTGAGAATGTTCTGGATTAGAACAGCTGCCTTTCACTCTTGGATGGGAACGCGAGTACGCCACTTGTCTGGCTGATTCCCCATCTTAATGGGCACAATCCATTCATTGTTTACTCTGCATTAACACCCCTGCATTGCCCAGCAGATCATGACGGAATATATTTAGTCTCAAAATGACCTTTGTTTTATACATGTGCATTGAAGGACGCGGGCGGGTAAGTTGTTTAACTGGTTGGGTTGGGGCCAGAATAAGGATTCACACGTAGACCGTAGAGAAAGGGAGTTTGAGTTTGAAAGGGAGCTGTGATCTGAGCATGCCCAATGAGCGGACCTGTGATCTCCAGGATATTCCAGAGCTCCAGAGTGTGCCCAGGGAGGGATCTCTAGCTGAATCCCAAGAGCAGCTAGAGATGTAGCTGAGGGACGTTTGTGTGGGGCGTTGGTGAAGGGGCGTTAGTGAGGGTTGTTGGTGAAGGGCGTTAGTAAGGGGCGTTAGTAAGGGGCGTTAGTAAGGGGCGTTAGTGAAGGGCGTTAGTGAGGGACGTAGTGAGGGGGGTGGTGAGGGGCGTTAGTGAAGGGCGTTAGTGAGGGCGGTAGGGCGATACTGTTGAGCGATTCTCTGAGTGATGCACATCCTCTCCCTGGGAATGTGCTGACACGCTGGTGAGGGTCACAGAATGGACTCTGCACTTCCAGAGCTGACACACTGAAAACAGGAAACACATGCACTCCCTTACACACACACATACAGAAAAAAAACATTAACTCACTCACACACACGAACAGTTACTCTCTCAGGCACGTACACACACACACTTGCTCGCTCGCATGCACACACACACACACAGCTACTGTGAGTGAAATTAGGGAGAAATGTGTATTTGTGTGTGTGTGTATGTGTGTGTTTCTCAGTTTGTGTGAGTGTGTGTATTTCTCAGTTTGTGTGTGCGGGTGTGTGTGTTTGTGTGTGAGTGTGTGCGTTTCTCAGTGTGCGTGTGGTGTTTGTGTAAGAAGTCTGTGTACTCAATGGGGCAGATAGAAGTGGGGGGGTACAGTGGGTGGGGCAGCAGCAGCAGGTTCTGGGGGAGTGTGGGGAAGATCCAGCCTGCTGAGGCAGCAGGATTTGGGCTGATGAGGGGAGGGGAGCTGAAAGCCCCTGTGTGTACCCCCTAGCAGGCCGGTCTTTTGTTCCCCCCCGTCAGGCAGATCAGAGCCGGCGTGTCTGTCCTGTGAGTCACACCCTGCGCTGAGGCGCGCTCACATACCCCCTGGTGGCACGCAGCGGTACTGCAGCAGGGACACGCTACACTCCAGCGCTGCTCCGTCCGAGGGGGAACAAAAGACCGGCCTGCCGTCTGTCCTGCTCTGAGTCTCGTATTCAGCATCGCCCCTCCTTCATACCACAGCCCCAGCAGGACACTAAACCCTGGCGCTTTAGACTTCCTTCCTACCCCCACCCCCATACGATTCCGTTATTAAGGCCATGGCCAACGTGGCTGCCCTACTTCCTGCACCAGGGAGCAGCTCTGGAGCATCGGGCGCATTGTCCAGGGAAAGGGACGAAGCCGATTGGCCAAATAGGCCTCCCTTTGTCGGGGAGTGTCTTTCCCCAGAGGGAGGGAGGCAGGGAGGGAGGAGGCGAGGGGGGCGGTGGCTGGGGAAAGAAACTTGGCGCTGGGCTCCGATTACAGCGCATAGCATTTCAGGCACTTGAGCCGCAGCTTGGCCAGCTGCCCAAGAACGATGATGCCGGCAGGGGCGGGGCTGTACTTGAGGAGGTTCGAGAGCTCTGCGGCTTTTACCCCCCCCCCCCCCGTGCACTGACAGGGGGAGGGAACTACTAACAGTATTTGAGAGAGTGGGCCTGTATAATCTCACTGATGTTCAGTCACAGTTTAAATTGACATTGGATTTTTTTTTTACGTGCCGGTCTAGCTATGTAAAAAACAGCAAAATTGAAAGAATAAAGAAAAGCTCTTCCTTCCTACTTCATTAATACACATGGGTTGGTGTTGTATTGTAATGCTTTTTATTTCAAGACTGGGACGGAGATATTGACATCGTGAGGAGTGTGCAAAAGGTGGGTAAACACATTTGGGTGAGGAACAAGGATGTGTGGTGGAGGTTGAGTGTTTTTCTCCGCGGTTTGAGCAAACAGGAAGTGAAGTGCCGCTCCCTCTGCAGTGATCCATCGATCGTCTGTTCCACCGTCGCTCGTGGTGTTGTTGCGTAACCGCGCCCCCCTGGCTGGCACCCGTGTGGCTCGACCCAGAAACAACGGCGGCTCGGGGGTTTGTGGAGAGCGTGAGCGAGGCCCGTGGGGGACGCTGGCACGCTGAATGCGCTGAGGCTCGGCTCGCGCACTTTCACTCGAACGGAACCCAAGCCGTCCGGACACACACTGCCCTGAAACGGGACGTCTCCTCGGTAACGCGGCTCAAATTGGGAGCCGCTGAGGAAATGGGTCAGTCGGATGTATGACTCTCAAAACCCCGCCCCTCCTCTCCCTCTCAAAACCGCTTAAGATGCACTGTGTGCGCGAGGACCCGACGATCCATCGATAACACGGGTCTCTTTTGATACCTTTATCCAGCACCCACTACAGGCTGCCATGCAGTGGCTACTCAACCCACTAGTGTGGGGTTATTCAAATCCAGGCCTCGAGGTCCACAGTGTCTGCAGGTGTTTGCCCCAACCACGAACTACACCACCTGATTTCGAATAATTAGTCTACCTCCTTGGTCCAGGAAGCGAGCTAATTATTGAAATCAGGTGGTGTAGTGCGTGGTCGGAGCAAATACCTGCAGACACTGCGGACCTCGAGGCCTGGATTTGAATACCCCTGCACCAGTGCATTCAAATGTGTCTAAAAAGGGGCATACCATTTACAAATCTGTATTCAACATGAATTTATTGCAAAATAAATACGTGATGAATTACTATGATCATAATCCTACCGTAGCCATGTAACCAGGTTTATTTGATCTGAAACCCCCTAATATGTCATTCATGAAACATGGAAATATAAACAAACTATCCTGAAAAGAGAACATTTTCCGTTTTGGGACCCCTTTATGTACATGGGGGGTACAGGTAAAATTGTGTAAGTCAGTCAATTGTGAGCGTGTCAGCGAGGGGCTAACTGTGCAAAGGTGTGTCAGTGTGCAGGTAACAGTGTGTTACAACGTGAGTGTGTGTGCCGGTATCAGTGTGTAAGAGCGTGAGTGTCAGTGTGCAGTAACAGTGTGTAAGAGCGCGAGTGTCAGTGTGCAGGAACAGTGTGTAAGAGCGCGAGTGTCAGTGTGCAGTAACAGTGTGTAAGAGCGCAGTGTCAGTGTGCAGGAACAGTGTGTAAGAGCGAGTGTCAGTGTGCAGGAACAGTGTGTAAGAGCGCGAGTGTCAGTGTGCAGTAACAGTGTGTAAGAGCAGTGTCAGTGTGCAGTAACAGTGTGTAAGAGCGCGAGTGTCAGTGTGCAGTAACAGTGTGTAAGAGCGCGAGTGTCAGTGTGCAGTAACAGTGTGTAAGAGCGCGAGTGTCAGTGTGCAGGAACAGTGTGTAAGAGCGCGAGTGTCAGTGTGCAGTAACAGTGTAAGAGCGTGAGTGTCAGTGTGCAGGAACAGTGTGTCAGTGTCAGTGTGCAGTAACAGTGTGTAAGAGCGTGAGTGTCAGTGTGCAGGAACAGTGTGTTACATCGCGAGTGTCAGTGTGCAGGAACAGTGTGTAAGAGCGTGAGTGTCAGTGTGCAGTAACAGTGTGTAAGAGCGCGAGTGTCAGTGTGCAGGAACAGTGTGTAAGAGCGCGAGTGTCAGTGTGCAGTAACAGTGTAAGAGCGTGAGTGTCAGTGTGCAGGAACAGTGTGTAAGAGCGCGAGTGTCAGTGTGCAGTAACAGTGTGTAAGAGCGCGAGTGTCAGTGTGCAGGAACAGTGTGTAAGAGCGCGAGTGTCAGTGTGCAGGAACAGTGTGTAAGAGCGCGAGTGTCAGTGTGCAGGAACAGTGTGTAAGAGCGCGAGTGTCAGTGTGCAGGAACAGTGTGTAAGAGCGCGAGTGTCAGTGTGCAGGAACAGTGTGTAAGAGCGAGTGTCAGTGTGCAGTAACAGTGTGTAGAGCGCGAGTGTCAGTGTGCAGTAACAGTGTGTAAGAGCACGAGTGTCAGTGTGCAGGAACAGTGTGTAAGAGCGCGAGTGTCAGTGTGCAGGAACAGTGTGTTACATCGCGAGTGTCAGTGTGCAGGTGAATCACCTGCTCTCCTCCTGCAGCACCTGTGTAAGGGGGTCCACTACCGCTGGGGGTTCTTCGCCCCGAGCGGGCCTGCGCTGGACGATGTCAGCGAGATGGTGGACGCCGGACAGGTAATCTCACCTGCGCGGTCATTGTCGTCTGCGCTCGATTTTGGCGATGGGGCCTTGAGTTGCGCTTACAACACACTGCGCTCAGCCGCGTGGTTGTCGCGGCGACAGGCAGATGGTGATTGATGGTTTCTGACAGTTGTGAATGGGCGCGCTGTAATCTCTCCCTAATCCCGCCTGTTTTTCCCCCTGATCCCGGGCCCGCCCGCTGTCTGTCTCCGTCGGCGCGGCTCGCGGGGCACAGAGCGCGCTCAATAGGGGTGTTCCGCGGTGACATCATGGCTCCATTCAGCGCAGCCGATGAGGCACGCTGATAACGGGGGATTTTCCACCCTCATCACTTTTTCTTCCTCTTCTGTCTTTTCCCTCTTTTATTTTCCATTGCCTTTCTTTGTCGACGCTGTGGGTGGACTTTCGGGGTGTGGCCCAGGTTGAGAAGCCAAGGTTGTAGATGCTGGGCTCCGATTGGACGGTCTGATGTCGAGGTCGGTCTCCCAGGGGAGCTGCCAGAACTCAAAGAAGCTGACTAGCCCTTGCTGCATCCCGGTTTTTTACAAATATTTTTTGCTTCCGTTTCCTGTGTTTGTTTGTCCTGTATTTTCTGCCCTGCCGTGACATATTATGATCATTTTGCTGTGCTCCAGGTCGGAGTTCAGGGAAAGTGCTAATGCTTGCAGGCTTCTGGCATTCCTGCTGTATAATAACGGTGACCTTTTCGTAAGAATAGCCAACTCAAACTCCCCAGAGAACTGTCAGCTGAGTGGCTGGCCTTCAGAAGTACGGATGACGTAATATATAAAATACAGCGGGCTCATAGAGTATAACCTGGAACCTGTACTTTGTAAATGTGTCAGTTGTGCAGCGTTAAGACTGGTCATTGGTCGCTGGCAGCACTGACCCTCGTCGTGCAGCAATACCACAGACTCATACAAACGAGGCGTGAGCGAGGACAGCCGCTGGTAGCAGAATTTATCTTTGCCACTCCCCTTCATGAATATTCATAGGAAGCGTAACGTTGTAAAGTTTCGGCTTCAATGATAGGGAGTTAGACATTTTTATGTTAACAATGTGGTGCTGACTAGTGACGGGGGGAAATGAGGTGCTACTCACGACACCAAAAAATGGGTGGAACAACAATTAGCTGTCAATCATTGACTTGTTTGAACCCATCAAAAGGTTTTGCTCTTCACAACAAAACACAATGATTGGTTCAAATGAGTGAGTTACTGGTAGCATGTGGTAGCTTCACCATTTGGTGTCACGGCACTGTTAACGGTGTCAAAACTGATCAATTTAGAGTGCCGAGTAACAATGGAAAACAGCAGACTTCAAGGGCACTTTGTTGTACGTCGCTCTGGATAAGAGCGTCTGCCAAATGCCTGTAATGTAATATGTAATGGCAAGAGTGAATGCCACTGGCCTCTAGTATCCATGGTTCTGTGTGGCTCAGTAGGTAGAGCATGGCGTTGACAACGCTTAGGCTGTGGGTTCAGTTCCCATTGGGAGCACATATACTTAAAAATGTATGCATTCACTACTGTAAGTTGCTTTGGACAAAAGCGTCTGCTAAATGGCGTATATTATTATATTATATTTATATTGACCCACATTATTTCCTCCTCCTGTCCCGCAGATCCGCCCTGTGGTGGAGGAACAGTTCATCTTCTCCCAGGTGCCACAGGCCTTCCTGAAACTGGAGAAGGGCCACGCCCGCGGGAAGACCGTGGTGAACATCACCGGCAGTGATGGCACTCCGTAACCATGGGTGTGGTGGTTAACCAGGAAATGGGGGATGGAAGTTTCCCTGTAACCAATAAATAAAAAAAAACACTGTTCCACTGTAACCGTCAGCCAACGTGACAACTTTTCACCCCTCCAGGCGGGAATTGTGCCATTTCTCTGTTCGTCTGCCTTACACTCTTACTGTAAATGTGTGATCCGTTCTGTCTCTTGTAGAGATGGAAAAGTAAAACAGGTTCACAAACCTTCAGACTCACGTGTTCTTCTTCACTAGGAGAATTGGTAAAGCCACAGCAGAAGCCATCGCTGTACATAGCCAATACCATCACACATATACCAGTGTAATACAGACACTAAAGGACATTGTGATTGTGATTGCAATAGTGGTGCGATTGTGGCCTGGTTGTGATTGTGAGAGTGGTGCGATTGTGATTGTGATAGTGGTGTTATTGTGGCCTGATTGTGATTGTGATTGTGGTAGTGGTGCGATTGTGGTGTGACTGTGATAGTGGTGCGATTGCATTCATAAAAGACAGACCTCTTCCATTTAAGAAAAACAAAACATACATTTATTCATTGAAATGTAACAGCAATAATTCCAAAAATATACATAGTGAATTGTTTTAGTACACGCTGAAATGGGATATAAACCCATTCTTGTTTTTACACCAGAGGATAATGTACACGCATGTAAAACAGTCGTTAACATGGTAAATTACAGCATGTGTTGTGCGAGTGCATAAAAGTCAATGGGATGAGCACGCTATGTGCATTTCAGCTGGTGAAGGTCGATGGCTCGTTCAGTGGAAATGGCAAACGCCATGAAATAAAAGCACAAACCGCATTACCGAGGACTACGTAAGCATATGGTTTGAAAAAAAGTTCACAGAATCATGATTCTCGTGGTTATAAAGGTAAACAAGTCTTATTGTCCATTTTAAGCGATTTAGACTTAGTACCTCATAAAATGAATGACAGATGACTTAGGTTCTTAAGGGGAAACTTAAAACACCTTTCTCAGCCTCTCACCTGTCTCCCAAGGGATTCTGGGAAAATTACTTGTTTCTAAGACAAAAACACAGATGGAGGAGGCAGAGAACGCTGGAGCTGTGCAGTACGGTGTACAGTTGTGCAGTACCCTTTAATACAGAGGTTGAACAGTCACTACCTTTCTCTCTGTTACAACAATGCTAAAGGCTGGTTAAGGTGTGAATGCCCTGAACGGGTCTGAATGTGTGTGAAGGTTCAGGGAAAGTGTTGTGCTATGCAAACAACTAATCCCTGCACCACTGCAGGCTGTATGAAGAATTAAAATCGACCATCGACTCCTACGAATGAAAACTGGCTTGCTTTTAAGTCATTGCTAGCTGCAAGACGTGGGTCTTGCCCAAATCACGAGATTCCGTATTTTTTCATGAAAAATCTGTTTGGAAAGGCCTGCATTGGTGGTTGTTTTGTGCCTGCCTCATAATCGGTCGTTTTCAGAGCTCCAGAGTCAATTCCATCTGGCCTTCTAATAGAAACGCAGCCACTATACGTGCACTAGCCAGCCTTCGCTGTGTTTACAGAACTTTAAGCCTCAATTGTGAGTCCTCGCTTTCCCAGGACATATTAGGCCAGAGTTAGCACTTGTACCTGTTTTTTCTAAAAGGAATAAATATCTACAACAAAAGATAAAAAGTTAAAACTATTTATTCTTCATCTTTAACTTTGTGTTTTCTTTCTTTTTACAATTTTTAACTTGAACATTTATTTATTTGACATTTTAAGTCAGGGGTGTCCAGTCTTATCTGAAAGGGGCAGGTGTGGGTGCCGGTTTTTGTTCTATAGCCCAGCACTAACGCACCTGATTCAACAGGTCAAGGTCTTCTTTGAAGATTGGTGAATTAGTTGAATCAGGTGTTATGGTCCTGCGTGCCTGCACCCACACCTGCCCCTTTTTGGATAAGATCAGACACCCCTGTTTTAAGTTCTATTCATTATAGGAAAAAACTAAGAAACTCTGGCCCATTGTACGTTCATAACGCGTAAATATAATCCAGTAAGGCTCTCAGGCTGTGGGCAGGCCCAGAACATCTCTGTCAGGAGTGGAGGACAGTGTGTAGGAGTCTGGAGCATTTAAGGGAGATGGAGCGTTCATCATTGGGCTTTATGTGCATGGGTGGAGTCAATGTCATATTCCAGTGCGTGCCATGGCACGTAGCCATTTATCTGTCACAAGGCGAAAGATGCCTTTGTTCCTCATCAGGGGCATTTATCTGTCACAAGGCGAAAGATGCCTTTGTTCCTCATCAGCGTCATGGAATAATGAAACCGGGCGAATTGATGGGCCAGACGTGCGCACCTGTGTGTGTGTGTGTGTGTGTGTGTGTGTGTGTGTGTGTGTGTGTGTGTGGCTGCTTACACCTCTGTTTTATCATGGCCATAGATTAGATGACATCATCTGTTCATTGCCTCTCTTATATGAAGAGATTCCTTAGGTAGGGAAAAACCACAGACGCCCTCTGGCCTTTTCTCACATAGCAGCTGTTGACATTTGGCTGCGTGGCAGGAATTTTATCTGTACCTGGCTGAATACTGACAGACGGGGAGAAAAGGGGTAAACAACAGGCTGTGTGTTCGGGTGCTTCTGTGCTTTAAAGTGGTGCCTCATACAGATGGGCCACAGGGAAGACACCCCACAGGGAAGACTCAGGTTTTATAGTTATCCTGTGACCATTACATCAATGTTTTCTACCGTGTGAAATTGTGTTGCATAATAACAAAAAAGAAAAGAAAAAACATTTTCGTAGGAATAAGGCACGAATGTTGTAAAGAGTACAATGAGGAAAGTGTTTACAGCTTCCTGAGCAGGTTAGGAGGGGAAGGCACAGTGCTGAGTGCGGAGCATGACGGAGGAGTGGGGAGGGCATACAAAATAGGTTTCTGAAGGCTGGAGAGCAGTGTTTATGGAGACTCCACCCAACTCTCATGCTCCGGTTCATAAGGCATGGCTGTCAGAGATCCAACAGGCCCACGGCAGAGAGCCCTGAGGCCCACGGTGGAGCTGCACCAGGGGGCCCCAAGGCCCCATTGTGGAGCTGCACCACAGAGCCCTGAGGCCCACTGCAGAGCTGCGCCAGGGGGCACTGAAATCTTACGCAGAAAAATCTCTCCTGCTCCCCATCGATGAATCACATGATCTCTGGAGACCATCTCTGGCTCAGCTTCTTTTCATCAAACGTGTTGAGAATCACTTGGCTTTTGTCATAATGCTGACCACCTGTAAAAGAAAAAAGAGAAAAACATCTCTGGAAAGTTCACATTTAGTCTTATTAATCAGACAGTGAATATGTATGTATTAGATTAGATTCAGAATCATGGCTGATATCATCCCCCAGTAGAGTGAGGCTGGCTTAAGAGCAGAGTATCGTGGTTCATTCTAATGCTGCACTTTTCAAACTATCCACATGATGGCGCCAGGAGACAACGATTGAGCTTGGAGGCTATGTACATGACACTTCCTGCTGTCACACAAACCCCTCAGTGTAAAAGAGACCCTGAGCTGAAGTGAGTTTGTGCTCAAACAATACAGGGGAGAGACAACCTTAAGTGTTTAAGCAGAATATGGAGCGAATTTAGTGACAATATTATGTACACGTCTCCTCAGTCACAATTCACACGTGTATACTATATCCACAAATACACACTATTGTGTCTCACAAGTATAAAACCTGTGTTGTGAGTCTCAAATCGGCATTTGTCTATTGAAGAGCATTTGTCAATCTCAACCTGTGATACAAACCGGCACGGAGAGACATAATTAATTTTGGCATTATTTTTCCATGGACGATGGGGAAAAAATCCTACCCTATAGCAAAGCAGGGAAATAGTAGGTCATAACCAATCAGTGAGCAGCAAAATTAATAAAAAAACAAAAACAATCCCCCATCGCCCAAGGAACAATTGTAGACTAAGCCTTGGAATGTAGCAGGACTCTTGGAATAAATGAGTTCCACCCAGTGTCTAAAGGGGTGATGAGCAATGAAGTACATTTAAAAATAACCGACAAAGAAAAATCTATTACAAAAGCATATTAATAGACTGAATATGCTACAGCTAAAGGAATTTGACCACCCCCTATAGGTGTGAACAACTGTAAACAAAATGGCATTTATTTACTGAAAGGTAAACACACATTAGGTATATCTCAAGCTAAAATACATCTGACAGCCATGTATCAGACCAAGCTAGCTGTGTGTGTGTGTGTGTGTGTGTGTGTGTGTGAGTCTGAGTGTGTAAATGTGTGTATGTGTCTGTTTGTGCTGGCGTATATAGTATAGGTGGGGTTCTGTATTGATTCCTCAGGCAGGTGAGCTCTGTGATCAGCACCGCCCCGTCACCATGACAGACGTGAGCGTCAGGAACACACCCTAACTGAGAGACAGCAAAACCTAGGGACTCCTCGTCAAGTCAGTCAGTGAGTAATCTCTCAGCAGTGGAGGGGCATGGCTGGGCGGAGGCAGGGTCATTAAGCTTCTTGTCAACAGCCCCTTTCGTCTGACAGCTGCGGGTGACAACCAATCACACTCACTCCGCCCCATTCATAGAAACAGACGGAAGTGACAACAGGCCTTTCAGCCTGTATAGGCCTGTCACTTTACCTACTGTCTCGGCCAATGGGTCCCTGTGTATGCTTGTTTTTGTTACAGCCAATATCTTAATTCATTAAGGTTGTTAAAACATTTGTGGAAGTTCTACCATCATTTTTCCCTTAAACATATGTTAACACAATGCAGGTCTGGCTCATTGCCTTTTGCTCGGTCATTGAACTCTTTCAATTTCCACAAATGGTTTGGTTTCAGTGACCAGGTGTCCACACTTTCAACAATTCACTGGATCAATTAAAAAGGGTAACCTCTTTCTAAAGGAATCATGTGCCATGTAGCACAGTACAGAAAATGAGAGCATTAGTCGATCTGAATGATATAAAGTCCTGGGATGTGAATATGGGACATTTATTGTTTGTCTCTCTTTTTTAAATCTATTCCTATTTTTCCCCCAGTTTGTCCCAGTTTGGTGTCCAATTGTACTCTCTTATAATTCAACTACTATTGAAAAAGCCAACAGGATGCTGGGATACATAGCCAAGAGTATTGAGTACAAATCGAAGGAGATCATACGCACCCTATACAATGCCCTTGTTAGGCCACACTTGGAATATTGTGTGCAGTTCTGGGGACCGCACTACAAAAAAGATATAGATGCGCTGGAAAAGGTCCAAAGACGGGCAACCAGACTGATTCCAGGCATAAAAGACAAGTGTTATGAGGAAAGGCTAGAGATGCTTGGACTGTTCAAGCTTAGTAAAAGGAGACTTAGGGGAGATTTGATTGAGGCTTTTAAATTTATTAAAGGAATTAACAAAGTGAATTACGGGAAATTATTCAAGTTGAGTTCGGTTAGCAGAACGAGGGGGCATAAATGGAAACTGACAAAGGGTAAATTTCACACGGACACTAAGAAATATTTTTTCACACAGAGAGTGATCAATGTGTGGAATAGCTTGCCTGGACATGTAGTGGAGGCTGAGACACCAGGAGTATTCAAGGTCAGCCTCGATCCGGTGTTAGACACTCTAGCCTTTGGGTAAACTAAGCATTGTGAGCAGATTAGTGGTAGGAATGGACGAGCAGTGTTGGGCTGAATGGCCTGTTCTCGTCTTCCCCTTATGTTATGTTATGTTATGTTACTAACCCCCACCCCCCAACCAATCGCCACCCCGAAAGGAACCCAATCAGTTTGAACCCAGGCTGCATGAGGCAACTTGCACTTTACCGGTTGCACCACCCAGGGGCACTGTTCCTGTTCATTTCATCCACAACTCCATGTGTTCACAAGCTGTCTCTCTTTCATCTCTACTCTCAGAAAGAACGCTGTGCAGCTGCTCCTTAACGAAGGTGAACAGAATGTCTAGAAAGGGGGCGTCAGTGCGCAGCTCAGCAGAGAGACACGTTTGTACAACAGGGGCATGCACGATAGTATCTGTTCTTAATTGTTGAATTAGTCCGATCATTTACGTGATCTGATATTTTAGCTACATTTCTTGTTAAGCTCATAAATGAGAGCTGAAGACAGCTAAACAGGGTTGGGCTTGATTAGTACTGAAGCTAAGCAGGACTGGGCTTGATTAGGAGACCTGGTGTTGATGGGCCAGTAGGGGGTGGTCTTAACTTAAGCCCAATGCCCCAGTGCAGTGATGCGGACACTATGCTGTAGAACATACCGTCTTTTAGGGGTTCCCTGCCCTCCTGGCAAAATTCCCAACACGGCTCTTTCAATCTGCCACCTAATCATCCCCCAGATTAATTGGCTCAATAAATCCCTCCCTCTCCACCTCAGCTGATGTGCTGTGAGTGTTCTGGCACAAAATGGCTACTGTCAGGGCTGCATCACCCATCACTCCGATAGTGATGTTGAGCTTCCCCCCTTCACTGTAAAGCACTTTTGAGCATCATGCAGAAGCCCTATATAGATGCATATAGCTTACAGCCTACAAAAAAACCACAGCAAAGATTAAATGAAGTAATAACATTAACAACACTCAAAAGAGGCGCTGACTCTCAGCTTCAGAGCCCTGTCTGGACGTAGACAGAACCTCCTCAGCAAAGTCCCTACAGAGATAACTGTGCATTCACACAACCTGTAAATAGGTACAAGGCACAAAGCCTTGAACCTATTTACAGGTTGTGTGAATGCAGTTATCTCTGTAGGGACTTTGCTGAGGAGGTTCTCTCTACATCCAGACACTCACCACACCCTACACCCCAGCCAGACCCCTCTGCTCAGCCTCCTCTGGCAAACTGACTGTCCCATCCCTCTGGGCGCCCGGCAGCCGCTCAGCGGTCTCGCCTCTTCTCTGTCCTGACCCCTCGGTGGTGGAACGACCTTCCGCAATCGGTCAGGACCGCGGAATCACTTGCGATCTTCCGCAAGAGACTCAAAACCCACCTTTTCAGACTCCACTACCACTGAATTCTGTACATCTACCCAATTGTCATCACCACTGCCTACTTGCTCAACACTTCTTGTATATGTATCCCTGCCTACTCAGGGAACCTATTTACTAATCTCTTCCTTCCCAGTATTACAGGTATGGTATGCAGCTGCCTAAAACGATGTCTATCGCTGTATTACTGCACTGATCTTTTGCGCAAACTATGATTGTTCCTACCATGTATTAATGCACATCTTGTAAATCGCTCTGGATAAGAGCGTCTGCTAAATGCTTAAAATGTAAATGTACGTCGCTGTGTGGATGTGGCCGCGAGCCTGAGGCTGTTCTTTTGCAGGAATGACTCACAACGGACGTCTCTTACTGGCAGACTTGGCTTCTTCTTATAAATCAATCTCGGGGGGGAGCTGGGCAGAGCCCATCATTAATGTGGAATCAGGAGATGTTTCCGTGTTGGAGATGTAATGGTGAGTGTGTCGCTCTGAACAGCCTGTGAGCTTTGTTAGGACTTCCTCTAAGGCGTGGCGTGTGCATTCTCCATCCCTTACTCTCGTTGGTGTTCACGTTTGCTCTTTGGTTGTTTTCCTTGTTATTGCTACAATTCATTTAAAATATCACCAAACAATCGAATCAATTAACCGAATGCGCTGGAGCGTTCAGATGTTTTTCGGTTTACTTCCCTTAAGAATGCCAAAGTTGCAAACTGACAAATTGAAAGACTATAACTTTTGAACCAACAGTCAGTAATTATCGTTCCTAATCATCACGACAACAGAAGAGAAAGGCTGCTGCTTCCTCGGGTGATATCCCTTCAGTGCCGTGAAGTTCCGTTTCACCTGTATCCTGGGACTCTGACCTGTCGGGGTGGGGGTGGGTGTGTGGCCATGGTACCTCCGGGATACGGACTCGGCTGAACGAGGTTGGGGGACTGACCTTTTATCTCCAGCACGAGGTCGGGTTTGAGGTTGCAGCGGACCAGGCCATCACGGGTGATGCTCCAGGACTGGTACTCCTTCCCCATTTCCGGGGAGATGCTCAACCTGCTGCCCGCCATGACGACGCTACCCGTCGTCTCCAGGCAACAGTCCTCCAATAACTGGAATTCAAAGGAACAGGCCGCGGTCAGCTACATGCCCTGCCCCACTCTGCCCCACACACACACACACACACACACACACACACACACACACACACACACACACACACACACACACACACACACACACACACACACACACACACACACACACACACACGTGTGGTTCTGTGTGGCTCAGTAGGTGGAGCAAGGTGCTGACAGCACTTAGACTGTGGGTTCGATTCCCTGTGGGGCCACATATACTGAAAAATGTGTGCCTGCTAAATGTCATGTTATGTTACACATACGCGTGTGCTCTCAGGGTGACGGTACCTTGCAGCGCATCATGCCGTCATGGTAACTCCAGATCTGCTCAGGTCCTCCTGTCTCCTCCAGTGCCTGTATGCGCATCAGCTTCACCTCGTCCAGCGGCCCCGTGAGCGTCATCCAGCCGCCCGTCCCTCTGTTCTGCAGCCGCATGTACACCTGCTTCTGCAGAGACACACACATATATATATACATACATTACACACACATAACACACACACATTAATTCATACATACATACATTGCACACACACACACACACACACACACACACACACACACACACACACACACATATATATATATATACATACATACACGCAGACAGACACACACACACACACACACACACACACACACACGCGCATACATTACACACACACACAAATGCATTACACACACTCGCACATAATTACACACACATATACATACGTTACACATGCACACACATATATAATTACACACACATAATTACACACACGCACATACGTACACTACACACACACACACACCCGGAACTACACCACGTGGAACTACACCCAGTCACACGTGGAACCACACCCAGCGGACGGCTGAGGTTGGGGTTACAGAATTACGCGTAGTAACCTTTGGTTCCATATTTCAGTAGCAAATATTTGCTTTAGAAATTCAGCATATACATTCTACATTTAACCATTACAGGCTACATGGCTGGGTGAGCTCTACACCTCCTTTACTTTTATGAGTGAGTCATTCAGATGTTACTCACAAACATAGACTTCTGTTTTCTGCACCATTCACCCCCTCGTCACTATGGAGACAGTGTATGGGGTGTGGGCGGGGCTTAGTACCTGGAACAGTGGGCGCAGGGATCCGATTTGCTTCCAGCCACTGAACTTGCACCAATCCCCGACCTCGCTGGGCTGCAGCAGGATCTGGCGGCCTGAGAAATTTCTGCCCTCGTACAGAACCCACCTACAGAGAGAGAGACATCAGCCACACACACACTAAAGGCCTCTACATGCTTCTGCGTAACTTATGCGACATCTTCGCGGTTCGTGCAATGCAACATGTTGCAAGCACTCGCAACTTATACTTCTGTGCAACCTATGCGGCATGATGTCCTTACACTTCTGTACACTAGTAGGCGTCAATGTATTGAACAAGGTCGGTAAAGTTTTCATGAAAGCAGGAAAACTCCTGTACCTTTGAATTTCTTCAGCCAATCTTTCCTGAAGGTGGTTCATTTTATACCGTGTCTAACAAATTATGCTAGCTATCTATATCGTTAGCTACTGTTAGCAAGCTTTATTTGCCTGTGATACCAGGTTACCAGCTAGCTAGCTAGCTAGATAGATATCAATAGTTTTGCTTAGCTAACGTTAACATAGATATGTACAGGTATGGTATGCATTTGCCAACAACGATGTCTATAGAGTAAATTCACGTGGAACAAAGGAACCAGCAGACGACTCTTGAAAATAATGTTCATGTATTAAGGGAAATGAAGGATGGTCTTTTTCTGTCTTTTCATATAATTAAAAAAAATTGTTGCTTTGATCTTTCTCCCCTAATCTGGATGTGGATAAGAGCATCTGCTAAAAATGTAAAATGTTAAAAAATGATGTACTAGCTCGATGAACTATGACTATGACAGCTCCGCCTCCATTCGCTAACCAACCAATCAATGCTGTGCAACATCAACGCGACATGTTGCGCGCGGTCGCGAGTTAGATTTTGTGCTAGGTTAGACATCCTCTGAAACACCCTCTGCGAGGTAACCTCTGCGACATCAACTCTGCAATCACCAACCTCTCAACGCGACATCAACGCAACCTCTGCGACGTCAACGCAACCTCTGCGACGTCAACGCAACCTCTGCGAGTCCACGCAACCTCTGCGACGTCAACGCAACCTGTGCATGTAGACGCCTTAATACACACGCACACTCGTACAGAACCCACCTACGGAGAGAGGGACATCAGCCACACACTAATACACTAACCCACACACACACACACAGACTCGCTGCACACACACACCACACAACTATGATTATAGTGTTTATATGTTCTTAAGTGCGATTAAGTTCTAAAATGTCAAAACGACAATGCAATACAATACAAATACCTGTGCAATGCCCTGTCTCCCAGAAAGTGTCACTGACTGTAGCTTGAGTTGGAGATGACCTAGCCAAATTGAAACATGACTAAGCCACGCTCCACAAACAAACACAATGAGGTCATACTCAAATTTCAGCCAGGAAAAATGCAAAAGCCAGAGCACACCGCCACAGTCCTGTGTGTGTGTGCTTACGAAAAGCTCCAAACACAGAGCTCCATTCAGCAAGGCAGGAAACAAGGCTTTTCAGACTGAAACAGACTCTGCGCACCACGGCGATGAAGTCAAAATCGCTGATCAGCATCGTATAAAAGGGGGATGTTCACCGTGTTGATTAAAGGGGATGTTCACCATGCAATAAAAGGGCACTGACCATGAAACAGACTATATTAATTTTAGCCATAGAGTGAGCAAAAACACACACGGATACACAAATCACACAAACACCCATACACACAGACACATTATCACGCAATTATACAAACACACATACACTCAAATACACAAAAACACAAACAAGCATACATAAAGACATACATGCACAGATAGACAAACACACACACACACACCCGCGCACGCACACACCAATACACTCACATTCCACTACATTCAAGGTCGTCTTGTAAAATGGCCCCACTGTTGCCCTTCAGTGCAATCACCCAGCGTATGTGTGCTTTCTGTCATGTTGCCAGGAAATTTCTGCCCAATCGGGACAGGAATCCATCCAGCAGCCCTGCAGTAACCCCTCCCTAAACCGGCGAGGGCTGTGCCTCGCGTCCGTCTGGGGGACATGTCACACTCCTGTGATTCGTTCACACCTCCCTGCCTCATTACCTACACCCCCCCCCCCAATACAGGAATCTACCACCTCCCCAAATATAGCCCCCCCCAGCCCCGCCCGATGCACATTAAAACCCCCGCTGGGAATTTTGCACACAATCGCCAGGTGTGGTACTGTGACTCTACAGGGCCAGGGGTCTAACCCCCCGCCGCCCCCAAAGGGTTGGAACTCAATTCCCAGGTGAGGCACTGCTGTTGTACCCTTGAGCTAAAGATACTTAACTTGAATTGCTTCAGTAAAATCTCTAGCTGTTTAAATGGATTGTATGTAAAGAAACATAAACTGTGTAAGTTGCTCGGGATAAGAGCGTCTGTTAAATGTAACTGTAGGCATTGTTGTTTGTGATGTGTAATCTTGGACTTTGTAATCTCATGAATCATTTATGTTTTGTTCTCTTGCTAAATGTGTTACCAACATGGACCATGTCTCTCTGGTAAGAGATTATTTTATTTCAAAATAAGAAAGTATGTTTTCTTCCTGTGGTAGGGAACAAATTTAGGTGTGAAGGTAGGAGACAGAGGGGGATTGTTCACTTACGTTCCTCCGTCCACGATTAGCGAGGGGACGTGGCCGTCAGACCCGGCCTGCTTCAGGCTCAATGCCGCCGTCTTCAGAGCCAGCCTCCTTCCCCTGAAGCTGGGCCTGGAGAACAGCGTGATGGAGGGAACAGAGAACTCCTGAGGGAGGAGAGAGAGAGAGAGAGAGGGAGGGAGGGAGGGAGAGAGAGAGAGAGAGAGAGAGAGAGAGAGAGAGAGAGACAAACAGGCTCAGGTGGCTATTTAACCATCCTGAGGGTGATCTAGTCCTTACAGTTAGTGTGCGTCACAGAGAAAGAGGGGAACGATTTGAAAATGACCTCACTTCCTGTCTTACACTCCAACAGGAAGTACAGAATGTTCCTGGCCAGAGTGGCCCTTACTCCACCTGTATGTCTTTCCCAGCATGTTGCCAAGGCTCCTGGAAATGTAGCAGTTCAGCTTTTAATCCGGTCCCATACAACATCATCTGACCTCTACAGCTTTGATCTGTATTGATCTGCTAATTAATGGTTGAAGGCCATTTGGTTTTTAAACAGAAGGATAATAAATGGTGAGCTAATAATGCAGCTCTTAGAATGCACCAAGATTCCTCTTCTATGGCCTCAAGGGTGCCACAGCTGCCACCTGTAGCTCTATACCTGTAGCCCTGTACCTGCAGCTCTGCACCATTTCTAAAACCCGAACATGGAACAGAGCTTTGCTTATTGTGAAAGATTCTACCAACCCAGCATCAGAGCTGTTCGTCCCTTTGGGTTCAGGAAAACGGTGCCAATGCATTCAAATGCATTAAATGCTTAAAATGTCAAACACGAACAAAACGTTTTAAGGTTAGTCTTTACCCATGCGCAGTGCGCAGCCTAAATTACCACCTTAAAGCAACGGGATAAGCATGGCAGATGCTTATGTACCTAAGATGTTTTTTTTTTTTTTTTACTGGACGCATTGCACTTTTGAGCTGGCACGCTGTTTGATAATGTCATTTTAGTCAACTGTTATTTATTCATTTTGCTACTCTTTTATACTCTAAACTTTTTTATATACTCTTTTATACTAACTAAAAATAGTTTTTTTACAATTATTTTATTTATTGATTTGTTTTGTTTTTACTACATACTGCTACATGTTTCCTACTGTTTGTTTGTCACTTTGTTATTGTCTCTTTTTCTAATCCTGAGCCCTTGACAAAGACAAATTCCAATGTATGTATGTATGTAAGTATGTACCACATATGGCAAATAAACATGAAACTTGAAAATGTAGCTCTGTACCTGTAGCCCTATACCTGTAGCTCTGTACCTGTTGCTCTGTACCTGTATCTCTGTTTCTGCACCCTTCACACTGCGAGTTCCTGTCCTTCCCCACGATGCAGCACATTTTACTAAAGCTATGTTTAGCCCATGAACCAAATTGTTTTTTAAATTCTGGCCTGTAATTTGCCTGTGCTTGGCAGATAAGACAAAACAGAAAATTCCATGAACTTGAGATGCATTCACTCCCGTCTTCCACACACACAAAAAGACGAGCACACACACATACACACACACACTTGTGTAAGTCTCTGCACTCACAAAGCCAGTAGTCTGCAGGGAGAGGATGGTGGCTGTTGGGTGCAAGCGGCCAATGGCCTCGAGGTTGGGGTACTCCCCCTCTTCCAGGGCGTACATGAGCTCTGAGAAGTTCTGGCCCTCGAACGCCACCCAGCTGAAACAGAGACAACCAGGGGATATGTTATCACCAGGGGCCACGCTATCACACACTATCACACGCTACAGGTGTAATACAAGTATACAATACAATTCATATGTTCAGTTTGGTCAATATTACATCCATCATACATAATAATAATAATTATAATTATAATGTCTTTATTAGTATAGCACCTTTCTAGCAGTACAGCACAAGGTGCTTCACAAAATACATTAAGAATGAAAACAAAGGCAAGCCAGTTAAAATAAAGCAAGACAATAACAGAACAAGGTCGAACAGATCACGCATAAAAGAAACAGAAAAATACAACAAAATTAGATGGATAAAAAAATGATAAAATCTCAATTAAAAGATAAAGAAAAAGATAAAAAGATAGACAACAGCCTTTGACCGAGAAGGTTTTCAGCCTGGAACAAACCAGCATAGCCTTATCACATGACCTGAGTGGGTGATTAGTGCAGTGACAAGACCTCAGTGATATAATCTGGTGCCAACCAATGCCTCGCTTTGTAAGTGAAATAATCTTAAAATCAATTCTGAGCTCAACTGGCAACCAGTGCAAAGAAGCCCAGTCGTGAGGAAATAAAAGCATGTATAATTTCCAAAAAGATTACATTTACCAGATTGTAGATGTTTCTTACTTGGATAAAGCAACACTGGACTAATGTTTTTGTATGTTGATTCAAATCAAGATCTGGGTCAAAGGTTACATACATTCTAAAGAAAATGGATGTAAATTTGTTGAAATGTTTGAAATGTTGTTTCTCCCCACTGTCATCGGGCCTCGCTGGAGGATAAGGGAACTCTAATCTTACCCAGGCCAGATCGGCTTGTATACACCTCGCTTGCAACAAAAGTTGAAATTCTACACGACCGGCAGCAAAGTATATTTCATTATTCAGAAAACACAAAAGAGCTTTGTCGTTCGATGTCATTTTGTATGCCGCGGGCTGAATGTGTGCCAAAAACCATCGGGCGGTGGCTAGGTAAACTAACAAGCCCGGAAGTTTAAAGTCAACATAACCCGACCCCGCCCCCCACCCCACCCCCACCACCCACCCACACCCCCACACCCCACACACACACACACACACACACACACTCCTCTGTCTGCTGAGGAAGGCGCAGCCAGGGACCGTGTTAGCAACAAAGGGTATTTTGTGTTCTGGTGCCTTCTTTCTCATGTTCGATTGCAACCAAGCTGATCGACAGACAAACCGTTACAGATCAGTAGCGTGAGCTGTTCCACTGCACTCACACCAAATGTGGCGGGAGAAGTTGATAATTATAAAGCTTTCAAATCATCCTATACTGACAGTAATGGCACTTTCTAAGAAGGGTGACTGTTGGCATAGACTACCAAAAATATATGTGTCACCTTTTTTTGAAGGAAAGGGAGAAAGAAAAGAAGGAAGGTGAGAGGGAGAGACAGAGAGAGACATTCCTGTTGCACTCACCTGCCGGCCAGTACTTTACACGACCCTAGAGAGAAGCCATCCGGCAGCTGTGGCGCACTGTCCTTCAAAACGTGCACCGCGCCCTCGAACCCGGGCTCTGAGAACAACTGGACCTGAAGCACCAGAACCGAGATGGAGAGAAACCAATGAACCTGATGTCAACCCTGAGGTCATCTGACACAGACCTCCTCACAGCTCTTACAAAGCTTAAGAGGAGAGGAGACAGAGCTTATGCTGCCAGGGCACCAGTATTAGGGCCTCAGACTTTGGGTCTACTCCTAAATCTGGTTTAAATACTTATTTTTTTTTACCAATTGTAGATTTTTATTGTTTTATCTAGTTTTCATTTCTCTACGATTGCTTGTTTTTATTTGTGATTTTTTATTTGATCTTGGTCAGTTTTATTGTATATCTTTATGTGTTCATGTGTATTGTGCTCCCTTGTGAAACACTTTGTGCACGCTGTAAGGCGCTTTATAAATAAAGCATTATTATTATAAACCTGACCCTGTCCACATCACACAGACAACCTTACTGTATGTTACAAACCACAGGCTGAAAGCTGAAATATCAGTCTTTATTAAAAAAATCTCTCTACTGTACTTACCTTAAATTTGTCTGAGCCATGTGGATTATCCTAAAGACAAAAAGACAGGGGAAAAACACCTCAGACTCAAAACAGGAAAAAATAACTCAAGCTCAATTTTACTTACACACGATCAGCATCTTTTCAAAGAATTCCTTTTCAAAACTATTCCTGAAAAGATCTTATGACCCCCCCCATCCTTTTGGAAGCCTGTTTGCAAACAATGGCAGCAAGGTCCTGACTAATGTTTGGCCCCATGACCTCTACTCTCCAGTTATGATCAGGTGTTTTCACACCAAAAAGGCTTTTGAGGCAGGCTAGCTTTCCTCAGCTCCTCTGGGTATGTCACCTGACCTCTCTAACACCTGCACCTTCTCCCACCTGGATTAACCTTTAACTCTCACGGGAGTTCCTTTGGGCAAGGTCTGTCATGAGAAAAACATGTGTTTGAGTTGAGCTGTAGTGTGAATACGTTCTCTGATGTGAATAGATATTCTTAGGCTAAACCGAAAGAATACAGTTGTATGAAGGAACTTTTGCACACGCCATGTTCAATTTTATTTATTATTTAGAATTTGTAGTATATGAAAATAAATAGTAATCATGATTAAAATTTGCAGAAAGGTGTCATGTTTAACTCTGTACAATGTATAGGTCGGGTCAGCTTCTGTTCACTTAGAGATTCATTGTAACATACACTTTGACCAGGGGTGCCCAAGCTTTCACACGCAGCTGCATGTACTCAGAGACAAGTTACAGAGGTAGGAGTTGATATGTGAGATACGAATCTAAAATAATAACTTCATGAAATGTAAAACTTGAAAAATGAGGGGTTCCATACCACATATACGGGCTGCACTGAGCCGACTTGGAAGTTGGTCGCCCCCCAGTCGTCATGGTTACTGTAGAGGCCTTTCTCCAGGACGTAGAGCTCGCCAGAAAAGCCAGGATTCTCGAAGGCCAGCCATCTATCGGAAAGACAAACAATGGAGCAGCATGTGAAGAGACTGGCAGCGCTAAAGCAAAGAGAAAATAAACACTCAGAAGAAGACAAATCAAACAAACAAGAATTGCACAAAATGAATCGAGTTAATGTTGGGAGAAAAAACCCACTGGAAACTTCTTGTGAAGATGTAGTTTGCAGACAGGAGTTAATGGCAGGTCCGAACCTCCCACAGAGTCAGCCTTTCATGTTTCACAGTGGCTGTGCATGTCTGTGGGAGTGACCAAACACAACTGGTACGGGCTGGTAAATCACCGTAAATCCTCCACACGCCACCAATCTCTTCTCAAGTGCCATGGCTCTCCAAACACCTCTTGAGGCCATCCCTGCCCAAACCAAACTGAACCGAACCATACCAAACCAAACCCAATGAATAAACCACACAGGGCCAGCTTGGCTAAACCACAAGCTATTCCAACAGACACACAGCAGTGGGAGCTGCCAATCACAGCCCAACAGGAGTGAGAACAGTCAATCACAGCCCAGTAGGGATGAGCACAGCCAATCACAACCCAATTGGGGTGAGAGCAGCCAATCACAGTCCAGCAGGGATCAGCTCAGCCAGTCACAACCCAACAGGGGTGAGAACAGTCAATCATAGCCCAGCAGAGATGAGCACAGCCAATCATAACCCACCTGGGGTGATAGCAGCCAATCACAGCCCAAGGGAGGTGAGAGCAACCAATCACAGTCCAGCAGATGAATGGTACTATGCACCTGTGCACAAATCGCATAGCTGCAAGTAAAGCATAAAGTCCCTTCTCTACCTTTCAGCATTACGCTTGATGTGAACATGTCAAATATACTACATTCTAGTGTCTAATGAGACCATTGTAAATCCCTCCTGCTGAGTGCTCTGGCATAAAATGGCTGCCATGCTCCCCCCTTTTACTGTAAAGCCCTGAGGTCATAAGATGATAGGCGCAATATACACACTGTTCTCTGTCATTGTTTTGTCATTGACAATGGGGCACCTTTGAAATGACGGCGATAATGTGCATACAAAGAGGGCTTTATGAGGCGACCGTGGGGAGAACTAAACCTCCTTTCACACAGATAGCCCGAGGTGCCTCTTCTTTAAACACAACGCCTTCTGCAAAGACCACACCTTGGGTAGCTGAATTAAGAGCCAGGACCTCCCAGTTATACCACAGAAATAATTTAAAATACTTATTCTGTGGTTGTGCTCAAGTTTCTCTGTCTGTTTTAAACCATTAGGATCAATTTCACCAAGGGAAAAATACTGTACACACCCTGCTTTCATCTTTTTGTCTTCAGGTGCAGGGTGTGTATATGTGTGTGTGGGTATGTGTGTGTGTGTGTGTGTGTGTGTGTGTGTGTGCATGTGTGTATGTGCATGAGTGTCTGTGTGTGTGGTGTTGTTTGTGTATGTGTCCGTGTGTTGTGTATGTGAGAATGTGTGGGTGTGTGTATATGTGCGTGTGTGTGTGTATGTGTGAGTGTGTGTGTGTGTGTGGTGTGTGTGTGTCTGGGGGAATGCCTCTGAAAGGCCTCTATCACATGACCAGACTGATTGACAGGGTAAAGGATCTTCTGCGGCCACACCCTCTGATCCCATAACGGAATAAACGTTGACAGAAGTGGCTCCCATCTGGTATGCAGTGAAACGCATAGAATTTCAGTCACTGCAGTAAGAACATTTCAATAAATATAATATCCAAATAACCAATACCCATAAAAAAAACATATGGCCGTTTGAAATGAGAAATGCGATGTAGCCTACCATTCTTCTTTGCCCTTTGGCTTAAGCCTTATAATATTGCACTTGCTGCTGCTGCTGCAAAAAAAAATTTATCAGCTGCATAAGGACTTGTATAATTGTCATGGTAACCTGACACCCTAATTTTGTGGTGTTTTTCTGAAACGAGGTAAGCTTGCAAACTGCATAGCTAGTCCAGCTAACTGCAGGATAACGTTCATATTTCATCTTTTATATGCAAAACAGCATTGAGAAATTCTAAACAAAAAGAAGTGACAATCCTGCGTTGGAAATAATGTAAGGACAAGAGAAAAACAGAATAGGCCATTGTTCATGGACAGTGCAGTAACAGCTACTAGTGCTGCACACTCGGATGGAGGCTTTAGTCATTTTGGATTTTATATACAATGGGGGAAATAAGTATTGAACACATCAACATTTTGTCAAGTAAATGTATTTCCAATGAGCCTATTCAAGTGAAATTTGCACCAGACTTTGGTATTAACTCAAAAACCCAGACAAAAAATCTAAACATTAAAGTCCATATGTAAATAAAGTTATGTGTAATAAAGTGGAATGAAACAGGAAAAAAGTATTGAACACACTAAGAAAAAGCAGTACACCACAGCAAGGAAAGGCAAGGAACCAGCTGAAAACCATAACTAATTAGGAGGCAACTCTACCTCCAATCTGTGCTAATTAATGTCAGCTGGGTTAGAATATATTGATGGGTTATAAAAGGTTTTTTTTTGTTACCAAGGTGCCACACAAGAAACATCTAATGATGGGTAAAAGCAAAGAGCTCTCTCAAGACCTTCGCAACCAGATTGTTGCAAAACATGAAAATGGAATTGGCTACAGACGTATTTCACAACTTCTGAATCTTCCAGTAAGCACCATTGGGGGCATTATCCGTAAGTGGAAGCAACATCACTCCACCATCAACCGGCCACGCACAGGAGCTCCTCGCAAGATTTCTGATCAGAAGGATACTTAGAAGAGTAGCCAAAGAGCCAAGGAAAGAGCTCCAGAAAGACTTGGAGGCAGCAGGTACAACTGGGACAGAAAGGACAGTAGGCAATGCACTCCACCGCCATGGCCTCTGTGCACGCTCAGCCCGCAAGACTCCACTACTGAAAAAAAGACATGTTGAAGCTCGTTTAAAGTTTGCCAAACAACATTTGGACAAGCCAGTGAACTACTGGGAGCATGTACTCTGGTCAGATGAGACCAAAATTGAACTTTTTGGCTGTCACACAACAGACCATGTTTGGAGGAGAAATGGCACTGCACATCACCCGAATAACACTATACCAACAGTGAAGTTTGGAGGTGGAAGTATCATGATGTGGGGCTGTTTCTCCTCTCGTGGTACTGGCAGACTTCATATCATTGAAGGAACAATGAATGGAGCCATGTACAGAGAGATTCTTGAGATGAACCTGCTGCCATCCACCAGGATGCTGAGGATGAGACGTGGGTGGACCTTCCAGCAGGACAACGATCCAAAGCATACAGCAAAGGAAACTCGCAATTGGTTTCAGAGAAAGAAAATCAACTTGTTGGAATGGCCCAGTCAATCACCTGACTTAAACCCAATTGAACATTTGTGGAAGCATCTGAAGATCCAGATTCACAAGAGGGCTCCCCGCAATCTTCAAGATTTAAAAACAATCTGTGTAGAGGAATGGGCCAAAATCACACCTGAATACTGCGGGCGATTAGTTACTTCATACAGAATGCGCCTTGAAGCTGTCATTACAAACAAAGGCTTCTCCACTAAGTATTGAATTAATTTCAGTTAGTGTGTTCAATACTTTTTCCCTATGTCATTCCACTTTATTACACATAACTTTATTTACATATGGACTTTAATGTTTAGATTTTTTGTCTGGATTTCTTGAGTTAATACCAAAGTCTGGTGCAAATTTCACTTGAATGGCCTCATTGGAAATACATTTACTGGGAAAAATGTTGATGTGTTCAATACTTATTTCCCCCATTGTAAATGTGGCTTTAGTGCAAAAGCAATTCGGTTTGGCCAAAATTGGTGTGCCGTAGAATTATACACTGCGAAGAGGTGTGCCACTGAGCAAGATCACCCTCTCTGTCCCCTGACATCCTCTGTCACCTCTACTTTACCTGGGCAAGGTACCCCTCTTTTACCTGGGCAACTTCAGGTTGAGGCAAGCCAATTCTCAGAAGGCAGCAAACTCCGCTTCCTTCGAGATGGAATTAACCCACACACATTCTGGAGACTCCTTACATGCTTCACGGTAGACCTGAGCCGGCTCACCCTCCCACCTCTCCCTGGGGGAGACAGCCAAATGCCGTCCCCAATCGGGGCTGATGACCAGGCCCAGTCTGGTAGAGAAGGGTTTAGAATCGCGTACCTGACATGCAGCGCACACTGGTGCGTTAGACTGCTACACTATCCACCGCCTTGACACAGCTGTATTATTGACCATGTGGCGCTCTCTTAACGGGAAGCTAACTCGTTAACTCTTCAAACTCAAAATGATTATTCAACTGGAGTACTTCTTGAATGCTTTCACGCCCACTTCCATCCAATCATAGAAGAGTGAAACCTGCTTCTGTTCAGAATGATTCATTCTGAATGTGAGATTAATTCGATTTTTTTGATCACATGACTGATAAAGACTTTTGGGGCTGGCGGATAGCGTAGCGGTCTAACGGATAGCGTAGCGGTCTAACGCACCACACTTTGGCTGGTCCGGTGTGGTGTGCGCTGCCTGTCAGGGACGCGGTTTGAAACCCGTGTCTCTACCAGACCAGCCCTGGTCGTCAGCCCGATCGGAGGCGGCATTTGGCTGTCCGCCTCCGGGGAAGGGGGGAGGGTGAGCCGGCATGGGTCCGTCGAGGAGCAGGAAAAAGGTGTCCATGGATAAATCGGCCCGGAAATAGTGTCTCGACCCGGAGGACGGGCGGCGGACTCATGGGGGAGGGTGAATTGAGATAAATAGAGGGTATAATTGGCAATCAAATTGGGAGAAATACGCGGGAAAAATAGAAGAAAAAAAATGTAAAAAATTTACGACTTTTTATGTGAGATGTTTTATATTACAAGGTATTCTAAAACAAGTCCTATCTGCACGGATGAAGTCCAGCATCACAAGATATATCAAACAGAACAGAATTGAATATGTCCTAAAGACCCATGTTGGGTTTCTTGATGAAAATAAACCCTGGGTTCCATCAGCTGCACTCAAGCTCACAGACATGCTAACATATTCACAGACATGGTGACAAGCTCAAAGACACTCAGAAACTCACAGACACGCTAACACCCTCACAGACACACTCACAAGCTCACAGACATGCTAATAAGCTCACAGACGCACCCACAAGCATACAATCCTATGAAATGGTCGAAGGTTTTGCTCACACGCCAGAGAGGACGTTGGCAGACTGGGTCCTCAGCCCGTAGCCCGTCTCCTCCAGGTTGATGACAGGTCCCCGCAGGTCAGCGTTCACGCCTCTGCCCCCAAAGTCCTGTTCACTGAACACCTTCAGCCAAGGAGACAGAAAGTCCTGCAGGGGAGAACCACAAAATCACTGTCCAGGCAAAGGTTTGGTGTACTAAGCAGGCAGTGACTCAAACAGGTTCATTACATTTTAATGTCACACAGCGGCAGTGTTAGCATACTGGTTAAGGAGCTGGGCTTGTAACGCAAAGGTTGCAGGTTCGATTCCCAGGTGGGGACACTGCTGTTGTACCCTTGAGCAAGGTACTTAACCTGAATTGCTTCAGTAAAATATCCAGCTGTATAAATGGATTGTATGTAAAGAAATGTAAACTGTGTCGCTCTGGATAAGAGCGTCTACTAAATGCCTAAAATGTAAATGTAAATGTCCCGCCTTGAAAAAGTCACAGATATTAAAATGGCGGTGGTACTTACACCCAGCACGGGCCGCAGGGACGCCAGAGAGTCAAAGCGGCCGCCCCACTCCCACCAGCCTACGTACTCGCCCTCTTCCAGGACGTACTGACGCCCCTCGAACCCGGGTTCATCATAGCCCACCCAGCTGTGGAACAAAGCAGGACACACCAGAGATGAAGACATTATATGTGATTAGTCATAGTGCATTTGCCAAGCACAGATTAACACAGGCAGAGAATGGATGTACATACAGCATAGTCCAAAATACAGTATATACAGTGCTGGAGTGACGCTGTTTTGGAGTGATGCAGTGTTGCAATGTACTGCTCAGACAGTGTTGTAGTGACTCAGTGTTTCAGTTACACAGCGTTCTAGTGATGCAGAGTTTCAGTTACGCAGCGTCCCAGAGACGCAGTGTTGCAATGTACTGCTTAGACAGTGTTGCATTTACACAGTGTTGGAGTGACGCAGTGTTTCAGTTACGCAGCGTTCCAGAGACGCAGTGTTGCAATGTACTGCTTAGACAGTGTTGCATTTACACAGTGTTGGAGTGACGCAGTGTTTCAGTTACGCAGAGTTCCAGAGACGCAGTGTTGCAATGTACTGCTCAGACAGTGTTGCATTTACGCAGTGTTGGAGTGACGCAGTGTTTCAGTTACGCAGAGTTCCAGAGACGCAGTGTTGCAATGTACTGCTCAGACAGTGTTGCATTTACGCAGTGTTGGAGTGACGCAGTGTTTCAGTTACGCAGCGTTCCAGAGACGCAGTGTTGCAATGTACTGCTCAGACAGTGTTGCATTGACGCAGTGTTGGAGCGACGCAGTGTTTCAGTTACGCAGCGTTCCAGTGTTGGAGTGAAGCAGTGTTTCAGTACGCAGTGTTGGAGTGACGCAGCGCGTGGCGGTGTTGAGGGGGCAGTACTCACAGCCCGCAGCGTATTTTGATGGAGCCCACAGATCCGAGGCGGCAGGTCGCCATGGTGCTACTCCCTGGCTCCTCCTCCCTGAAGTTGAAGACCTCATCCGTCAGCGTCACACACTCTCCCTCAAAGAATGGTCTCTCATATAGCAGAGCCTGCAGCACAGGTCAAAGGTCCAAATATCATGCCACTGAAAAGTCCTGCAGCAGTGGGCAGCTCTGCTCTTGCCCGGGCTGGTCCTGGGACGAGATGCTCCAAATTCCAGGCATTCTGGAGTCCTGAGAGCTCACCCCACCGCCTGCCCGTCCATCCCACACCGACAGCCCAGAGAAACCCGCAGGCCGCTGGGAGAAACCCACACACACTGCCCTGCAATCCTCTACAGCAAACAGCCCTAAAGACGGGGACTGTGCAAGTCCAGAGGTTTTAATGAAATACGATCTACAATCTCACAACATAACATCTTAACAGTGGAACCGTACCACCACAAAAAAAACCCTCTTTGTGTAACAAATGTTTTCTTTGAAAATATTACCTATATTTATATTTTATTAAATTGTCCACCGAGAAGCTCTGTGACAACATGATTGCAAATGGTGTATATAGAAGAACAATTGATTGAGAATTATCAGCACAAGTTCACTTGTTAACACGTCAGTGTTTTCAGCCATGACGTAGAGAAAAGGAATCTCCTCAGTAAAGGCGGTTTCTAACGGTGATGGACGAGTAAAGGAATAAATAAATAAACAGGAAGCAGAGATGGGCGCTGGCTATGCCTGCTGCCAGGGGAGATGCTCGGGCAGGTAGGGACCAGTCAGACAGACACACCTGAGCATACCTGAACACACACCTGAACACACACCTGAGAGCACACACCTGAACACACACCTGAACACACACCTGAGAGCACACACCTGAACACACATCTGAACACACACCTGAACACACACCTGAGCATACACCTGAATACACACCTGACAGCACACACCTGAGAGCACACACCTGAGAGCACACACCTGAACACACACCTGAGCACACACCTGAACACACACCTGAGAGCACACACCTGAACACACACCTGAGAGCACACATCTGAACACACACCTGAACACACACCTGACAGCACACACCTGACCAGCACACACCTGAACACACACCTGAGCACACACCTGAGAGCACACACCTGAACACACACCTGAGCACACACCTGAACACACACCTGAGAGCACACATCTGAACACACATCTGAACACAAATCTGAACACATGCCAGCTGCACTTATTGCACAACAGAACTGAGAAACTTCAGTAAAACACCATAAAATCATCAAATTGATCCAGCAACATTTGTCACTGCTTTCCTCTGCATTTGTCAAGTACAACCATGCTTTGTTTCAGAGGTGGACAGTACATCAGATTTGCAACAGAACTCCAAAACAACGCTTCATAAATAAAGGAGATCAGCCATTGGAGTCCTTTCTGATGGATTTGAGCAGGATGTAACAGATTACAAATTTACACCCTTATTTTCACACCCAAGGCTGACCTGATCTACAGCAGGACAGTGAGAATCTTACAAAGTGTACAGGAGTTTGGAAACATCGTACCTTGACTTCATTGGGGTTCTCCAACTTTAAACCACCCTGAAAGAAAGAAAGAAAGAAACACACCACTGTCAGCAATCACAGACATGACCAATCACAGAGCGGTTTGCGTTTCAGCACACACCAGGTAGAGAAGACAACGCTACACACACAACACATCGAACTGGGTAATCAACACAAACAACCGCCTAGAACAGAGGTTCCTAACCTCGGTCCTGGAGAGCCACACTGGTTTTTGTCTCTTTAAATTCAGCGACCAATTTCGACCCAAGGCACCCGGAGCATGTTCAGCAAGCAAAACGCTTTGCTGCGGTTGCACCAAATGCCTTGTTTGCCCTCAACGTTGCGCACCGTTTCACAACAACATCACAGGCGTGCCTGTTCCAGATTGGTGGGCGTGTCGGGGCTGTAACCGGAAGCAGTGATTGACGTGTTTAAGATTCGGCGTCACACCTTAAGCAGCCACCCTATCAGCACTCACAGTAACAGCACTCTGCAGCCGTACGTTCAATACAGCACCGTTTCAGTTTATCAAACAGTTTTCTTTGCTGCTGACCCCTGCACCCCTGGTAAGATGAGATAACCAACCACATCAATTGATTAATTAAGTGCTGAACAACAATGAAAACAGCACACCCTGCAGTTGAGTACCCCTGACCTAGGACAACACAAGAACATAAAACAACTCACTTTATAAAACAATTATAACGTTTTTACTGGTGTTTGTTCAAGTTCACGTTCAATTTGCACACGCACGTGGTAGGTCACCAATGACAAATATTTGCCAATGCAAATAAGCAGTTATTAACATTTAATATAAGCGGAATAAATAAAAGGAAGAACTTGTGACTAAACAGGGAAGCCAAAGTGGTGTGCAAATTGAAAGCGCGTCCAGAGAAACCTCTGTAAACCAAATCAACACATCACCCTAAAGTCAACGATAAGGAGGTGAAGGCTATATTTTTTCATATACAGTGCGTTTCACTTTTTTTTTTTTTGCATGAACACATATTGCTACAGATATCCATTTCAGCATGGCAGAGGCAAACAAGGTCAAACATGGTGGACAGGGGGATTGCTTTGATTGTAAAGGTTGGCACATTTTGGGAGCGCTGAGGGTGTAGTCACCATTTTGAGGGGTCGTAAGGATCCGATGAAGGGTTCGGGAAAGCCCCAGGACTCAGGGCAGGGGTACTCCCCCACTTCCAACATCGCCAGCAGTCCCCGAAACCCTGGTTCACTGAACACCAGCCAGCTGAAGAGGGAAAGACGCACACACATGCACACACAGAATTGATCAAATGCTACCCATACTTATGTGGTTTCCTCCCTGTCCTGTCAAGTTCCAGCACCGTGAAAGAAGATTGAGCAATGTTTGGTATCTGGGTGACGGTCACACACACACACACAGATAACACACAGATAACCATAAATCATAAATCATAACAACCTGCAATGCCCATAAGTTACGTGAGCACCAGTCAGGTATCTGCAGCCTGTTAAATTGTCAGGCTAAGTGTTTTAGGAGAGGCCACAAAACAACAGACACTTCACTTCAAATTATTCCAGAAATGCAGCCAATCAGACACAAGCCAAACTAAACGGGCGTAAGAATTTCAACAACCAGCCGTGAAATGCTTCATAACCAGCCTTGCGCTTCAAAACAATGTCAGACTCCGATTTGGAAAGGGAGAAAATTCCCCCCTTTCCACTTAAAACAACACAGGAATCATGCCAAAATGTTTTTATTTCCTCACCCAGAAGTTCTGGGAACAAACTCAAGACACTGAAAACGGAACTGTGGGAAGGTTCTCCTATAGTTCCAGCGTGCAGAAGCAAGCCAGCCCACATTCCTCAGACCAGAGTGAAAATTACAGACAGAGAGGGTACTGTGTCTGCAGAGTTCACCACAGCCTGCCAGGCAACTCATTCAGGCACCTTATTCACTCATTCACCCTAATCACAGCCTGCTGGGCACCTTATTCCATCATTCACCCTAATCACAGCCTGCCAGGCAACTCATTCACCCTAATCACAGCCTGCCAGGCAACTCATTCACCCCAATCACAGCCTGCCAGGCACCTTATTCACTCATTCACCCTAATCACAGCCTGCAAGGCACCTTATTCACTCATTCACCCTAATCACAGCCTGCTGGGCACCTTATTCACTCATTCACCCTAATCACAGCCTCATTCCATCATTCACCCTAATCAGGCAACTCATTCACCCTAATCACAGCCTGCCAGGCACCTTATTCACTCATTCACCCTGATCACAGCCTGCCAGGCACCTCATTCATTCATTCAACCTGATCAGCCAGGCACCATTCATTCACCTTAACCAGAGTCTTCCAGCCAGCTCTCATTCACCCCAATTCCTCATGTGTTCACAGCACCTGGCACCGAAAAACGCATGCTTGGTCGTTGCAGCGAGCATGGCCTAGAATACGACTGAGCATTCCAAATTGGGAGAAAATAAGCATAAGAAAACTAGACAAATAGGATCCTGATAAGGATATTCCTTATCAAAGGTAGTGATGGGAGAATGAGGTGTCATTAAACCAAAAATAGGCGGAGCTACCATAAGCTATCAGGGACACATTGATATGAACCGGTTTCCTACAGTGTGTAACCTCAATTATGCTCCAGTTCAGACTACAGCTAATCATCATGTCATGCCACCTGGCCCTGGAGCTCACTTCAAAAGACACTCAAACTACAGGAGATTACCCCAATGATGTACTAAAATGCCTACACTTGTGATGGGTGTGTATGTTTTGTACTTTAATATCCATAAACAAAAACAAATTGCAAATCCTGCAAGTCCCTCTATAAATGGATTTTAGAACCACCACTATTAAATAATTTGGATGCAAGTCCCTCATTAAAACCATTCTGCATGTCAGCTGATAACATACACCAGGAGCGTCAAACCACTACAACCACTACAGCAGGTTATTTAAAATAGTTCTCCTCCTCGGTTGAAGAAGTGAGCTAATTAGTGAAATCACCTGGTGAGTTTGACACCTGTGCCCTACACTGTCAGCATAACATAACATATGCCATTTAGCAGACGCTTTTATCCAAAGCGACTTACAGTAGTGAATGCATACATTTTTCAGTATATGTGGCCCCGATAGGAATCGAACCCACAACCTAAAAGTTGTCAGCGTCATGCTCTGCCTTCAGTCAGAGGGCTGGGGCTGTGGGGTAAGAAGCTCTGTCTGTTCTGTGTGTCTATGCTGCTGTGTGTTTTGTTCAACTGCCCCCAGTGCCCCCCTCAAGGAGTTTGGCATGGTCGAACATACATCCCAGAATGCACTTTGATCGAGGTGGTGCTGGGAGGGATCCCGAAGGCGCACAAGTCCATGGTGTCGTCGCAGTACACCGTCCGCCGCCCCAGGCCCTGCGGCTCCGTGAACAGGTCGATGTGTGGCACGCTGTAATCCTGGAACGAGTCAATCACAGCACAGTGTTCAGAGCAGTGACACAATTGCATCAGAGCAGTGGACACATCACACCAGAGCGTGAGAGCAGTGAGCCAATCACATGAGAGGGTTAGAGCAGTGAACCAATCACATCACAGGGTCAGAGCAGTGGCCCAACCACACCACAGGGTTAAAGCAATGAACCAATCACACCAGAGGGTTAGAGCAGTAAACCAATCACACAGGGTTAGAGCAGTGAATTAAAGAGAGAGAGAGAGAGAGAGAGAGAGAGAGAGAGAGAGAGAGACGCACCCTGACCGCCAGCCGGATGGACCCAATGACCATGTGGGATGTGGCATCTGTCTGACCACGGTCCCCCGGAAGCGCCGGCTCTGCCCACATGTTCTCCAGTTCCATGGATCCCTCCTCCAGGGCGACCGTGCGACCTGTGAACCCTGGCTTCTCATACAGGATCCAGCTGGGGAGGGGGAGGTGGAGTGGGAGGGGAGTCAGTGTTTGGGTTAGAGTTTAGAGAACACTAGCCCTCCCCAAAGTCATTAGCTGCACTCTCAGGTAGAGACCTGAAGCACTTCAGCCACATTACAGCAGCGTTCAGTTCTGTGGACTGGCAAACAACGTGCTAATCACTCACGTTAAAGGGGTCTGCAAATGTGGTGTGCACACTGCAGCTCTTCAACGAGAGAACTGAAGTCAGACTTCACGTACTGTTTTGATGCAAGGTGAATAATGGGGTAACCTACATTTCCAGGTACCATATCATTTATGTCCACTTCTTTCACTCTTTAAGAGCCTTCATAAGTATTATACCTATGTATTATACCTCTTATACCTATTATATTTTTATAAGTATTATAGGCCTGTATTATTTTTATTAAATATTTTCCAATTCCACCTAATTGGATTGTTTAAAAAAAGAAAATAAATTTCCTATGGAAAATGTCTATTATGAAGCACTGTATAACTGATAACTTGTTTGTAAATTAGTTTGGCAAATGATTGATTGATTAATTGATTGATATAAGAAGAGCACCTCACCATCCTCTGACCACCTTCACCGAGATCACAGGAGACAGCTTCCATGAAGAGGCATCCTCAACATCCCTGAAGATCTCCAGTGCCTTGCCCTTAAACTGGGCGTGGTTGTGTATGACAATCTACAGACAGAGGGAGAGGGGAGAGAGAGAGAGAGGGAGGGAGGGATGGGGAGAGAGGGGAAGGAGTGAGAAGGGAGAGGGAGGGGGAGAGAGGGGAGGAAATGGATTAGAAAAGGAACAGGTAACAAAAGAGAAGGAAAGAAAGAGAGGGATGGAGAGAAAGGGGAGAGGGCGTGGGCACACATCTGAGAAGGCTACAGTAACTCCATACTTGTTTACACTTTATTGCCCCATCAGTGCAATTTTGTTAGCAGCACCAAGGTAAGATCAAGCGCAAGAAACAAAACACAGCACATCATATGCAAGACACTGTGCTGTGGACCAGCCCTCTGCTCATAAAATCCATACTTTAAAATTCTACAAAAAATGTAAGAATCAGGTTGATAATAAATGACATTGTGCAACAGTTAGAGATGCAGTTGGGCACTCCTATGTCTGTGCCTGGGAGCCCGAGGGCAGAGTTTCATTCTCAGTGAATGGAGGATGTCTCGGCTTAGATGGTTTTGTGCTTTAATCTCTCAGAACCGCGTTGCTGGCTTACCTTTCCCGGCCGCTTGTGGAAGCCCTTCACGTCGGGTACCTGTGGTGAAGACAGAGAAAGGACCTGTTCATTCAGAGGCCAAAAATCATTGACATTCCTGGGATAACACAAGGCCAATATCGGGGCTCTGCTTTAACGCGCTGCCAGCGGATTCCGGGGAACCGCCAACACCCCCCTCCCAAGGCCCCAGGCCCAAAACACGGAACAACAACAGGGATAGCAAGCAGGAATGTTGTCGGAGCGGAGACGGCTGAGTGGCGGTTCACTGTACAGCCTGATCCATTCTCTCACAGATTAATGGCGTGTACCTCAACTACACTTCTTCCTGGGGGCCAGATTCTTATTCAAAACAGTCCATGCAAGCCACACATTTTCCACATACCCTTCAATAAGATTAATGAATAAGATGTACAGTACAGCTGTGTAAAAGTAGAGGCCTTTTAAAATATGTACAGCTATTACTTCTTATATTGTGTATGACAATCAACAGAGAGGGGGAGGGACAGATAGAGAGAGGGGAGAGGGAGAGAGAGAGAGGATAGGGAGGGATGGGGAGAAAGGGAGAGAGAGGGACAGAGGGGGAGGGAGGGCAGGCGGTTTGGGGAGGTTTGCAGATGCAGACCTGGACATACCCACAATTATTTATGCATCAGAATTGTAGTGTAATAATATGATTAATTCATTCATCCCACAGGGATTCCAAAGGGCTGTTTATGGTGAGCCAGATTTTGCCCCAGGGTCACCACATCAGTGGCTCTGACGTACAAGCACAGGGAGCAGACTCATCAAACAGAGAACACAGCACTGCAGAGAGAGGCCACACCGCCTGTTTACACGTTTGTTCTTTTTTATGGGGAAACACTTTTGGTCTCTCCACTCATTCTCCATCCATGCCTGAACTTGCTTTGGGCTTGTCAACCCAAGCAAAATTATGCGAAACAATATAAAGGCCGCAGAGAGGAATTACATTCTTTGTGTGTTTTTTCTTCTTCTCCCTGTTGTTAAAATCTGAGGATACTTTGGGTGATTAACTGCTATTGGAGCTGCTATCACAGCTTTCTGGAGGCAAGGCCGATAAATCTGCTGTGGACCCAAGTCAGCCCGCACATCCGTGGGTCTGAATTCCTGCCATTTCACCAGTAAAACAGCTCAGGCTGGGCTATCCAGTGCCCTGTCCTAACTGGTGTTGTCAGGCTATTTCAAACAGACTTTGGCAGTGCCTTTGAATTTCATCTCACTCTAACGCAGGAAACTCAGCCTAGCAAAAACGAACGAGAACAATGGGCACAACATGTTCCCTGTCCCAGGTTACTCACAGGTTATTAAACTGGAACAAATATTAACAGTGCTAAAAACAACACAGATGCAGACATCAATGCCAAAGCCAATGAAAGTGTAGCTCCTAGATTGTTTTGTAAAGGACGGGGGGGTTATTTAGGCACTCACCTCAGGGTACCCTCCAGGGATGACCAGCTGGGGAGGGGCCTCCTGGACAGGGTCAGGTTTGGGCGGTGGTCCCGGGACAACATCTGGGGGGTGGGGGTGGGCAGCGGTGATATGTTGGTCCATTCTGGAAGGGAGAGTTTCCGGGGAGCTCTTCTCCTCCATGTTGCCCTGGGCAAGGAACTTCTCCAGGAAATCCGGAAGCTTCACGCCGGCAAAGGACGGTATCGGGGGCGCATCGGCAGGGCTGGCGAGGGCAGGCTGGGGCGTGTGCTGATCCACCGTCTCTGTCACAGCCCCACCCGATGCAGAAGGTGCTGGCACGGGGAGAGAAGAAGGAGGCACCACGGTCTGCTTATTCTGTCCTTGGTGCCCGGCAGGTGATGCAGCAGCGCTCGCAGGGGACACAGGCTCGCGGTTTGGCCTCTTGGTTGTCTTGGAGAAATCAGTAAGGCTGGAGAGCACAGGGCTCTTCTCCAGACGGTCAGACACATTCCCCGACTCCCCCTTGCCCTCCTCCTCCTCCTTCTTCTTCTCCTCCTGGTTGCCCCTGAGGTGCCGGGCAGGGGACTGGAGCGATTTGAACAGCAGGCTCTTCTCGGCTGCGATGCGTGCAGGCGGGGCCTTGCTCATGATCTCAATGCTCTGCCTCTTGATCATCATGGCCGGTGAGGGATTCTTGGGGCCGGTTTTCTTCCCCTGGCCAAACTGGAACTCGGCAGGGTCGAAGGTCTTCTCGAAGTGGTCCTCCTTGATGGGGGGCAGGGCGAAGGGCGGTGAGGGGCACTTTATGTGCCCGTGCCTCTTCAGAGGCAGCGAGAATGGAATGTAGAGGTTCTTGACATTCTGGAGGAAGTCCTGGAATTCGCTGGAAGGGTCCAGGGTCTTATCCTCACTGGCTGAGGCAACCAGCCTCCTGTCTCCCACCCTGCCCCCGCTCAGTTTCCTGCTGAAGCTCTGGTCCACGTCCAGCCAGCTGGAGAGTGTTTCCTGTTTGGCTGGGGGCCCGTTTAGGGGCAGGGGGAGTTTGCTCGCAGGGAGCTGCCACGGAGCGGCTGAACTCTCTCCGCAATCGGGGACTGCCAGCACTCCTTTAGCGCCTCTAACTGAGTCAGCCATCGGCAAGGGGCTCCCCTTTGCAGCACCTCCCTCAGCACTGCCTGGTAACCTCCCCTTTAGGGCCGGGGAAGGCTCCCCAAGCACGCGTTGCACAATGGCTGCTGTTCTCTCATCCTCCGCTGCTTCTCTCTGTTTGGTTTCCGCATTCCTCCTCTCCTCCTCCGCTCTCACAGGTGGGCGGTCCTCCGCCTGCTTCTCTGCTGCATTCTTGGGTGACACGGCTGTGCCTCTGTGACCCTCCCCTGGCTTAGCACCGGCCCTGTGCTCCCTGCCCGAGCGCCCCAGCTCAAGTGGAGACTCGCCGTGTGTGGGCGCTGTCCAGTTCAGAGCACACTCCCTCGTGGGGAAGAGGTTCTGCTGGTTCTCCGTGCTCCTCTCTGCCCTGTGTGAATGGCTCTGTACTGGAACAGCAGCAGAAGCTGTGGGCAAGGCTGACCTGCAGTGGGCTGGACTTTGGGGCATTTCCTGCTCAGCCTTCTGGGAGTGAGTTATGGGCACTTCCTTATTCTTCACCTCCTTCTTTGGACTAGTATCTGATATGGTGGGTGTTGCCATACTCACAGGGAGCCTCTCACTCTTCCTGTCCATGCCATTCTCTAGAGGCACCACCCCCCTGCCAGGCTCCTCACTGACCTGCTCAGGAGCTTCCGATGCTTTGGGTTTTGTGAGCTCACCTGTCTTTTCCGTGAGTGCAGGGGTTTCAGCAGGTGTTGGGGCAAGTACAGGTGTAGATGTCTCAGCAGGTATGGGTGCAGGTGTCTTAGAAGGTGTTGGGGCAGGTATGCGTACAGGTGTCTTAGTAGGTATGGGTGTAGATATTAGGGCAAGTTTGGGTGTAGCTGTATCAGCAGGTGCTGGGGCAAGTTTGGGTGTAGCTGTATCAGCAGGTGTTGGGGTAGGTATGGGTGCAGGTGTCTTAGCAGGTGTTGGGGCAGGTATGGCTGCAGGTGTCTTAGTCGGTGTTGTGGCAGGTATAGGCATACGTGGCTTAGCAGGTGTTGGGGCAGGTATGGGTGTAGCTGTATCAGGGGGTGTTGGGGCAGGTTTGAGTACAGGTGTCTTGGTAGGTGTGGGTGAAGGTGCTGGGGCAAGTTTGGGTGCAGCTGTATCAGTAGGTGCTGGGGCAGGTTTGAGTACAGGTGTCTTAGTAGGTATGGGTGTAGGTGCTGGGCCAAGTTTGGGTGTAGCTGTATCAGCAGGTGTTGGGGCAGGTATGAGTGCAGGTGTCTTAGCAGGTGTTGGGGCAGGTATGGCTGCAGGTGTCTTAGTAGGTGTTGTGGCAGGTATAGGCATACGTGGCTTAGCAGGTATGGGTGGAGTTGTTGGGCCAGGTTTGGGTGCAGGAGTATCAGTAGGTGTTGTGGTAGGTATAGGCGTAGATATATCGGCAGGTGTTGGGGCAGGTATGGGTGTAGCTGTATCAGTAGGTATTGGGGCAGGTATGGATGGCATCTCGACAGGTGTTGGGCAGGTATGGATGTGGGTATCTTGGACAGGTTTGGGGCAGGTATGGATGTAGGTATCAGTAGGTGTTGGGGTAGGTATGGATGTAGGTATCTCGACAGGTGTTGGGGCAGGTATGGATGTAGGTATCTCAGTAGGTGTTGGGGCAGGTATGGATGTAGGTATCTCGACAGGTGTTGGGGCAGGTATGGATGTAGGTATCTCGACAGGTGTTGGGGCAGGTATGGGTGCAGGTGTTCGGGCAGGTTTGGGTGTAGGTGTATCAGTAGGTGTTGGGGCAGGTATGAGTACAGGTGTCTTCGCAGGTATGGGTGTAGATATTAGGGCAAGTTTGGGTGTAGCTGTATCAGCAGGTGCTGGGGCAGGTATGTCTTCAGGTGTCTTAGCAAGTTTTGTGGCAGGTATAGGCATACGTGGCTTAGCAGGTGTTGGGGCAGGTATGGGTGTAGCCATATCAGTAGGTGCTGGGGCAGGTTTGGAGGCAGGTGTATCAGTAGGTGTTAAGACAGGAATGGGTGTAGGTGTCTTAGTAGGTATGGGTGTAGCCATATCGGTAGGTGCTGGGGCAGGTGTATCAGTAGGTGTTAAGACAGGAATGGGTGTAGGTGTCTTAGTAGGTATGGGTGTAGCCATATCAGTAGGTGCTGGGGCAGGTGTGTCAGTAGGTGTTAAGACAGGAATGGGTGTAGGTGTCTTAGCAGGTGTTGGGGCAGGTATGGGTGTAGGAGGCTCAGCAGGTGTTGGAGCAGGTATCGATGTAGGTATCTCGGCAGGTTTTGGGGTAGGTATGGGTGTAGATGCATAAGCTGGTGTTGGGGCAGGTATGGACGTAGGTATCTTCGCAGGTGTTGGAGCAGGTTTGGGTGTAGCTGTATCAGCAGGTGTTGGGGTAGGTATAAGTGTAGGTGTCTTAGCAGGTGTCGGGGCCTGGATCTGCCCAGATGAGGCAGGTACTCTCTCAGTATCACCTGTTCGCTGTATCGCTCTGGGCTCTCCTGCTCTGGTGTGCACAGGTAAGCTCTCATTCTCTGCTGGGAGATGCTCCTGTGTGTGTGGGGCCCCCTTGCCCAATGCCTTACTGCCTGGAGCCAGCAAAGCCCCTTCTGTCTCAGCAGCTTCATTCTGGGCTTCAGTCCTGGGGGTGAGACCCGCTAAATCACCCACTGCAGCGGCTGCAGGAGCAGTACCGTCACATGGTTTGGAAAATTGACTGTGAGAGGCATATTGGGCCTTTTCCATTAGTTTTATGGTGTTCTTGATAGTCACCGGTGGTGGAGTTTTAGGTTTTGGTTTGGGGCTCCTGTGATTGGCCATGGGCAGTTTGCTTCCGCCTGGCGATGCGTCGCCGGGTTCTCTCCCTAAGCTTTTCGGCACAAACTCTGCGGCGCCTTTCACCACCTTTGCCGAGCCCTTCTCATCTCTCGCCGCCCGCCCATCGCTCTGTGGTTTCGGTGCCTTTGTTGCTGAGTCCTTAGCGTTGGGTTTCTTCAGCTTGCTGTCTGGCTGTGGGGCCGGCGTGAGTGATTCGGAGTCCTCAATCACTGGCTGTTTGGAGAGCTGTGCCAGGGAGGCACGGGGCAGCTTGCTTCCGGGCTGCGCCGTTTCTGCCACCGGGCTGAGCGGCTTGCCGGCTAATGTCCTACCCGTGCCATCGGTTTTTGTTTTCCTAGCGGTTTGTTCACTCGCACTAGCGGTCTTTTTCACTGGGGAAAGGGCACCATCTGTGGCTTTGGGCAGTCTGCTTTTTTGCATTCCATTGTCGCTGTGAACCTGTGCTTGCCTTTTACCTTCACTGATGCCGGTACAGTCAAGCTCGGCATCGTTCATCGCAAAGCCCTTTTCCTTCCCGCTCCTCGTCTCCACGGTCGAGCCTGCAGGACCCACAGAACTGACCGGCATGGAGACGGATGCCGGTGAAGGTTTCTGCTTTGTCTCTGCCGGGAGTTTTGGCTTCGTCTCTGCCAGTGACTTCTTGGGTATTTTGGACTTGAGGGCGTCAGGGGTTTTATCCTCCGGTGAAGTGGACATATTCAGCGGCGCCCTTGTGCCGTCCCCCGTCACACTGTGAATCTCTATCCCGTTTGGCACCCGGGGTTCCACCGGACCCTTTGCCCTCGCGGGCACCGCCCTGGCCTTTGGGAGGTGCTGTGGAGATGACGGAGAGACCGGGCTCGTGGGGCTTGTGGGCACTGTCGCGCGACGGGGCTTTGGGGAGCACTCCGCGCTCCTGGAGACATTTCGGGCCTGATCTGTCGACCCGCTCATCGGCAGAATCGTCTTTTCCATGGAGCTGCTCCGTATCAGGGAAGGCTTCATCTCTAAATTCACTTTTTTCATGTTTGCTGGTCTGTGGGGGGAAATAAAGACAAAGCAAAACAAAATAACCATTCAGTTAATTTAATCAACTGGGGAAAACAACAAGGGACTATTCTCGATATAGTTCATTAGTAATACAAAGTTTATTCATTTGACATATCCATTCATTTTATGTTGTTATGTTGCTGTTTTTTTATTACAATATATATTGTTTTATATAAATGTAAGATTGTCATATTGTAATCTTACTTTTGAAGGTGAGATTCTGATATAAGATTGGCTAGGGTGTCCAAACTCTCCTTCACATTCAATATTGTTATTCCATTTGTTTTGCCATCTTCTTTTGTTTAAAAAAAACAATAAATATACCAGGATTTAAGCAATCTAGACAATAGGCAATATTATGAGCCTAGATGGGCTGAAATGTTATTTTTTTATCTATTAAACTTTTTTTACATTCTTATATTCTATGTACATTCTAGCTCCATATTCTGGTGAAAAACATTTCAGTGACACATATCTGAGATACCACATGATGTAGGTGCAGGTATCAATCTTGCCCCCGCCCCCCACTGCCAAAAAGAAAGAAAATGCTGCATGTCTATGAAAGAAGCAAGGTGTCAAAAAGTGGCGGAAAAGAAGTGAATTAATTTGCTTTCTTACTTTTATTCAAACATAGAGGCCGCTCTAGTCATTTAAGTCAATCCTGTTTTGTGAATGATAAAATTCTATTTTTTATGATTCACAAATGGTTAACACTTTTCTGAGGCAGATTTTTATGCTTCTAAAGAGTTAAAAACTTCCTGCAATGATGAAGAAGAAATTGGCCAGCCGAGAAGCAAAAGTCAGACCAGGGTGTGAACAGTGAGTTGTCCTGGAAAGAGTTTCTTCCCAGGGCAAATATTAACTTTATGCCTCCCGTTTATCACCACACAGCGCAAGAGAAAAGAAAACTGAACTTGGCCATTTTAGTACACATTTTACTATACCACGTATTACTTAATATACACAAGTACAAGTCAATTTTTCTTTTTACACTGGATGAAGAGAGTCTTTCCATCTACTTTCCCCACAGAGCTAATAAACACCAGTCATCACTGAGTGACCTTTGGAATCGAAGTCATTTTAAAATGTTTAAGGGTTGTTTACCTGCCGCTAATGTTGGAGGCGTCACACCCTCCACCCCCTGAGCGGTAGGTAGAAAAAAATTAAAAAATCTCAAGAATGATTTAAAAATGTAAGCCATGCAAGTCAAATATCTGGATAAGTCTGATAAGCAGATACTGTAGATGACCAGAATAAAGGACGGCCAGATCTTTCTGGGCCAGAAACGGGATGGCGGTGAGGATTATTTGAGCTCCTTAAACCAAACTCTGCCAAAGTTTTATTGCACCGTGCCCCCACCTGTCCTCTGGTGAGTGTGCAGAGCACTGCTACCTACACAACTCAGACCTGAGTCACTGTCCCAGAACAAAAAAAAACCCTCAAACACACAGCAGAAAACACCCTAAAGACATACATTCAGCTGCATCTGGAACACGCACAAGTGTGCGTTCCACCGCTTGCAAAACGCAGGAAATGCTTATCGGGTGAAACACAATCCATGCGCCTGTTTCAACTAATTTACAATTACAACAGAGATATTCCCACCCAGAGACTATCCCACACTTATGTAATGATACTTACTGGTTAGCTTTATGTCTTTATGCATCTTTTATCTTTTTTTACTTTTATGCCGAGCAAACGTTACATTTACATTTTCTAGCTTTTGTAAAACTAAAACAACCCAGCAGAAAATAATGATGATACAAGGCACAGTGTCTTATTTCCATAATAATACTTTGCAAAAGCAAAGCACACACACACACACACACACACACGTATACACACACACAGAGGTGGGAAACATTTTGAGCAGTGTCAGGTTTTTAAACACTTAAACCTTCTCTGAGTAAACACTCATACTTCACCGTGAACAGACCGCATTGTGTGCTTTTTTTCCTAGCCCCCCCCACCTTGTGTACGAAGACTCATAAACCTCCCGGCTCAAGTTTCAAAGTGTTGTTCTCTGCAGGGGATCAAAGCGCTTAACTCTGAGAGCCACCTAGACAGGGGAGGCAGAGAGACATCGAGACAGCGAGGAAGAGACACATCGAGACAGAGAATCGTTACTCACAGCTTCACCTCCGACTTGTGAGGAACCCTGCTGGGGCCGTCGGGAGCGTCTCGTCCCCTCATCCAAGCAGGTTTTTCGGCGCTGGGGGGGTCCATGTCGGGGGCGGACTCTGTTGTGAGGCTCAGGCTCTTAGGGAAGGCGTGCTGCGCGTGCGAGAGCTTCAGACTCCTGCGCTGTGGCTCCGCGCCTGCGGCGCTCTCCGCGTGAGCCGCTTCCCGCGCCTCGGCCATGACGGTCTGCTCCGCGGAAATGCCCGCGGCTGGCGGCGCGCCAGCAGCTCCCGGCGGCGCGAGGGAGGCCGCGCCCGTCTGCTCGGCGACGTGGGCGGGGGCGACGTGGGCGGAGGCAACGGGAGCGGCGGTCAACGAGCCCCCAGGGGGCCGCTCCTGGAACTGCTCCCCCAGGTGAGTCTCGACCCACAGCAGGTGGGGGCTCACAGGTACCTTGGTCGCAGTGGGTGAGGCCGGGGTGGAGCAACCATTGGTGGGTGTGGCCTCGCCCGAGCTGATCTGCGGTGATTTACGGGTTTCCCACACCAGGCCCTCGCTGTCCTCCGAGGACAACGGCAGCTGGGACACCCCGCCAAGGGCAGGACAACTCTCTGTCTTGCCTGCTGCGATCTTGACAAATGTCTCCCTGTAACTCGGGGATTCGGGCGAGCCGCTGCTCTCCGGCCTCGCCTTGGCAACGACCTGGAAGTTCTTCTTGACAGTGGTGTGGACCAGTGCCTGCCCGGCAGGGGTCTCGGCGTCGTTGCTCACGCTAGTCTCCTCCAGGTACGCCTGCAGCTTCCTGCACGCGCTCCCCAACACCACCTCCGCCAAGGGGCTCCCCGCGCTTCTCTCTCCAACCCTGTCAACCGCTTCGCCAGAACCCGCCCCTCTCACGCTGCTCCGTCCGCTGCCATCGCTGTCAGCGAATGGGATGCCTTCCCCGTCCAGCACAGAGACGACACTCCGCGTGCTCGGGCTGCTCTTCAGGCGCTCTATCCGCAGCTCCGACAGCGATATCCGGATGTTCTCCAGCTCTTCCCGCGACTGTCCCGTGGGGGAGACTAGCCCCTCCTTTGCGTGGAGCTGGGAGGCCTGGTCACTTGTCGGGGACAACCCGTCCTTGCCGGTTTCAGGGTGACTCTTGCTGCTTTTCCTTCGCTTGGTGAAGAAGCTCCCGATGCGAACAAACACACCGGGCTTCTCCTCTGAGCTCTTGAGAGGGCAAAGATGGGAAAAAAACATTATTAATAAACACTGAAGCTGTTATTAATAAACACTGAAGCTGTTATTAATAAACACCATAGCTAATAAAATGCCTGTCTGTTGGGAACACAGTGCTCAGAGATAATGGTCTCTTGGCACTAGCAGTGATCTCTTCCCCCTTGAACATCAATTAGTATTCAATTAGCTTGACCGCAGGATGTCAAGCACGAATAATTATGTGATTATTTTGTGTTTGAACACACAGAAGTAGTAAATGGTTAAAGCTACTTGCTACTTCGAATTTAAGCAGGTATTAAGGTCAACAAGATATTAAAACACAACACAAGACACACTACAACACACACACACACAGCCTTAGTCAGCTTTCCATCTTGCAAAGGCACATTAATAAACGTCCCTGCGCTGAATATACCATGCGGTAGTGCCCGTACTGACAGACACTAAAAAGTTGCCACACTAAATATTTTAAAATACAATGTCGATAATTGTAGAAGGAAAAACTTTTTTTCATGAATATTTTCCATAAGGGTTAATGCTTCAGTTTGTAGTAGCCAATTATTTGTCTTCTTTTGTACCAAAAAAATAAGGTGTCAGAAAAACGTATTTTCTGTTTACTATGCTTTGGGCATTGTTTAGACAGCTGTAAATGCGCCTGAATGTTTTATTTACGGGTTTTTACAAGCCCAAACGGGCTGGCCACCTTTGCGTGCAAGACACACTGAAATAAAAGCAAATCATTCAATGTAGCTACTTTGCTAAAATAGTTCCAAAACATACAGTATCTTTTGCACGACGATGGCTGCGAAAATGAATAAAATAAACCAAACCGAAAATAATAATCTTACAACAAACGGCTCTTCTGTTGCTCGAGTTATCAAACACTTTAAATTCCTGAGTTGTTCAAGTTGCTTTACGACATCTTGTCCCCAATGACGACGTACTATACGTTCCACAGAGATGAGCAAAATTACTTTAGAGTTTATTTTTGTATTCGCATTTCAAAAAAAACAAAACCGTTCGCCATGTTCTCTGTGACGGCAGACAGACACCAGCGGAACAAGCGACCAGGGGCGGGTGCAGGTCGGTCTAAAACCGGAGCTGCAGCCTCGCGGGAAAACGATCGGGTTCGTGCACCTGGAATCGTGACGTAGAAGCGGTTTATTGTTACAACAAATCTGAAAGAACATTTTGGAAGGTAATTCGTGTCCAGACATCCAGATGAAGAAAGGATACATTGATTAAATTAATGTGTGAAAGAATAAATCCGCGAATAAGTATTTCCTGACCAAACTTGCACTCTGACACAAAGTAAGAAGTGATGTTATAACAAGGAATAACGCCCCCCCCTTCTCAAAAAACGATTGACCTAAAATAACGTTTCCAATGTATCCAGTTCCTATAGGCTAGCTGTGAGTTTCACAGAACAGCTTACCAAGTCCTAACAAGACCAATAAAAACAAAGTTCAGTTACATTAAAATGTGACGTCGTGACTTAAATATGTATCTTACCATGTTCTACCGTTGTCTATTTAACCCACTCAGTGATTCCAAGACATTCAAAGAAAACAGAATCCCACACTGGAGTTGAGATATCTAGCGCCACGATGTTCCCACGTTCAAAACCCTTAGACGTTATGTACAATAGTAAAGGTGTGGTGGACATTGTAATTACGTTACAGTGTCCTTCTTATGCTGAAAATTGTATGCATCACACACCAACGATCCTCAACTTTGATAACATCAATCAGGTGCGTACGCTGGAGGATAAGTCTGGCCGCGGTATCTGTCTCGAGCTCTGGATTCCATGAACACCGCAGGTACGGTACACAGGTTGTTGAGCAACACCTTTCACAGGGCTGGCACATATTTTAATTATTTATTCACTGCAAGTATTGTGTGGAGACGACCACACCCTCTATTAAAATGACAGTATTCGCTTAAAGTATTCGCAAGGCAGACGAACCCTATAAAAAATATATATGTGTGATTGTACTGCAAATTTGTGTGTGTGTGTGTATGGGGGTGTGGGTATAAATAATTCATTTGCATATGACGGAAAATGGATATGTACTTACACTGCCAAGGAAATGTATGGGTCACAAGATGATATTTTCAGATAAATATTTGCAAGCATAAAAATATATAGCGTAATATATATAATATATATATATATATACCAATATAATATATACCATTTAGCTACATTTAGACGCTTTTATCCAAAGCGACTTACAGTAGTGAATGCATACATATATTTTTTAATCAGTATATGTGGTCCCAGTGGGAATTGAACCCACAACCTAAGCGTTGCCAACGCTGTGCTCTACCAACTGAGCCACAGAGAACCACCGTCAAGGGTTAATCCACCCATTAAATCACATTGCCTTAAACTGCTGTACATTATTTATGACTACTTTATCCTGGCAGCTTTCATGTGATCTGTTTACAGTATACTGCGCACTACTGTATCTACTGAGGCAATATAAATTAAGACACTGATCACAGGTCTCTGAAATCCTCCATGTACGTTAAGTTCACGTATTAACAGTAACACTGCCCTCCAATCCATTATAAAAAAACACAATTTATTTATCTTCATTTGATTGTCCATGTCTTTCCTAGTGGATTCATTCATTCCATTGGGTGAGCACAGGGGTAGTCTACTTTAATCCTCTTTAAAAACTATTCAATGCTTATTTAAAGCCATTTTTTTGTCCTTCAAATTGCAGGCTTCCAATCCACACCTGCACTCTAAAAGCACATATTGAATCTAACAGCAATAGGCTTTATCCTTAATTTTGTGCAACACATTTAGTCGAACGCGGCAAATGTGGGGGCTTTTTCTTTAATTTTCCAAAAAATACAGCTCTCACAAACGGTATTCCATAAGACTAGAAAATAAAATGAAGCATATCACTTTTAGACTTATTGATAGCATTTAGATGACAGGGACACAGTGCACAGTAATCAACATATGTGCGTCAATGTCAGATTTAGTTAACTACTAATTGCTATCTGTAGTCCCTCTGTAGGCTAGAACAGACAAAATGACACAAAGCCAACAATAATTTAATAAAACATACAAAAACAAACCCTAAAACTTGGACTCATGCTGCACATAAATGGAATAAAATTAAGCCTGTATTTAAAATGATCTTTGTGTGTTCATTTACGTGATGTTTACAAGCCACCAAAAATGATTAGATAGTGGCGCTTTTGACAACGTTAAGGACAGAGTGCATTGAGTTTAGATTGAATCTGAACCTCAGCCTTCAATTTATCCTCATAAAACTGAAACACATGGGAAAATAAGCCACATTACATTTTAAGAGATTTCCAGGAAAGCTGAGATTGAACAGGTAATACCAATATACCTTTGCCCTGGTATAACATTGTCTATATATCAGTATATAGCTAATAATAATATAATAATAATAATAATAATAATAATAATAATAATAATAATAATAATAATAGCATAGCAAGGTAATGCTAATACAGCTTTGTGCTGGTACACAGTAGCAGTGCCATGGCGCAGGTATGCTACCACATTTTGACTCTGGTATAGCATAACAGGGGCCAACGTATGCTAATGCACCCTGGCCCTTGTGTAGATTTTCAGCAGCTCAGGTGTACCAACACACCTGGAGCCCTTGTGTAAGCCTTGCCATTCCTCAGGTGTTCAGTAATTTGTCACCACAAACCCCCTTCTTTTAAAATATTTATCTGAATGTCAGTAATGAGGGAGCAGCAGACTGAATAGGCCTCTGCACCACAATGGACCTCTCTCAGCTTCTGTACTCAGCTCACCCGGGAACAGCTCACAGGTGATGCTAAACCTGAGGAATGGCGAGGCTTACATAAGTGTAGGTACCAGGGCCAGGGTGCATTAGCATATGTTGGCCCCTGTTATGCTATACCAGAGTCAAAATGTGGTAGCATACCTTTGCCACGGCCCTGCTACTGTGTACCAGCACAAAGCTGTATTAGCATTACCTTGCACTGGTATGCCAGCACAAACCTGTATCAGCAATACCTGGCTGTACAACAAAGCTGTATTAGCATTATCTGGGCCATTGCAATGCTATACCAGCACTAAGGTGTATTAGTGTTACCTTGGCAAAGAGACTGCTGTTCCAAGATAAAGTTGTATTGTAGTTACAGCGAGATCAGCGAGATCCGCATTCTACACATATACTTGATTGAAAACGTATGGATGTAGTTTGCACACAGAAGGTCAACGTTCTGATTCAGACAGGATGTTCCCCTGACAAGAATCCTGTTTGAATGAACACGCTTTGTGTGAAAACAGGTTCTGTACATCACAGACAATGAAGCGTGCAGTACAGTGCTCTAACAATTCACATTGTTTTAGAGCAGCACGCTTACGGAAAACAAAACTGTTTGATCAAAAATACATTCGATTTAGGAAAATACAATATCTGAGTCTTCATATCCATTTTATATATAAGACTTACAGTACAAAAATGCCCAGATTACTGTAAAATACTACTTCTGTATTAAAATAGATAACCGTATGAGACAGGATTATGTTTACTCATTAAGGACAGTTTGGAGTATCACAATTATTATTGTTATTTTTGTTATTATTATTACAAATTATTATTGTTATTATTTTTATTGTAGTTAATTAATTAATGGGATCCGTTTGCCATAATAGCCCTGCGAAGTGCAGTCTGGTTCTTCTTCTTTGGTGTTTTACCATAGCTGGTCTTATCAGATAGGAGGAAGTGAACTCTAAAGGGGACTGGTGACCCTTTGGATGAGGTGCAAGCTTGTGCTCTTTTAGAGAGACTAACAGCAGAATCCCTTCTAGGAATATTTCAGGCCTGCATTTTCTACAATGGCAGCATAGAAACACATTTCTTTGTGAAATACGCATTCTTTCAGATATGAAATGCTGCATGTATGTTGCTTGTTGGTTCCAGAGCGTTGATACAGCATCTATTCCATTTGTATCACACAGAATTGTGTTTAAAAAAAAAACATATCTCACACGCCATTGTTAAGAGGGGATTCCACAAACTCTTATCCCACGACAGCTATTCATGTGTCTCAGTGTTCCACGGTTACCACGACAGCTATTCATGTGTCTCAGTGTTCCACGGTTACCACGACAGCTATTAATTTGTCTCAGTGTTACATGGTAATCACAGAATTATATAACCCGATAACCCAATTATGTAAGGAACAATAGGGCTTTTCAACTTAAGCCACCCCCTCCCCCCCAACCCGACACCCACCCACCCCAGCCAAACAAATAACACTGTCAACGCTATAAGGGTTGAGAAGCCAGTCGGATTTGTTTCAGTGGGAAAGAGTGGAAACACAGATATGGTCAGCTTATTCCATAAGTGCTCCCTCTGGACACGGTATAATGACAGGGCAGTTTACCCGGCCTGCCACGATAATACTGTTTTCTGAATGGCAGCATTTTCACTGCTCAGTGATCCAGTATCCCTCCAAGCCAGAGGGCACAGTGTCGTCTCTTTCACCAAAGAGATAACTGACATGAATCCTTTATAAACTACCAACACGAGGTCTGTGAACAAATCCCGATGTGCGTATATTCTGCCCTCTTCTGGCCACATCTCGTCATGACACCCTCCCCCTAGGGGCCAGGGCATTTTGACAGGTGACATTGTAAGCTCATTTTAGATTAATCATTCTCATTAAAAAAAGGCACTAAACACAGGTATTCACAGTGTGACTCTGACACCTGGCAGCTGAGCTGTTTTGAAGGAATCTCATATTTTAACATTTATCACCTGAAAATGACAACCCTGGTAATGTATGTGCACCTGAAAGAAGGGAGAGATACAGTGTGAATTGCACAGTGACAAGCCAAGATTCAATCCAATTGACCATGGCAGATTTAGGAAAATTTTTATCATTCCTAAATCTATAATTTATTTAAATAATAATAAATTATGAATAAATCTTTTTTGGATGAACAGGCTTTGTGTGCAAACAGGTTCTGTAAATCAACAGATGAGAACACAGAGTACAGTGCGCAACATTTCACGTTGTTTTACAGGTGTCAGACTGACTGATCAAAAAAACATTCCCTTTTTGAAAATACTAGAGTCCCCATATCAGTTTCACACTCGGGTAACTGCCAAAATCAAGGCAAAACTTGACTATTAAATGAGGGTTCCTGCATGGGTGCAGTACCACCAGTATCTGTCGGGGGTACCATGCCTGGTACCAGCAGTTAGGCCTGGCTCTCCCCTTTACAGGAGCACCCCCCGCCCCACTGGGACTCTCCTAGCCCGGGCCAGGGCCGTAAGTGCTCCCCCTGTTGTCTTTATTTGGCCCGTTACCTGTATAAAACTTGCAATGACTCGTGCACAGAGACTTGAACACATAGAACACATCACACAGCGGTGCTGATTCAAGAGCCCCCATGCCTCGTAACCAAAAATCATTCACAAAAGCAGGGCCGGTGGTTGCCTAGTAACAGCGAATAGATGAGCCCGTCCACAGCACATGCACAGCAGAGATGTGAAAAGTGCACTGAGTGTGACACAAACGTCACAGCGCGTATGACAGCTCATAAACATAACTCGAATTCCAGCTGCTACGTGGCGTACAGTGTCTTTCGTATTTCATTTTACTGCCTCATGCTGTGGTGCAAAATGTGAATGTACCCCTAGAGAATAAGGAGTGCCTGACAAGCCCTTCACATAAATGGGAGGGAAAAGCACTTGGTTTTTCATTTTCATTCCAATTTGAACAAATTATTGATTTATTAAGAGCAAACAACAGCTCACCATAGAGAATACATGCAAAACATAAGCTACGGTAGTGTAACACCAGTGTAAATGCATTTTGAAAAAATGAAATGGCAACCTTGTGCCTCACTCTCCCTCAGAGTTGTCACAGTTGTAAAATCCTACATTTAGCATCAGCTGATGCCTCGCCTCCAACAGGAACTTTACACGAGGCTGATAAACATCCAAGTCAAGTCCCTGCCGCCCCCTCTCCCGCCTGACTCATGAAATCCACAGGATTGCTCGGTGAATCCAAACAGCCAACCCAGTATTGACTGAGTGCCCACCCCCGAGGGATAATTAAAACACGCTCGGCCGGTCTTCATCAGAAGATGCTCAGTGGAACGAGGTCACTTCCTCTTCCTTTAACCCTTTGAGGGGCGCTGTCGCACTATGATGTTTATTCTAGAACATGCCATAACATTCTAGCTGATTCTAATCGATGACATCACAAAGGGGCTGCTAATGGAATCCTCAAAGGACTGTAAAACTCCAGAATAGAACACTGTGAATTAGAACTAGAACTCTCAAAAACTCACTCCTCAAAGGGTTAACAAGTCCTGAGAATTGGGCGGGGCCACCGTGCCTGGGTGTGGCACATCTGTTTTTCCCTCACCAACGGATGCCATTGTCCTGACATGTACTCTCGATTAGTGTCTGGTTTGCCACCAATCATCGGTTATCCTTAACTTTAACAAATAAATGCAGGCGATTTTTTTTTCTTCCATACATTTGGGCGAGTTCATTCTTGGGTGTATGCTGAACTCGCCAAACTATGCTTGTGGAGAAAGAAAAAAAACGCTTGCATCTAAAATGTGAGGTAAAGTTAAAAGAAACTTTGCCTCCAGCTGCCCAGTTCAATATTTATACAGCCTGACTGTTCGATATAATATTAAACCATGTTTTAGGGGTAGCAATATATAACTGTGGGGAAGCAAGTGCAAAATTCGAAGCAAAGCACCACAGCCTGTTAGAGTAACACCTGTGTGCCACGTGTCGTCTGAAGTGAATCAACATACAACACGACTGTGCCGGTCAATGAAGCAGTGTCAGAATTTAGGGCAAGCAAAGAGCTGCAATTCAAATACAAATACATTTTTGTACACACCCCCTCCCCCCACCCCCTCTTGTATTCTACCACTGAAAAACTAGCACAAACATATTATCGAAGCTTACCAGAGGATCACATCTCCTTTGGAAGAAGAGACCACATGCACGCTATCGCAGATTGTTCGTGAAACAATCTTTATCTTAATGAAATACTAACGGAGCAGACTCAGGCTACAGTCCACATCTCAGACTGTGAGCTCACTGGCTATGGATCCTAAACGCCAAACTCAAAGACACGCTCTGCATCAATGTTTTACTTTAGTTTGACTCTGGTCAGACTTTGACCCCTGACGGCGGCATAAGTTGTAGACCACTTCCTGAGTATCAGAATTACTAAATGCAACTGGTAAACAACCTCCACCATCATATTCATATTCATATTCACGTGCTTAGAGATAGCTGATGTTTTTCGTTGAATATTATAACCAAGCGATGCAGAATTTCTTAAGCATGCATGAACAATTTTGAACACGATTGGAGTTAAGAGAGTGCATAGTTGCTTCTGAGATTAAAGTTAAATTGTAATACATAAAGTTAAATATTAACTGTAATTGAATCATTCATGAGTCAGAACTAGTATGTCTGATCCTTATTATATCCTGGTTCACTCACGTCTTGTTACATACACTACCGGTCAAAAGTTTGAGTACACCTGCTGGAAACTAGGTTTATCTCATAATTGACAATGCTTTACACCGTATACATTTCTGTAAATACTTTAAAATGACAAAAAACACATGGAACAATGAACAAAATGAACATCAAAGAAATGTTCAAGAAAATGATATTGAAAATTGAATCTTGGATTCCTCAAAATAGCCACCCTTTGCCGTGATAACAGCCTCACAAACACGGGCCATTCGGTTAATAAGTTTCAGCAGGAAATCACCCGATATGTCTTCCCAGCTCTCCTGCAGCAATTCCCAGAGAAACTTGTGGGTTGCTTTGCTTTGACTCTTCTGTCCAGTTTGTCGCATACAATTTCTATGGGATTGAGGTCTGGACACTGGGCAGGCCAGGTCATCAGTTTGAGTTGTCCTTCACGTTCCTCCTTCACCAGGTAGTTCTTGCACAACTTCAAGGTGTGTTTCGGGTCGTTATCTTGCTGAAGAATGAAGGAGTGCCCGATTAGCCATAGTCCAGATGGAAGGTGTACTCAAACTTTTGACCGGTAGTGTACAAGTAGAATAAAGTGTATTAATAGGGCGTTGGGCCACCATGAGCCACCAGAACAGCTTCAATAGACCTTGGCGTAGATTCTACAAGTGTCCGGAAATCTATTGGACGGATGCAACTCCATTCTTCTGGTGGTACAAAATGCTGTCTCAGGGGTTGCTCCAGAATCTCCCATAAGTGTTCAATTGGGTTGAGATCTCATGCTCTGTGTATGGGGGCACTGTCATCCTGGAAGAGACCACTCGCATCAGGATAGAAATGCTTCACCATAGGATGAAGGTGATCACTCAGAATGGATTTGTATTTATTGGTGTTTACCTTGCCCTCTAAGAGGTTGAGTGGACCTAAACCATGCCAGGAAAATACACCACACACCATAACACCATAACAATACCACCATAACAATCCTTTTGCTATGTCCCTGACAAATAAACAGACAAATGAATGAATTAAGAGCAGAATATGTGATATCCAGAAACAGATATGGCCCTCCTTGCCCACCCCTGGATGACAGCGTTAGTTGATGAATGGATGAATGGGCCTACCTTCCTGGATTTAGGCGAGGCGGGGCCGTGGTTGGCCATGTCAAAGCTGTACATGGACACCGACTCCAGGCCGTGCAGGGATTCACACTCGCTTTGCAGGCTGTAGTCCGTCTGCACGCTCACCTGGTCGAAGCTCCTGCAGAGACACAGTGGGGGGAACCAGGTTACCTGCATGTTAAAGAGGAACCGGGCTGCCCTGCAGGCTCGGCACCATACCACACCACACCACAGCATTAAAGAGGAACCGCGGTGCCCTGTAGACTCTGCACTGTACCACGACATTAAAGAGGAACGTACCTGGGGGTCAATTCCATTTCAATTCAGTCAATCCAGGAAATTAATTGAAATTCAATTAATTAACGAAAACATCCCCATAGAACACTCATTAATGAATTTAAATTTGAATCATTTCCTGAACTGAATGGATTGAAATGGGACTCCCCATCCATGTAGTGTTGTCCTGTAAGCTCCCCCTGGCGATGCATTCACCTGCAGGCTCCGTATCTTCACCCCCGGAGTGGAACACAGGACTCGGAACGCAGAACACGGAACAAGGAATGCACAGTATGGAACCCGGAACACAGAACACAGAACGCACGCGCAACTCAGAAAGGGGCTCCTGCCGGCTTCGCTCTGGTGACACACAGCATGTCCCCCTCCCCCTCTCTCTCTCTCTCTCTCTCTCTATTTCTCCACACGCGCTCCGCCCCATGGTGCCTCCACCCCCCTGAGTGATGCTGACTATGCAACCAAAGGCTCATGGGACAGCACGGGAATGCACTATGTCGATGCCCCACTTCTCTCACTGAGGTGAGGACATAAAGCACAGGGACATGCCCACTGCTGTAGTTCCATTTCCCGACCAGCAGGGGGAGTCACACAAACTTGTGTTGGAGGATTCATCGTAAATGCTTTTGTTTCTTGACACCATAAGTGACCTCAGTTTCAAACACTTAATTTTCGAGAAGAGAAGCTTAGAAAGAGAAAATGAAAAATGACAGCCTGATCCAAAAAAATCATAAAATATTGCAGGTTCTCCAGCAGCCATGGCATTGTCACTGCTGAGTGGTTGAAGAGCAGAGGGGTTGGTAACATACCATCACGCACCCCAAACACAATGACCTGCACACACAGCATCCACACCCAGCTGTGATATTCAGAGTCCACTGTCCAATACAGCCTGGGGGTGGGGGTCACTGTTGCCTGGAGGCAGGGGGAGGTCACATGACTCACATGAGGATAAATTCCCAGCCCCCCCCAAGGCCAAATCCTCACTCATTTCTGGCAGACGTCCTGGTTTTAAGGACAGAAGGAGAGACATAAGAACATAAGAATACATAATGACGGGAACAGGCCGTTCAGCCCATCTAGGCTCGTCATGTCCTAATTTAAAGAGTATCTAGTACTGCATCTAGCCTAGACATGAATAGCTCATTTTTCTCCTCCCATAAAATACTCTTGTCTTATGTTTTTATTTCCCACATGCATAACTTTACATTTAGCAATATTGAATGTCATCTGCCACGTTTCTGCCCATTCTTGGATTACTTTAGTCAATTCCAAACTGATATAATCTGCAAATGTAACTATTTTGCTACTAATGTCCCTATCAAGATCATTTATGTAAATAAGGAAGAGCGGAGGTCCCAGCACCAATCCCTGCGGGATACCACTGCACTATTAAAACTATTAAAATACTATTATTTTTTTTTCAAGAATGATTCCAACAAGAATGTCCAACTAATAATACATTCATTTTTACCAGATGCATTAAACTGACAGGCCTGTAGTTCCCTTCTTATATATTGGAATTATACTACCCTGCTTCCAGTCATCTGGTATTTCTCCAGTGTTTATGGATTGCATAAAAATCTGTCAATGGTTTATATATAATTTCCCCAAGTTCTTTGAGTACTCTGGGATATATGCCATCAGGGCCTGCTGCCTTATTTGTCTTAAGTTTCTATAGTTGTTGTAGTACTTCTACGTCCCTTATTTCAAAGTCCTCCAAAACATTCTGTACATTGGCTATACATTCAGGCATATTTATAACCTCTTCTCTAGTAAAGCTCTCAACAAAGTAACTGTTTGGTGTGTTCCTTCCTTATTCTTAATGCACTTAACCTCATCATTACCTTTCCTTTTTCTACTACAATATTGAAAAAACTTCTTAGGATTACTTTTTGCATCTTGGGAAATTTTAATTTCAAACCGCCCTTTAGCTGCTCTGATTTCCTTTTTAGCCTTAGCCCACATATTACAATAATCTAACTTGTTTCTCTCTGAGTTTTCCTTTTTATATACCCTGTACAGTCACTTCTTTTGCCTCAAAATCTCCCGTAAAGATTTAGTCATCCACTGCGGAGACTGTTTTATCATCTTATTTTTCCTTACTTTTGGGATGAATTTACACTGTACATCTACAATAACCCTTTTAAATGTAGTCCATTTTTCATTCACAGTTCTGCAATCTAGAAGTTTTACCCAATCTATATTACTTAAATTCTCTCTCATTTTATTAAAGTCAGCTTGTCTGAAGTTATAAATTAGATAAGTTAGAGGAGGCTGTCTTAACTTGCCAAAAACTTTCAAAAGTAACTGCACTGTGATCACTTGTCGCTAGTGGTTCTACTACCTCTTTGCTGCAAATTCTGTCAGGATTGTTACACAAAACCAGATCCAGTATTGATTTCCCTCTCTTCGGCCGAGTAACAGACTATACCAAAAAGCAGTCATTGACCACATCTAAAAACTCCTCACATTTACCCTGACCTGTCACTACTTCCCAATTAATAGAGGAGTAATTTAAGTCACCCATTATTAACATCTCTTCTTCAGCAAAGGTTTGTTTTATGTTACCAAAGAGCATAGTATTTATGTTACTGTCTGAAGCTGGAGGTCTATAGCATCTTATAGTAAGGCCCTTCTCGTGATCTCCCAGTAATCTAATCCAGATGTCCTCACAAGGAATGAATGAGTTAAAACCTAGAATTTCCTGCACTTTAAGATTGTCTTTCACATAAAGGGCCACTCCCCCTCCTCTTTTATGAGTTCTATCCTTTCTAAACAATTTGTACCCCTCCACATTATATTCATTCCCATCCGCTACGCCAAGCCATGTTTCAGTAATCCCAACGATGTCATAACCCCCATTCAACATGACAGCCTCCAGTTCCAAAAATAGATTTTTGTATGCTTCTAGCATTTAAACACATGAACTTCAGAGCCTTACTCAAACTTATGTTGTCCTTCCCCTCCACAGATAACTGTGCTGAACCACCTCTATTCACATTATGATCTAAAAAAATCTTTATTAATTATATCCTCAGATTTATTATTATACTCCACCCTGGTATCTTCCTTCTGGGCAGTCTGTACCTCCCTATCCTTAATACCACTACTAATTTCCCTCCCTGCCCCCCCAGTCCCTAGTTTAAATATTCCTCCGTTACCCTAAGAATACGCTGGCCCAATGCAGCTGTACCCCTCCGGTTCAAGTGTAGCCTGTCCCACTTGTACAGGTCACCCCTGTTCCAAAAGGAGTCCCAGTGCCCCATAAACTTGTACCCCTCTTTCCTGCACCAGGTTTGCAGCCACATGTTAAATCTCCATATAAAATTCTGCTTGCCTTTACTAGCACGTGGTACTGACAGAATTCCAGAGAAGACCACCATGGAGGTTCTGCTCCTTAACTTTGATCCTAATTTGATAAATTTGTCCTGCAGAACCTCAAACCTACCCTTACCTATGTCATTGGTTCCAACATTGGTGCCATGGGGCTCATCAGTCCTCCTACTCACAGAGGACTGGGCCAGATCCTCTTCCTGCAAGGGCTGGAATCGGTTGGACACCACAAGCTCTGGAGATGCCGCCCCTGCATGTGCAAGCCCTTTTCTATGCTTACGCCCTACTGTCACCAAACTCTCTCTCCCTACCTGCTCTAGAGTTTCCCCCCTACCCAGCTTCGGCAACCCCACACCCTCACCCCCCCTGTTCTAGTTTCAGTTTCAGTCACCACTGTGGATGAGGGCATTGTGGATGAGGGCATTGTCATCCTGGCAGAGATGACAGAAATGCTTCACCATAGAATTAAGTTGATCATTCAGAATGGCTTTGTATTTATTTTTGTGGCTCTGTGTGGCTCAGTAGGTAGAGCATGGTGTTAGCAACGCTTAGGTTGTGGGTTTGCATTCCCATTGGAACCACATAAATGGAAAAATGTATGCATTCACTACTGTAAGTTGCTTTGGATAAAGGTGTCTGCTAAATGGCATATGTTATGTTATGTGTTTATTGCCATTTACCTTGCCCTCTAAGCGGTTGAGTGGACCTAAACCAGGAAAATTCATCCCACACCATAACAGAGGTGATTTCATTAGCTCACTCCTTCAACCAAGGAGGGGGAACTAATTGAAACCACCTAGTGTAGTGCATTGGTTGGAACAAAAACCAGCACACACTCGGCCCTTGATGGAATGAGTTTGACATCCCTGCTTTAATGTATGTTTTGAAGAAGAAAAAAATGTTTTGAGTCTCAAAGCTGCTTCGTTCACACAACACAGACATACAATACTATACGTACATACAATAGCATACGTGATACAGATAATAGATGCAGTCCAGATGGCGTATAAATTAAATAGTTGAATACACATTTCATACGTGTTAAATACCGCACGCGGTATGTGGTATGTTAATCGAAATTAACATACCACACACATTCTCGAAATGAACGACAAAACTTGATCGACACGCCATTTGATGAACACGCCAATTACACCGCGAAAGAGCGCAAACATATGCAGCGAACGACCGGTTCTGTTAGAAAAATAAACCAATGAAAAACCCCAGAGGTTCAGGCTATTTGCGGATGTTCTTCCCATAAAGTTACGACCAGGGCCTTCTGCAGTTAATGTTATAGATGCGGACGTGCATAAATATTTCCCTTGGTGTATGGCGCAGTGGCGGGCCGTGCATTTCACACCTAGGCCTTCAGTAGTGCTCCGTCTGAATCAATCCACCCCTCAATAACTATTTTATGGCTATAAAAACCATCTTATTGTTATGTTTTGAGTGTCTGTTCGGTTTGTTTTTGCACTTTGTTTATTTATCTTTCTTCAGTCATGTTTCATTCTCGTTCTGTCATGCACTTCGGGAAATTCTATGTTTCGGTTTTTCCGTCTTAGTTTCTAATCTCGTTTTACTTCCTTCTTACTTTCTAATTACACTTTGTATATATTGGTTAGATGTATATAGTACTAACCAACTAATCTACTAACATTAGGGATTTAGATTAAGTTACTAACACTACTAATCACTAATTCTCACGTTCCGCTTTATTCGCACGCAGATTTCTTTATGCGTTCCTCCTCCTCCCTAAAAAAACGAAACATAGAATTTCCCAAAGTGCATGACAAGACAAGGAGAGGAACTCGAACAGGAACAATGACAGACGGGGAACAGAACGAGAATGAAACATGACTGAAGAAAGATAAATAAACAAAGTGCAAAAACAAACCGAACAAACACCCGTTGCCGTTGCATCGCAGATAGATAACTCGTGTATCCAGAATAAATGCCTTTACTTAAGAAACAAACCCAGGGTGCTACAGCTGCGACACACATAAAAAACCATCAATAATAACCTCATAAAATTGCTATATTATTTAGGAAAATAGCAGCATTTTACTCACCAAAAATCCTTATTATTTGTACACAAAATCCATCCTCCTTTCTTTCCTCAAAAGAGTTCAATTACTCTGTCGTACAGATTATCCGTGTGTTTCAGTTCCATCAAGAAGTCCTTTTCTATCGCCATCGACGCTAATGCTGAAACACTAACATTTTACACTGGTGGCACAGTTGCCACCTTTTTCTGTTAGGGCTCAACACTTTTGGAACATTTTACACTGCATACTAAACTCAGAAGTGCATATAGTTCAATAACAAATTAACATAAAATAAATAGATACATAAAACAACTTTATCAATCGCATGAATACTGAGGATTGCCTTCACTCTCTCGCTCTGTCTTTCTCCCTCTCCCTATCACTCTCTGTGGGGAAAAAAATTGCCTGGAGATCTACTTAAAAGTCCCCTGCCCTGTCCCCTTTACAGGAGATCCCCAGAAGCCCCATGGTCTGCAGATGGCCAACCCATATAATTTGGCCTTCTTGCCCTTTCTCCCTGGGTGAACCAGGTCTTCACACTTTCCCTGGCATCGAAGTCCTCCAAACTAGGCCCCTCAATGCTGATTCTAATAAGGTCTTCCACTGTGTCTATGTTAAGAGATGCTCTGATGTCTGATTTGATTCTCTTCTGAGAAGAGAACCCTCTTTCACACACAGCCGAGGACACTGGGAGGACCATCATTATGTGGACCAGGTGCAGGATGTTCTAAAAAATACAAACGCGCTTCATTATTCTTCATAGGCTATGGTTTTGTGATCGGCAATGATGACCTAGCTTGCTCTAACGTTGTGTCTGACTCTTGCTACTTTGCGCAGGACTCTGGAAAACTTGAAAGAAATGCCGCCCGAACGGACGGGCTCCGCCCAGACCTCATGTAGCCTAAATAGTCGCCAAGACAACAGACATAAACACAACTTAACCGACATAACAAGATCAATGTGAGATCAAATAATCAAACAAAATCGTCCAACTGTTTGACCAAAATATTACTTTAGGATAAAAAAAATATATATAAAAAAACAAAAAAAACATTCTAGTGGCAACATTGCCACTGGTTATTTTTTTTAGTGGCACTGGGCAGATTTTCAGTGGCAAATGCCACCAAATTGGTGGCAGTTTCGAGCCCTGAGCCTGCCCTGTCGTATTTCTGGCATAAGTTTTAATTTGCTTTAGGGCTGAAAATGTCCGCTCAAATGTCTGAATCACAGACTGATGTTAATTATATTTTGAACAGCTATGAAAGGAAGCGGACAGACCATTTGGAATGATTTAATAAGTATTCATGGACAAAAAATAATTAACATCAGTCTGTGATTCAGATATTTTTTAGGCCAGCAGAGAAGGCCCACCACTGATGGCATGTATGCATGACAATACAGTACGTTTACCTCACTAGTTGTTTTACTACAGCATTGTTTTTTACAGTGACGCTTTGTTACAGCCAATTCCAATGTATATTCAGGGGCGGCGCTGAGGAGGGCCTTGCTGGTGCACCAGAAGCCCCACCGTAGCACCTGCAAGAAAAAATGATCTGGCACCTCCCCTGTGTATATTGGTGGCCCTCTAACCTCTTTGCCTGCGCTATGTTGTACCTCGTTCTAGATAATATTTTATTTGTTTAGCAATTTTCGCGTGCTCAAGGCGCTGTACAGAATAACAAACAGACATATACAATCAGTACAATGATAAACACCACGCGCCTTCAAAAACAGATCGCAGAACTCTCCCAACGTACAGTACAGTACCCTCTTTGACCATTAGAGGGCCATCGTGATCTATTTTTGCCTCAGAATTACGCGACGCAGTCAAAACCATAACACCAAAACAATGCAAACCAAGAAGTGCCCTCATTTTTATTAGCTATTGTTCGGTGACTCAGAAGACAAATACAAAGAGAATACAGAATACAAAGCATTTGAGGTGTAGTGTCAGTGGTGGTCATTTTATAAACAGAGAAGTTACTGAGCACAGAGGAGCACAACAGTCTACTGCAGCCAAAAACCCAGCCGGATAAACAAGCTCCTGTGCGCAGAGGAAATTAAGCTGGCAGAGACACGTGCTAATCCAGATAGGCTACCTGTCGCTTGCTACACAAATACACATTTTAATATATATATAACGTGATGGCTGAGTGGCTGTGTGGGCATGTGTGTGTGTGTTAAGGTGGTTACACATGTGTATGTGTGTAAGTGTGTGTGAGATAGATCAGGTTTGGATCCCAGAAAACGAATGTGGTCAGCTCACGATCAGCTCTTTAAACCCCAATCCAAACCTCAACCATTTAGAGTAGAATGACCGATCCACGACTGCACGGTTGCCGCACAGCAAGAAGTGTGGAGTCCTTTCTCAAGGACTTTTCAAGGAGGGTAGGAAATTTGATTCGTTATTTGTATTAGTCTACAATACATCATCCCAGATGGCAAGATGGTGTCCACTTTCACAGAAAGGCCCATTTACATTCTACTAAATATGTTGCTCATGTGTTCATTTCACTCGCCAGCCTCACTCGGGAATCCCCTGTAAGTCCAGGCTGTGTCAACGCCCCTTTTTTGAGGGCAGGTCTGTTTAGACTTTATGAGAAATGAAGATTACATTTGTGTTCACTCCCCCTCGCTTTCACTGCCCTCCAATCGAGTCTGCTCAGATGTAGACTCACTTGTTCAGATCTCCCACAATTCTTTGCAAACAACAGGGATAAAAATGCAAGTTGCGAGGCCATTCCATTTGAACATGGTATTGCTCCTTCAACTCATTTCAATCTCACTCCAAATGAGCTTTACTCCAATTGTCACTTGTATGACGTAGAAGAAAAAAAAACATAGTTTGGAGTCTGCCTCTTGGAAGTGAAGAGAGGAAGCGGATGGAGCCACAACTTAAATTGAATTCAGACAAAGAACAGCTATCTGATATCCTGGCGCTGGCTCTTCAACCCTAGGCCTGGAGGGCCGCAGGGTGTGCTGGTTTTCGTTTTCACCTTAAGTGTCAGTTGTGACCCAAGAAACCAGGTGAGGTGAGTAAACTGGGTAATCAACTGCTTTAATTGATCAATGAATTGCTGAGTAACGACAAAAATCTGCACGCCCTGCAGTCCTCCAGGACCAGGATTGAAGAGCCCCTGTCCTAGAGTCACACCAACTTTATAACACAGATAAAGAATTACATGTGTGTGAATCTGATTCCCTATCAGATGTAGGAGGCCTGCTCTCACATATATAAGGAATAAACCAGGATGGGCTGTGAAGTTGTATGAAACTAAACCACTCCAGGAGGGTTACTCAAACTCGGCCCACGAATCCAAATTCGGTCCTGGTTTTCCCTTCTCTCACGGAGCTAATTGAACAATTAGTGCAATGGACTGGACTGGAGTGTCTTCACACCTGACTCCCAGGTAAAGGAAGGGTGGGAAAGCAACGGTACTCAGCCCACGAGGACCGTGATTGGAGTAGCCCTGCACTACAGGGTGGGGTGATGCAGTCCTGAGGCAAAAGCAGGCCCTGAAGTGATTTATTTTCACACAACTGCACAGCCAGGAGTGGTTTATTCCACTTATACCATGACTACTTGCAACAATAACATTGCTGTTATTTTTTTTCAGTTTGTAATTGAATGCTCAATTTAAATAGAATGTTGAACATCTAGTACATTGATTTGGAACCATGATAAGGCCACTTTAGGTGGAACTACTTCAAAGCCCTGCATTCTTTTGTTTCTCCGTGTGGTTTACCGTAAGATATTCGACACCCTATCGAGCAATCAGAATCAAGTATTTAACCAGGCTGCGGTACAATGAGCACTAAAACAATCAAAGGCACTTTATTTATTTTATTTTTTCAAACCGAAAGAAACCTACAAAGAAGAAGGGACACAAAGAATGATTCATTTGCGTTCTCATTCTTGCAACACAGAAACGCCATCATAAACAAGCAAATCAAAACAACCTTTAAAATTCTACTGAAGTCCCTGTGGAGATGAATGCTCTAAAAAACTAAACAAAAAAAAAGGCTTTTGTCTTGCCATTGCTGAAATGGCTTCTGGTGACACCTTGACCTTTGACCCTTAACCGTCGACCCTGGCGCCTGAACCCCAGGGCTGTGGGTTAGAGAGATGAGAGAATGCTGTGACAGAATATGGTGAGCTGATATAACAGGTAAGGACAGAATCTTGATTTTGTCAGTTTGCCCCCCGGACGAAAAAAATATCCATACAGGCAACGGCTTGTCAAAGTTATGTTTTTTTTAATGCTAACTGACTCCATGGAAACTGACACAACAACCAAAGAGTTCAACAGGGATCACTTGTTAATATATGCCATTTAGCCGATGCTTTTATCCAAAGCGACTTACAGTAGTGAATGCATACATTTTCAGTACATGTGGTCCCAGTGGGAATTGAACCCACAACCTAAGCGTTGCCAATTCCATGCTCTACCAACTGAGCCACACAGAACCACACTTGTTAGGTATGTTATCTCATAGGCATACATTTCAAATGTATGATCTCATAACTCATCAGTGCGCTAATAAGAACGACTCACACCGAGAGCACTAATAGTGAGATGTCCATTCATAAAACAGAGGAAGGGACTGCTGGTAATGCCAAGGGGAGAACCTGCTGTTGGACAGGTCAGTGCAATGCAGAACTGGGTCAAATCATTATTTTAAACACTTTAAGGCACTGTTCTAGTGTGTGGATCAGCCCCACAGTCTGCATCCTGTTAAGGCGCTGTTCTAGTGTGTGGATGAGCCCAACGGTCTGCATCCTGTTAGGGCACTGTTGTAGTGTGTGGATGAGCCCCACGGTCTGCATCCTGTTAAGGCACTGTTGTAGTGTGTGGATGAGCCCCATGGTTTTCTATTGAATCCGGATCATGCCAGTGCCAACTGTGGCCAGCAGTCCTGCAGGGCAATGCATAATTGACAGTAGCGTCTTCCAGGAAGGAAAGGATTTAGTCTTCAGGGTTGTCCATGTCTCGTTGCACACCAGCAACCCCCACTGGTCAATCAGGCACCCACAGTCTACCGGTGCACATGAAGCTGCACATGAAGTATTTGACTCATGTCTGAGCTTAACCTGTAGATTGTGGTATGAAAGGAAACAGTGGCTGACATCATGTGTTTTGGAGGGAATCGCGTGCTTGTCTACGCTCTCTCGAACTGACAGCAGAGGTTGCAGCGGCTTAAGAATAATTTCAAATTGGGAGAAACGGGTAAAGCATAAAAAGAAAGAAACAAAAAACCTTTAAATTATCAATAAATTAGTGAGCATTGAGTTGCAGATTCAGAGGTTTCAGGTTCAAATCTTAGGTAGGGCACGGCTGTTGTACCATTGCGCAAGGTACTTAACCCGAATTGCTTCTGTAAATATCAAACTATAAAAATGTAAGTTGTGTAAGTCACTCTGGATAAGGCCGTCTGCCAAATGTAAATGTAACACACATACAGGCCTCTCCCTTTTTTAAGCCTTAGCTTAAGCTATGCCCTTTTTGTGCTGTACCTAGGCCGTCTTGCCTATGTGTTTGCCATGCATTCGCTGCCATCCAATGTACCACACTGTGCCGTGTTTAACGTTTGCACACATCTGCAACACCTAACCCATTCTCCTGTGAGCGTTTCGCCCCTGCAGCCCCTCACAAAGCACTCACCGTGTGCGGGATGTCAAAAGGTCACCAACCTGAGGGTGAAGTGAGGTCACACAAACCCACAGTGGTGGGGAGCTACACTGAGTTTGTTTGAACAAATCAAAAGAATTGATTGGCTCTCCACAGCAGAAAAACAACAGCGATTGAGTCACACAAGTGAACATATGATAGCTTCTCCCATTTTGGATTTCAGTGGAAGTGCCACTCTCAAATCTAGTTTTACTCTGATTTGGCAGCAGACCAATCTTGACATTTATACAGTTTCTTTTTTGGCTTCTCCACCGACTTGTTTTTTAGTCTGGCTGGGCTTCCTTCCGCTGGTCGATTTTGTGTCCATGACTAAAGAAGCTTTGTATTTTCCTCTCTCATCTCAAACTGGTGACTAAAGCGCAGCGTGAATCATCAAAGCTATTAATCATCGGATCCACTTATCAGATTAAACAATCAAATGTAGACACTTGAGTTTGAGTGATTAAAAAGCCATGTGCCAGAGATGAAGATGGAATCCACACTTCTTACTTAAATCCTCTTCATCCCTTAAGGGACACATAGCTAAAATGAGCTCCCTCCATTGTGTGCTGTTCTCGGCAACACGCTGTGCCTTTCCCCAGATTCACCTTGGCCAGCTCATCCATGACAGTTTTGCGGCAGGTTGCTTTTGACCTCCCTGGTTTCCATTTGCCTGGTTTTGTCTACCTCTACAATCCTGCTCCATTCAAAGCACATAGGCCAGCCATCTATGTCTTCTTTGCTTTATTTCTTGTGTGATTCTCTGGCTTCCTGTTTTGGACTTCATATTGTTGTTGTAGAGGTGGATCTTTGTTGTAAGGCTGTACTGCTTGGACCTCCACATGGAATGGAGTAGGGAGAAGGCCCCCTGTCGTTATGGAGATCCGTGCTTGTGTGCCCTCTCGCAAGCTGATGCAGAACATTGCAGAGGTGAGAGCGTGCGCATACAACTGGGAATTACAAATTGTAATAAAAATGAGAAAAAAAATAAAAAATTATTTTTTTGCTAATTTTTAAACAAATAAAAACTGAAGAAAATTGAAGAAAGTTCCTGAAGTGGATGTTTTAGCTCTCTTTATACAGTACACGCTGCAGGGACCCCATCAGTGGCCCTAAGTAGGACTTGGGCTAGCAAGCCACTTCCTGTGCTAACAGTCGAGTCGTTACAGCACCAGGCAGCCTGACAGGCACCCGCATGCCGCCTCTTCAAACGGGCCGCAAACGCTATGACAACGGTAACTGTTTACAGTATCAGAACATGCCACACACTCATCACACACTGAAAATACACAGATGAAAGGTTGATATAAAATAGATCTCTGTGGGCAACAGGAGGACGACAGGGGAAGTATTCCCCATGGTGGACCACCTTAAACCAGCCAGCTCTGGCATGACTATGCCGCTCAATCTGAAACATCTCACCTCGGGCAGAGAGCGAATGTCCTATTTGTGGAAAAAGGCTGGTGCACCAAAGCATATCTTCCTTTTTTCATTTTGCTCTCCACAGCAATACACAGTGATTGGTTAAAATAATTGAGTGACTGCTAGCATATGTTGCTCATTTTTTGGTTACATGAAACTTTATTCCCCGTGTCACTAGCCCCTCTGGTCATTCCCCTTTGAAACAAAACGTTAGAAAGGACAGAACCCCTCTCAGAGCAGAATAACTCTTTCTCTCTCTATCTCTCTCTCTTTCCCTGTCTCTCTCTCTCTATCTCTCTCTGTTAAATTCAATTCAATTCAATATACTTTACTAACATGTAATACATTTAGTAAATACTGCAAAGCATTATATTTGGATATACGTACAGTACAGATATACAGTAACAGTACATAACAACAAATATTAATTTAAACCAATGAACCTACATAATAAACGTATTCCAATTAAAGGATGTGCATATTTTCATAATCTTCTAGACAATAAAGTTATTTCTAAATTGAGAAAATGTATTGAAATATGTTTTTCTGTTTAAAAAAAAAAAAGATTATATAATTCACTAGGAGGAGGAAGCATGTCTGTCTCTACCTCGCCTGTCTTCCAGCGACCACATATTCTTCTGGGTGACCGTGTGTCTATATCAGCCTTTTTCATTGGCCCGAATGTGGTCACTGAGCCTGTACTTGGTCAGGATCTGCCCCTGCTTTGTATCTCTGCCAGATAAGAGATACTCTGCCAGTGTGTATTCTCTGTTTAGGGCCCAATAACAGTTCAGTTTATTTCAGGATTGTGTCTCTTTGTACCATATTCCAGATATTAGTTGAGTTGTTTTATAATTTGGTTGCTGTGGAGCTGGTTTGTGTTAAGTAGGAAGAGGTTCAGAACCAGCTCTTAGGTTTGTACAGCCTTGCATTGCAAACAGTCGGTTTGGCTTATTTTTTATAAAACTGAATGCCCTTTTCTGGATTTGAATGAGAACTGGCATGTCTGCCTAATTCATCCCTGTGTGCATTGTTAGGGGTATTGTACTTGCAGCTTGTTTTTACACGATTCTGCAGCAGAATATCGAACAATGTTGGACTCAAACTGCAGCCCTGCCTCACTCCACACCCATGTGAAGAATTCTGTCCTTTTTTGGGGGGAGTTTTGTTCCCTACTGGTTTTGCACACATATTGAGGTAATCAGTCAGAGCACTTTACCCCTTACATCACTCAGTAGAATGTAGTAATAGTAAGGCCCTCATACCTGAAGTCAGTGAAGAATGCAAAAATATTTTACTTCAGTTTTATGGTACGTGTTTATTAATTAAGGCGTGCAGGGTGTAAATATTGTTAGCTGGGCCTCCCGCGTGGTCCAGTGGTTACAACGTCCGATGCTGGCCACGGAGACCGGGGTTCAAGTCGGCTCTGTCCGGGAGTGCCACCAGGGGGCGGCGATTGGCTGTCCGCCCCAGGGAGGGGGGAGGGAAGCCGACAGGACGTTCGCTGCGTATAAGAGTGGCCCTGTAGTACCGGGGTTACGGTCGATGGCTCGGCGAGTGACATCTCGGAAGAGGCGTCACTTTGCATTCGTCACTACCGGTCGCAGGACTACGGCAGCGAACTCACATTACTAGGGGGGGATTGACGTAAAATAGCGGGTCTAATTGGTTACCAAATTGGGAGAAAATGGGATAAAATCAGAAACAAAATTTAAAGAATATTGTTAGCTGTGTTCATTCACATTATGTAAACAGACATTTTCTCAGTCCCCCCCCCGAAATGTATTCCTGGCTATGCCAAAGGGCTGGGGACCTGGGTTCTTTAGCTCAGCGGGGCTGATTGTCTGTTGTATTGTGAAGTGATGACAGACCCACCCGTTATCCCTGTAGGGCTCGAACCCATGGCCAAGTGCCACAGTGTTCTCCTGCCGTGTGTTATATTTATTGGCAACGTTTACCGTGATCCTCAAACAAAAGGAGCTCTGTGTCCCGAGGTGAATGGTGCAGTAAGCTCCAGATGCAGGCCAATGCTGTAACCTCTACAGGTCTGGATATGCCTGAAACTCTTCCATTTATGCAAATCAAAGTGTTACTTAGTGTACGTGCATTTTCAAAAAGCTGTGTCTGCAAGTGCTTGACAGTGAATTCACGCTGAATTCATAAAAAAATGAGAGTGAACATGCTGCCTGCACTGACCAATGCCCTGTGAGCCACCTCATCATCACACACACATTTACACATGCACACGCAAACATGCTCACATGCACATACACTCAAACACACACACACTCACATACACATACACATATATACAAACACACACACATACACATTTTCACATGCATACACACACACACACACACACACACACACACACACACACACACACACACACACACACACACACACACACACACACACAGAGCTCATAGAACAGGGTGTGGCTGTGTTTGTACAGGAGACAGTTGTTTAAAATTGGCTCTAAGACATTGAGGTATGAAGCTATTCTGCAGTCAGGCCTGATAGAAACCAAACCACCAGGGCAAAATACACAAGGCCTGCCTCTACAGCACACAGCTGGCTAGAGCACACAAACAAGCACATACACACATTCAAAAGAGCGCTCCCTCACACACACACACACACACACATTCAAAAGAGCGCTCACTCACACAGTGTCAAATCTTCACTTTTACAGGTGTCAAACATTCTGCCTTCAGTTTGAATCAATGTGAGCTTAAAGTCTATAGACACATAAAAACGTATTTTCCCCAGACCACTGTAAAACTGTACGCATCCATATGCGCCAGGTTGTGTGCGATTGTGTACAAACATGCAGTGCAGAAGCCACAGGATTAGAAAAAACCTGTCAGACACTGTTTGGGCAGCAAACTGACCTCGACAAAAATGAACAAACAAATGGCCAATTCTTTTCCAGTGAATAGAATCCAGAACACAAAAGAGTAACAATAAGACGGGTCACGTGGGGTCCCCCAGGGATCTGAATTGAGACCGCTGCTCTTCCTTACTTAACATAAACAACCTTTATTAGGGCATTAGTAGCAAAATAGTTACATTTGCAGATGACATAAATGTCTGAGAAGAAGCTGTAAGAGAACTGGGGTGTTACTCAAACTCTGGGGAGAACTGTAAGTTACTCACATATTTTGAGAAGGCTTAAAACAGACTCCAGAATATGCCAGGATGCCGATTCTCCCTTCACAACATTCAGAGAATTTACTGGTTCCTCAACCAAGAAGACACACAACTCCAGGTCCAGGCTTTGGTAATCTCATGCCTGGGCTACTGCAAATCCTTGCTGGCAGGCCTATCGGCCTGTGCCATCAAGCCACTGCAACTAGTGCAGAATGTCGCCGCACGCCTAGTTTTCAACCAACCCAAGTTCACATGTCACTCCACTACTCCCCACACTGCACTGGCTCCCTATTGCAGCACGTATCAAATTTAAATCACTGGTGCTGTCATATCAGGCCGCAAGGGGAACCGCTCCCTCCTACCTCCAGACACTCATCACACCCTACACCCAAGCCAGACCGCTCCGCTCTGCCTCCTCTGGCAAACTGACTGTTCGTTCTGCTCCTCACGATCTCACCTCTTCTCTGTCTGGAATGATCCTCCGCACTCGGTCAGAACCACAGGATCACTGGCTATCAAGAGACTAAAAACCCACCTCTTGAGACTCCACCACCACTGATTCTATACATTAATGAACTACCATCACCACTGTTTACATGTTTTTAAATGTAAAAAAAAAAACTCTTGATAAGAGCATCTGCTAAATGCCTAAAATGTAAAATGTAAATATAAGTAAGTCGATAAACTTCCAGGATGGAAGCTCATTTCCACTTCATGGAAGTTCCATTCATTTTCAAAGAGAGTGGCATAAAAACAGCTAAATTAATATTGAACTTCAACTCCCATGATGCCGCTACATTTCATAGTGATTGGTGGGACCTGTGATTGTACTTACATTTTGTACCTTTTATGCTGATCATACAATTCCATAGCAAAACTGTTTGCTCATGGCCACTTAGTACAAAGAATAACCCAATTTTTTAAAAGCTTTCATTATTATTTTCTTCAATTTGATGCAGGAAAGGTCAGGTCTCATCAAAAATGAATGGCTTCCCGCTTGGGCATCGCAACTGGTTGTCCGCCCATTGGGAGAGGGGAGAGGGAAGCCAGCATGAGTTTGCCGTGTGCAAAAACGTCTCTGCGGGTGTCGGAGTTACAGTCGACGGCTCTGCGAGCTCCGTGCTGTTCGCCTTTGTCACCGCCGGTGCCGGTGAACTGGCGGTGATGAACTGGCAATACGAGGAAAGGGGATCATTGACATAGGCAAGGGCATAATAGGCCACCAAATTGGGAGAAAAACTAGATAAAAATGAGCAGATATTGGGACCTGAAGCAGGGAGCAAAGAAAACAATTATGAACGTTTGAAGGTACAACCTCTTTATGCTCTGTGCTTCCCTTCCCTCTCTTACATGTAAATGTAAATGTTGCTGCAGTCGTAGAATTAGAAGGGCTCAAATGTAGTCCCTACCCCAGTCATTAATCCTAAATGCGCGTCTATTCTGTTGAATCTTTCTGAAAATAGGGTGTAAATTACAAAGTAGAAACAGTTCAAGTAATTGCTAAACTTGCTCTAATGTGACTGAAAGCACAGAGCTTAAAATTTCACCGCACCACTGAAATTTGAGAAGAGGTCTTTGGCGTCAAAAGAAAGTGCTCAGTGTGGTATTTTCCCAATTGAAGGTCTTCAGAAAATGAGTCAGTTAATCTATTTAGCCTCAGAGGAATAGGTGCGGAGCAGGGGATTTACTGAGGTATTTACAACATTTGATGGGATTAAATGGGGGTTTTTCAACTCATTTTTCAAAGCAGTGGAACAACGTGCAAAACTGTCCAAATTTGTTTACACATTTTTCTGCGCTGACATACAAAATGCATAATTGTAATACACCTATTCCTGTCAATCATTGCGACATTACGAGGTCAGTAGTAAAACTATTGAATAGCAACTATGCTAACACCGATAAGAATTTGACCAGCTGATAACAATGAAGGGTCATAATCACTATTGCTTTCTCTGTGTGAGAATGCAAGACAGCTAAACGACTTTTTTTGAAAACATTTTTGAACAGAGTTGAATGAGTTAAAAGTACATTTTACACTAAGTGGTATTTTTTTCAACGCAGACAGTAATTAATGTAGAGAATAACTTATCAAGACGAATGGAAATGCAGACCCATGGATTGTTTAGGCAAAATGACGAGCTGAAGGCCTGTTCTCATGATGAAACAGTCTTATGTATTTCCTGCTCAGGTACACACATTGAGGCACGTGAATTTTCCTAGGTCATTTCATGGTGACAGGTTGTATATCCTGGTACAAACTGACCCGGCTACATTCAGATATACTTTCAAAAATGTGGTACGACAAGTCCTATATAGCCTACAGTGGCATTGGTACTTGCATTTTTCACATTATCGTTACGATTGTGCACGATAACAGGCCTCACCGATCACAGGGCTGAAGTATGTGTCAGTTAAATCTATCGCTCATGGACGCAGGCACTCCCGAAAAGTCGAGACTCGGTCCGGTTCCAAGTGAACCACGGTTTGGTTCGTTACATGTGTTAACGTAATCGGACTTAATATAGGACCTAATATAGGAAGCAAAATACAGTGCATTGTGGGTTAAAAGCGGATGTTGACACTTGTCAGAGACAGCCGCGCAAGGGATGAAATGACTAGCAAACTAACTACCGGTAACTAGCAAAATGAGTCGAGGACAAACGTGGGGGGACGATGAGGTGAGGGCTCTAATAGAAATATGGGCTGACGATCACATTTCACAGTTGCTTGTCGAAACACATACGAATACTGAGGCCTTCAAACTCTTCAGTGATAAACTGAAAGAAATTATGATTATGAAATTATGAAAGCAATGATCGCAATCGCAATACGCTGCTGTTGCCCCATGTTGTCCGCGACCAGAAAGTCGGAAATGTTCTGTCCAATAGTGAACGACCTGTACGACCGCGTGTCATTTGTTTACACATTTTGTAACACAGACCGTGTGAACACTAACCAGACCTAATGAAAAATGCAACAAAGTAGCAACTTGCTCTTGAATCTGACCAAATCTATCGAACTATAGATGTGAAAGTGACATCAGACTCCCCCGTGTTTTTATCAGGGTTTGTCTGCTTCTACATTTGATTAACCATTAGAGGTAAATGTTGCCCGCCTTTCCCTAGCAGGTGCTGACAAACGACTGTCACCAGTGAGAAATATAGAAGACAAACAACAAAGAACAGAGGTTGCAGGGGTTAAGTCGTTCTGCCAGAGGGGAACAGATTGTGATCTTCGCCTCCAGCATACAGAATCCAGATTTAACGCTCTCTCACACCTGCTGCACACCTTGGGTCAGGAAACAGGGTAAAAGCCATGTACAATAGTCATAATGTGCCATGGTTACAATTTATGAGAAAGGACAGGTAAATGAAGGAAACACTTGAGTAGGGTTCTGCGGGCTCTGTTGAAGGGTTCTGCCAGTTCTGTTATGGTGTGGGGTGCATTGGCATGGTTTAAGTCCACTCAACCCCTTAGAGGGCAAGGTAAACGCTAATAAATACAAAGCCATTCTGAGTGATCACCTTCATCCTATGGTGAAGCATTTCTATCCTGATGGGAGCAGTCTCTTGCAGAATAAAAATCCCCCCATCCACAGGGCACAAGTGGTCACTGTATGGTTTGATGAGCATGACAATGATGTAACACATATGCCATGGCTGTCTCAGTCACCACATCTCAACCCAATTGAACACTTCTGGGAGATTCTGGAGCGTCGCCTGAGAGAGCATTTTCCACCACCATCAACAAAACTCCAAATAACAGAATTTCTCGTGGAAGAATGGTGTTGCATCCCTCCAATAGAGTTTCAGACACTTAATCTGGGATCTATGGAAAGGCACATTGAAAGCTCCTCTGGCAGATTGTGGTGGTCCAACACCCCATTAAGACACTTTATGCTGGAGTTTCCTTGATTTTGGCAGTTCCCTGTACATGCACAGCTCTGGTAAGGGTGTGTGCACTGATGTATGAGTCTAGATGGGCTGAATGGCCTGTTCTCAGCATTGTGTATTCTTATGTTCTAGTAGTGTCTCAGGGAGAAGGCCGCTGGAAGCTGTGTGCTGTATTGCATGTAGGCCAATAATGTGCACCGCAAAATACACACATTTGTATACAATATATCACTCATAACATTTACCTAAAAATGTGAAAGTACACTATTTAAAATGTGGCCATTTTCTCATTTGAAGACTTGTGAAAAGTCCAGAACCCTCAGGTGTTAGGAGGCCCATTGGACCTCAAGCCTCAATGTGCATTTTAATGCACTGAATATACAACTACTGGTAAGTGCCAAAATAACACTCGAGTAAATAAGGAATCATTTAAATGGGTGCAGTACCGTGAGTGTCCATTAGGGAGTACCGGGGCCAGTACCGTCGTATAAGCTGGTATGAACAATTAAATGACCACTGCACCATGGTATTTAAAGCTGCCTCACATACAGGTAAAATGAAGGCAACACTTTTGTAACCCGGGGAGAGGGGAGGACACTCAAACAGCCCTGGCCCGGACTGGGCGGAGGGTGGCTCGTTGGAAAGGGGAGGGCTGGGTAAGGCGTACAGGCATGCATGGTTGGATGTAAAACAAGCAGAGGCATCGCCTTCTATTGTGGTATTATTCAGTGGTGGATAGTCAGATTTTCCAGCGGGGTGGGGTGGGGGTGCAGTCAGAACAGCATGAGGGGGAGTGTAAAAATAGCAGTAACGTAATGAGCCAAATCAGCCAATGGGATGTGGCTGTTACAGGGTGGAGCCATCCTCCCTAGTTTAGTCTGAGGTTATGAGGCCCTGATGGGCATTTGAGCACACTGGATACACACTCCTTATGTGTCTATGTATGTATGTGTGTGTGAGAGTAGTGTGTGTGTGGGTGTATGTGTATGTGAGTGTGTGTGTGCCCTCTGACATCAGATTTTTACATTTACATTTTTACATTTTAAGCATTTAGCAGACGCTCTTATCCAGAGCGACTTACATTATGTGCATTAACATAGTACTCTCTGTCACACTCACAATGTATATTTTGTATCTCTTGTTTTTTGACCATAATATGCAGCTACTGAATGTTATGTTTGTACAATCTTTTTTTCAAACTTATTTCCTTTCTAGTTGTGTTGTTTATGTAGAGGACTATGTTAGAATAACTCTGTCTTATCAATTAGAGCCCCTTGGCTTGGATAAGCCCCTGGGTTTTTCCATGGTCTCCCTGCACATTGATTATCAAACTCTTTTTCTCTTTTATACTCTTTTTAACGACATGTGCAAAATAAAAATGCAAATGACCTGAACAGAATTGATACGGTGCGTCTGAGAAAGTATTAGGCCCTTAGGGTACAGCTGCCCTAGGACACAACGAGAGCTTATAATTACAGGGTTCGATCTAGAACTACAGGCTTTGACCTCTGTTTTATTGATGATGTTTAAAAGTAAAAATACAACAAAGTTATAAACTCGTTTTTGACAGGCACGTCAGATAGAACCTCATAAATCTACTCCCCTGACAAGCAGAGGGATCGCCCCAGCAACAGACACATCTGATGATGAATCAGCGCCTCTTCTCAGAAAAGACACCCCAAAATCAAAGGAAGATAGACCTGCTATTTATTTAGCTGCTGAACACAAACATTTGTCAAAACAGCTGAGACGGATCATGTATAAACTTTGGACATGTTTAAGCACAGATACAGGCAACTGCCAAGACAAACGAAATATAAAGTGTCTCAATAGGCTGTTGGGCGATGTACTGTTCTTGATGAACTGTTCTTGCCTGCTCATGCTCTCGATTGATATTTCACGGATTTGAGTCAACTGATTCAAATCCGTGTATGGCCATCACGGTCGAGGAGTACGTATGCACGGACATCGTGGTCGAGGAGTATGTATGCACGGACATCGTGGTCGAGGAGTATGTATGCACGGACATCACGGTCGAGGAGTACGTATGCACGGACATCGCGGTCGAGGAGTATGTATGCACGGACATCGCGGTCGAGGAGTATGTATGCACGGACATCGCGGTCGAGGAGTATGTATGCACGGACATCGCGGTCGAGGAGTATGTATGCACGGACATCACGGTCGAGGAGTATGTATGCACGGACATCACGGTCGAGGAGTACGTATGCACGGACATCGCGGTCGAGGAGTATGTATGCACGGACATCGCGGTCGAGGAGTATGTATGCACGGACATCGCGGTCGAGGAGTATGTATGCACGGACATCACGGTCGAGGAGTATGTATGCACGGACATCACGGTCGAGGAGTATGTATGCACGGACATCGTGGTCGAGGAGTATGTATGCACGGACATCGCGGTCGAGGAGTATGTATGCACGGACATCGTGGTCGAGGAGTATGTATGCACGGACATCACGGTCGAGGAGTATGTATGCACGGACATCACGGTCGAGGAGTACGTATGCACGGACATCACGGTCGAGGAGTACGTATGCACGGACATCGCGGTCGAGGAGTATGTATGCACGGACATCGCGGTCGAGGAGTATGTATGCACGGACATCACGGTCGAGGAGTATGTATGCACGGACATCGCGGTCGAGGAGTATGTATGCACGGACATCACGGTCGAGGAGTATGTATGCACGGACATCCCAGTCGAGGAGTATGCACTTTATAATATATGCCATTTACCAGACGCTTTTATCCAAAGCGACTTACAGTCATAAATGCATACATTTGTCAGTACATATGGTCCCAATGGGAATTGAACCCACAACCTAAGCATTGCCAACGGCGTGCTCTACCCACTGAGCCACACAGAACCTGCTTTCAAACACAGTTTCCCCGAGTAGATGATGTCTTTCCCTCAGACCTCCATGCCAACATCACCATAGCCACTGTTCCTCCTGAAACATCAATAAGTTGAGCAGTATTCGTCACTGAAGCTCCTGCCAAACGTGCCCCAACAATCACCCCTTTCACAGTCACTGAGATCTCTTCTTCTAGCCATGGTAGCAAGTGGGCCTGCCCAGCATTTTTATTCGTGAAGGAACACAGGAAAGTATTGAGAAAGCATTGAGACAGACTGATTGATTTGTTGGAAACTCTTTAAAAAATGAATCAGGTACCAGGTGTTGTGACATTACAAGTGCTAGGTTCCCTGTTCTCTCTCTCTCTCTCTCTCTCTCTCTCTCTCTCTCTCTCTCTCTCTCTCTCTCTCTCTCTCTCTCTGTCTATTTCCATATTCTCATCCCTTCCTCATCAAATACTTGGTACATACAGTATTTACACTGCTTTGTGGTCAAGAGTAAACTTTACAATAACACACACACACACACACACACGCATGCAAACACACACACACCTGCCTGCACACACACACACGCACACATTCATACACACACACGCCTGCATGCACACACACACATTCATACACACACACGCCTGCATGCACACACACACACACACACACACTGTCTGTTGAAATTTGACTCCAGGAGCCTGTTTCCAGGCTGCATTTTCATTATTTTCTAACGCTCACAGGTGCCCTGTACCTTCAGATCTGGGTGGCAGTGTAGTATAATGGTTAGGGACCTGGGCTGGTAACTCAAAGGTTGCAGGTTCTATTCCCAGGTGGGGCACTGCCTGTACCATTGAGCAAGGTACTTAACCTGAATAGCTTCAGTAAATACCCTGTGCCGGCCAGAAGAGGCTGGGCTCCCCCCCTTTTTAGTCTGGTTCCTCCCAAGGTTTCTCCCTACCAGGGGAGTTTTTCCTTGCCACTGTTGCCTTTAGGCTTGCTTTTGGGGGGGTCTAGGCCTGGGTTTCCCCTCTGTTAAGCATTTTGTGACAATTCTATTGTGAAAAGCGCTATACAAATAAACTTGATTTGATTTGATTTGATTAAATATCCAGCTGTATAAATGGATTGTATGCTGTGTGAGTCCCTCTGGATAAGAGTGTTTGCAAAATGCCTGAAGCTGTACTTCACTGGCAGCTAATGGTTCATCTGTCCAAGATAACCAATGGAAAAGCAGCAGTGTATTAATGTCATCCTGTGGTTTAAGTAGCTTTCCCAAGGCTGAGTTGACCTAGGTGCGGCTTACCTTATCAGTTTTCTCTGAAATGCAGGCTGACCACAGCTTTCATAATTTCTCCATACTGCCAGATAACAAATATTGAACAATGCATGTAGGGCACATTATAGTTTTATTGAATTGAATTAATTTGATTAATTAACCTCTCAATCAATAAATGTATTGAGGGCCTATAATAACGAATAGGTAAAATAATAAAATAATAAAACCTATTGTTTCTAATGAAACACGAAGTCTATGTAAGTTCATGTATGCGTGTGTATATGTGTGTGTGTGCAAGAGTGTGTGCAGGTGTGCGTCTAGACAGGTGCGTTTGTGTGCCTGCATGTGTGCCTGCATCTTATTGTAAAGCTGTATTGTAGAGTAAAGGTCACCACTGATGTTACCGTATCTGAGTGAAATCTGAAAGCTCATCTAAAATAAGTGTTCCCAAATGTTTAATCTCAAGGCCCCTAAACTGACTGCCGAGGGCCACTTGTTTTGGGAACCACTGATCTAAAAGACAGGATAGAATTTCACCAGTTTCCAAAAGATTCTAATTTGTGGCCCCTAAATCATCTCACATAATTCTTCAGTGCACAGAAGCAGAGACCCTTGGGTTGCTCGCAGTGCTGGTGGTGTATAAAGGGACGGGCTGGAATCTGGCTCCTCACATTTTTAAGAGCTGCGATCACAAATGAACTGGGGACGTATTTGGCTGGTCATGTACGAGTGTGAGCTGCCTATCAGGGACGTGGTTGGAAACACGTCTGTGCCAGACCGGCCCTGGCCATTAGCCTCAATCGGGAGCGGCATTTGGCTGTCTGCTCCTGAGTGAGGAGGGAGGGTGGTCGGCATGAACTCGCTGTGAAGCACGTAAGGGCGTCTCCAGAAAGGGTGAGTTCCGTCTTGAAGGAGGTGGATCATCGCCGGCCTCAGAGAGTAGCTTGCCCCATGGAGACGAGCTGCAAGTTTGTGGGGGAGGGTTAATCTAAATAAATAGAGGGTATGATTGGCTTCCAAATTGGTGAGAAAAACAGGGAAAATCAGAAACAACATTTATAAATGAACTGTGGTAGGAGAGTTATGTTTTGTGTGAGAGGAGCACAGTTTAGAGACACAGTGACTGAAGCATTAATGCTCTGCCTCGCTGTATTTACGCTCCTTAAACATGCCCAGGGCAAGCCTCACGTGAACTCTTCCCTGTCTGTGCAGCAGGTATTTCAACAAAGCGCTGTGACCACAAACAGCCTGGAGCAGGAACCAAACCAACAGCTTTATACATATGACTATGCATACACATTTAATTCAAGTGTTCAGTGAGAAGGGCCAGCGTGGGTGCAGGCTTTTGTTCTAGCCCAGTACTAAAACACGTGATTCAGCTCGTCTAGGGGTTATAATCCCAGGTACTGTACTCTAGGTACTACTTTGAGCGTAATTTAAGTTTTTTAAAATTTATATTAGCTTAATTTTTTTCTCTCTGATTTTCTCTTTGAAAATGTTATACTGCTTTTGGCTTTGCACTATACAAATAAAGTTGATAATGATAATTGTTATTATTTTATTCAATGGGTGAGATGCTGTACACTGTGGCACAGTCATTTGTTCAATGACTAAACAAAGGTAAGAGCCCAGAGTTTGACTTGTTGGGGGGCGGTGCCTTCAGACAAAGCGTCTCAGAGTACGAGTGCTGATCTAGGATTGTCCTAGTTGTCAGGATCTAGTCCTATCATTACCCTAACTTTAAAAGGAAAAACTGATCCTAGATCAGCACTCCTACTCTTGAGATGCTTTATACACACAGGCATGCTGGCTTCATACACAGTATAGTACCTTGTTCTGTATGTATTACTGCCAGCAGAAAAATGTGCTTATTGGCATTTCACCTGATTTTCATAGCCTTGCCCTGGCCTGACCTATTTTATGAATACTTATGCACATTGCTCAGCCAATGGAAATGTATGGCCCTATAATTCATACTTGCTCTTGGCTATTCTATATTTTTATAAGAATGATTTAAGTGTGAGATTAATGCCAACCAATACAAACACAAACAAACTGTTTGGCTGCTGGGCAATAGCATTACTCAACTAGATCAGGGTTACCAAGGCTACCAAGGTTTAGGGCACCCCACTGTAACCCAGCTAGGTCATAGAATGTTCTTTGTGTCACTTGCTACAATATTGTGCTGGAGTTCTGACAGTACAATGTGTACAATGGGAAGTAAAATCCCCTCAAGGTCAAAGATACAGCCGGCTGTATTCAGTGTCACGTTTCAGGTCACCAAATTTCCCATATCTCCCACTGGTCAGTAAAGTAACGAACACCTGAAAACCTGAGCTGTTTAAAATATATATATATGACAGTAAAAAACATTGCGCACAAGAATTAGCCTCAAGATCAGCATTTACACAACTACAGCAATGTATGGAGGAAGACTTGTCTTAAATTACAGTGTTAGGTTTTGCTTGTAGTTTGACTCCACCATTGATCTTTGTCTGTCATCTTTATATTGAATCTGCTGTAAATTCTTTGTTAATGAAATACACTGTTTAAATGTCTGTTTGTGCTAATATAACTTGTTTATTCAACAACATTTTGTTCAGTTCCATACCTTGAATATATTCAATAAGGCTCTCTTCATGTTAAATAATTCATTGTTTTGTAGTCCTGAGCCCCAGTGGACAACAAATTACTCTTAATCAATAGTTTCGCATAACTGTGTGTATTACTAATGACTATTTAAGGGGCTCAGATTCATAGAAATAACTACAACGTATTACACACATTTTTCACTGCATGACGCCCTTGCCACTGTTCTAAGATATCTCTTGAATTACTTTGCACCCATCACCCAGCACCAATCCGAATGCTAGTTATTTATAGTATTTTACTATTCTTATATTTAACTAAAGTAACACTAAAGGTGTTGCTGTGTTTAAGTTTGGGGGTGGAAAAAAACACACAACCTTGCTCCAAGTTTGTCAACAAGGGCTTTTAAAAATCAATGAAACAACAGGACAAATGAATAACAAATTGCACCAGTACAGCCTGTTTCTGGTTCCTACATTTACATAATACAGTATGTTAGGCGGGCCTCCACATCAAATGCACCTGTTTGCAACACACACAGACTCCACTTCTCCTGACTCACGTCGCTATTCAAATACAATGTAAAAGAAAGGGGGGGGGGGTGCAGACAGGAGGGGGAGGTGGAGCCAGGGGGCAACAGGGGGAGGAAGTTGATTGGCTGGCTGATTTCAGTGAGGGCGTGATGCAGAGCGCCTGATGTTATTTCTCCAGGTTATTTCACAGCCCTGAGGTCACATGGAGCCTGGCTCATATGGAGTATTGGGTAGGGAACCCAAATGTGGCCAATTATAGCCTCTATTTATTTCGATTTACCCTCCCCACACAAACTCACCGCTCAAACTCAGAGCTTCAATATTAAAGAATAAAGTGAGCAATGGAAATCTTTTCATCTTTTGACTGAGGTGTTATCTTAACATTCAGCCATGTATGTAAACTGTATGATTACAGTGCAAATCTAAATAGTGCACTCATTTGTGAACCGGGCCGTATAATTCCCGATGGCAGATTCGGATAACTTTACGGTACTATGAGGCTGACCAGGCTGCTCATAACCTTACAGTACTATGAGTCTGACCAGGCTGCTCTTAACCTTACAGTACTATGAGTCTGACCAGGCTGCTCATAACCTTACAGTACTATGAGTCTGACCAGGCTGCTCTTAACCTTACAGTACTATGAGTCTGAGCAGACTGCTCATAACCTTATAGTACTATGAGCCTGACCAGGTTGACACTCTGATGACACTATGATGTGAGAAAAGTCCAGGGGTGACTTTACTAATAAACCAATGGTCGATGACTTCTTCTGATGAATCATGACCTCATGTAGGTGGGGCTCCATTTGGCTGGCTAAAACTTGCTAGAACCAATCAGATTGCAGGAAACTAATCTCACAAACTGTACCTTCCCTTTCCAGATGGTCTAATGCAGGGGTAGGCAACCCTGGTCTTGAGAGCGGCACAAAATGTTTCTGGTTTTTGCTACACCTGAACGAATGCAGGTGAATGCAGGTGACCATGTGCCGAAGGTACTCTGTGTTTCACCGTTCAGACTCGGAATATTCAGGCTCAGACTGATGCATCGATCAAACAGTGCAATCAAGCTCGGCTGGAGCAAAAACCCAAAACATCTGTGGCACTCAAGGACCAGGGTTGCCTAGTCTTGCTCTGGAGCGAGAATGACTGGGCCTAAGGCTACTGTACTAACACCCAGACATGGGGCTTCATAACATGAAGGAGTCAGCGGAGTCAGGAGCGGAGGAGTCAGCATCCATGCCAACAGGCAGGAGACAGAGGTGTTGCAAAATCGCATCCCTGGCAGAAGTGTGTTGTTTTTGCAGCAAGCATTCAGCAGAATTGCATAATGTGAAGAGAAAGAGAAGGGGAAGTTAAGTTTTATTAACTTTTAAAAATAATTTTATTTTATCTTTACTTTTATCATTATTCTTCTTCTTCTTTTTTATATATTGATATTCCTGCTTTTGGGGGATGGTGGCAGTGGCAGTGGGAGGCCGGCGGGTGGGGAGGGGAATAAAAAAAAGTTGTATGACCATTCCATGTTTGAAAATATGAAATACAGCTACAAAATAATATGAATAAATTATTTTGAAAAAAAAACGAATTGCGTGACGTGAAATTGGCCTTCTTCCACGTCTATCCCAAGAGGGAGCTTAGATGCAGCCTGGCAACGTTCGCCCCGCCCTGCGATGTTTTCCTTCTCTAAAGTGGGCCGCTGGGCGAGACTTACGTGCCGTGTTTACATGTCTCCTCTGTCCACATCCTGGAGACCTGAGGGGGAACAGGACACTGCAGTGTTTATGAGGAGAGATGTGTTCTATAAGCCCCCTCCCCTCCTTAACCCCTCAGCAGAGCCCACACAGTCCACCTGGCACACAGAGGGCTGAAACTCAACTATCCAAAAACGTAGCTGGGATGTGGTTGCGGCAAAATCCCAAACTGTGTGATGGGAACTCTGGAATATATAACTCTAGCCTATATATATACTGTATACTGTATATATATATATATATATATATATATATATATATAGAGAGAGAGATAGATATTCAGGTAACTGCTACAATAAAGGAAACCATTGAGTAAATGTAGGGTTCTGTTATGGTGTGGGGTGCATTTTCCTGGCAAGTGATCACCTGTGGTCACCACCCATCCTATGGTGAAGCATTTCTATCCTGATGGGAGTGGTCTCTTCCAGCATGACAATGCCCCCATCCACAGAGCACGAGTGGTCACTGAATAGCTTGATGAACATGAAAACAATGTAAACCATATGCCATGGCCGTCTCAGTCACCAGATGTCGACACAATTGAGCACTTATGGGAGATTCTGGAGCGGCACCTGAGACAGCGTGTTCCACCACCATCAACAAAACACCAAATGATGGAATTTGTCATGGAACAATGGTGTTGCATCCCTCCAATAGAGTTCCAGGCACTTGTAAAATCTATGCCAAGGCGCACTGAATCTGTTCTGGCGACGCGTAGTGGCCCAACACCCTATTATGTAGGTGCTTCCTTTATTGTGGCAGTTGTCTGTATATTTGTATTCTCATGTGGTAGTTGGACTGGGAAGTGACAGTTGGAAGCCACGTAACCGATTCCAACCAGATTCCAACCAATGCCCATTCAAGTCAAATTACAATGAGTGGTGACATTTTCATAAATTCAGTCAATGCAAATTTGCACATGTTTTACCTATCATTTCCTGTTTTTTATTGTATTACTGCAGGCTAATTGATTAATCCCAGGCTGAGATCCAGAGAGTTCAGGTCTGTGTCAGTCATTCACAGTCTGCAAGAGAGCTTTATTTACACAGCTGATAATGTACACCAGCGGTTACCAATCTCGGTCCTGGGGACCCCCTGTGTATGCAGATTTTTCTTGCAGCCGATCTCTTGATTAATTAAGGTTGTTGAAATCTTGTGTGTAAGTTCTATCATTTTTTAAATTAAACGTATTTTAAGACACTACTTGGTTTAGTTTCTGTGACCAGGGGCCTGTCTCAGGAAGTTCAACATCTACACAAAGCCTAACAAAGGCAATTACGGCTAACCTGTCTCATGACGATGGTTATCAACTCGCTCTGTCAACCCTGGTTTAGCTATGAGTGTGTGCACACAAAAGGGGCAGCGCTTGCAACACAGCCAATCGCATGCAACATGGACAGATCCAGAGCCCTGTTTCCCGAAGCAGGATTGGTGGGTTAGCGAGCTAACTTTGGACTTAACCCTGGGTTGTCAGTCTCACAACTGTGGCTCACCCAGGGCTGCGGTGATGGGAATGTGAGTGCAATCCATTGCACCAACCACTCTCGGGAATCCTGAGAAAATTATACCGCACTTAGTATGCAGCAGTAAATGTTATTAATTATTGATAACTATATACACTCAGTGGCCACTTTATTACACCTTTCTAGTACTGGGTAGGACCCCCCTTTGCCCCAGGACAACCTGAATTCTTTGTGGCATGGATTCAACAAGGTGTTGGAAACATTTCTCAGAGATGCTGGTCCATGTTGACATGATAGCATTGCTGCAGATTTGTCGACATTCATGTTGCGAATCTCCCATTCTACCACATCCCAAAGGTGATCTATTGGACTGAGATCTGGTGACTGCGGAGGCCATTGGACTACATTGAACTCATTGTCATGTTCGTGTGCTTTGTGACATGGCGCATTATCCTGGTGGAAGTAGCCATTAGAAGATGGGTAGACTGTGGCCATAAAGGGATGCACATGATCAGCAACAAGACTCAGGTAGGCTGTGGCATTAAAACAATGCTCAGTTGGTATTAAGGGGCCTAATGTGTGCCAGGAAAACATTCCCCACACCATTACACCACCACCACCAGCCTGATCCGTTGACACAAGGCAGGATGGATGCATGGATTCATGTTGTTTACGCCAAATTCTGACCCTACCATCTGCATGTCGCAGCAGAAATCGAGATTCGTCAGACCAGGCAACATTTTTCCAGTCTTCAACTGTCCAGTTTTGGTGAGCCTGTGCCCACTGTAGCCTTACTTTCCTGTTCTTAGCTGACAGGAGTGGAACCCAGTGTGGTCTTCTGCCACTGTAGCCCATCCACTTCAAGGTTCGACGTGTTGTGCATTCAGAGATGTTCTTCTGCATACCACTGTTATAACGCAATGTTATTTGAGTTACTCAACTCAACTCAACTCAAACTTTATTTATAAAGCACCTTTAAACAACCAAACAGTCGAGTTACTGTTGCCTTCCTTTCAGCTTGAACCAGCCTGGCCATTCTCCTCTGACCTCTCTCATAACAAGGTGTTTTTGCCCACAGAACTGCTACTCACTGGATGTTTTTTGTTTTTCGCACTATTCTCTGTAAACTCTAGACTGTTGTGCGTGAAAATCCCATGAGATCAGCAGTTTCTGAGATACTCACACCAGCCCATCTGGCACCAACAACCATTCCACGGTCAAAGTCACTTAGATCACATTTCTTCCCCATTCTGATTTTTAGTCTGAACAACAACTGAACCTCTTGACCATGTCTGCATGCTTTTATGCATTGAGTTGCTGCCACATGATTGGCTGATTAGATAATAGGCTTTTTATTGGATTTGATCCGTTAGCCTAACCTACTCCGAAGCAGGTTAGGTTCACGGCATAAGTTACCATGGCAATGCAACCCAGTTAAAAGTGAGCCATAGTCGTGAGACTGAAAACCCAGGGTTAAGCCCAAAGTTAGCTCACTAACCCACTAATCCAGCTTCGTGAGACAGGCCCCAGGTGTCCACACTTTCAACAATTAAGATTTCACCTGCTACTCTATAATTGACTCAATTAAAACAAGATAACCTCTTTCTAAAGGAATCATGTGTCATATAGCGTATTACAGGAAACGAGAGCATTAGTTCATCTGACTGGTTAAAAGGGACATTTATATTTCATGGCATGCATAGCTGTTTCTGATAATATGATGATAATATGGCCTTAGGAGAGTGAATCATGCTTTAATAGGAATTCAAAGTGTCTAATTACAAGCAATTCACAGCTAGTTACAATTCAGAGATTACAATTACGGTTGGAACGAAAACTAGTACACACATGGGTCTCCCCAGGACCGAGGTTGGGAATCATTGTTGTACACAATGCCAATATCACACGCTGTTTACGTGATTGGTGGCACAGTACACAGCTGATATTGAGCATGTGATTGGTGGCACAGTACACAGCTGATATTGAGCACGTGATTGGTGATAAAGCTGATTGTGTAGGTAGAGCATGGCACTGACAATGCTTAGGTTGTGGGTTCGATTCCCTTCGGGGCCACATATACTGAAAATGTATGCATTCACTACTGTAAGTCACTTAGCATAAAAGCATCCGCTAAATGGCATATGTTATGTTAGCTGATATTTTGCACGTGAACAGTGACACAGCTGAGGCCTAACAACTACCCCAGTCCTCACACACGGCCCGGACCGGTGCAGTTGGAAGTTACACACGGGCACTGGTCTGAAGTCAGTTTAGCGTTTTTCTTCCAAATGGCTAAGGGTAGAGTTTGGGTAAAGTTAGCTGGTCCTGGGTCAGTGTTTAGGGCCAAATTCTGGCTCAAGCTCCTGGACCCGTTTCCCAACGCACGCTTCAGTGCTGGCCTCTATCACAACGCCTGGCTAACGAACGAACGGTGTGACCTCACTCCCAGCCTCCTGTTATCAGGCACTGTACTCCCACCAGTCCGGAGCGATGGAACACACCCCCACACTCACAGCAGAGCCGAGATTTGACTTGTAAAGCTGAGGGGTGGGTGGCGGGTGACGCAGACGATGAGGAAGGGAGGAAAATAGTGATCAAACCGGTTATGGCATGACGTAGCCGCCTTTCCTTCGCGGTTACCCTCGGGAAATGTAACAACAACCACAGGAGCAGAGACTCATCAGTCTCAAACTGTGTGCAATGTTTGTACATTTGTATGTTTGAGTTCTCTATTCTACCGCATTACTCTTCTTTTTATTTCCGTGGGCTAAAATGCTCAAATTAGACTGGCTACATTAAAGTAGGCGTGCACATCTTTCAAGTTAAGGACTGTCATTCGCCACAGCTAGGTATCGGAGTGGAGAAGTGGGCGTAAGGAGCGGATTGCCGTGCACTTGGCAGGAGTTTGAACTGCAGGACCACAGAACTGCACGAGACCTGGAGCAGCTGCTGCTGATCAGTGGGATCAGCGGGATCGGGAGCAGGCATTCCAGTTGTAATGCAGGTCCGTGGTCCTGTGGTTTAAACTCCTGCTCAGTACACTGAAATAGGCCCACGGTCTTTTTCCTGGGTTTTCTCCCCATAAGAATGGAACGACCTCACTCTCTCCAGTTTTTCCTCCTGTGGAGACAGAGACGGGGGAAACCTGAGCGAGTTTAAACTAGCTCAGCAGAAAGAGGACACCGCGGCGGTTTACCGCTTCAGTCGCCACGGGGCAAAGCTACTGGAGCTCTCCTAGAAAGGGGAAACACTGCACAAACTCGAATTTTGAAACTTTGGTGAATCTTTGAGATCACACCAAAGCTGCAATAATCTCCCAATCACGATGGTTCAAATGGCCAAATTAAACTGACTTAACTTGTTTCCCTGGGATTACCATAACTTTTTGACGGTTGCCTTAGGTGACCACACTTTCTCTGTTAAAAGTAAAAGGCTCTTATGTTGTTCTATCCCACCTTGAATTCTTACAAGACTGTAGCCTTTCCAATGACAAACTTCCTCCACCTTCTCCACACACACACTCTCACAAACACACACAATCATGCACCTACACATGCACACTCACACACCAACACATACACCACATACACACTGTCATACACACACACACACACCACATACACACTGTCATACACACACACACACACACCACATACACACTGTCATACACACACACACAACAAACACACACACACACCACATTTACATGACAAACACACACAAGCACACACACACACATACACACACAGACCACGTTCACATGCACACGCACAGCTCCTCTTAAATGTTATTTCCTTCTATGTAAACCACAGCTCACTGGATTCATGGATGCAGCACAACACAATGCCCCTATTCTGTGCCAGTGCAGACTACATAATTACTGTGGATTAAACACAGAAATGATTCAGCGCAAGATGTGTGTTCACACACCATCAGTGGATTTCATGGGTCTGAGTATATATTTAGCACATATAGCCATAGCTAATGGATATTTAAAAGAGCAATATACACATGAAGCTAGGGTCCACAGGGAAGCAACCGCTCCACAGATATATCGATTCAGCAGAAAACAGTAATCCCATTCCATTCCATGTCCTATCGATACCCTGGCCCCCAAGTGTCGTTTATATGCCCATAATATGTGACCTGCAATAACGTCCCACATATAAGTATATTTAGACTGTAAGTACTCACAGGTGGTTTCTTATGGTCTCTAGATCCTCGGAGTCGCTGAAAAACAGAGGGTCGATGTGGGGCTGGTCCCGGGAACCTTTCATTTTGGGCCACTTGAATCGCTTTTTCTTCTTCTTCTCGGAAGAAGTCGGACTCGTGAGGACTGCATCTCCCGCCAATGTCGGATATTTTGAGCTGGTAGGTGAAATTGGGCTAGTCGGTAACGTTGCCTGCTTTTCGATCGGACTCGCGGGCTCTCCATCCCCGGGTGAAGTCGTGTATTTGGAAACAATTCTCTCACCTGCCTTGTTTTCTTTGTCCTGCGACTTTGTTTTGATAAATAAGTGTTTTAATTTGGATGCTCCGGATTTACTCATGGCTGTCAAGGTGTAACAACGCTGCTGGTATTTCAATCCGGAGAAACGCTGCACGAACTATGATAACTTCGTTTTACAAAAAAAACAAAAGTCCACACCCTCCTTTTCTTGAATTCAAGTCAATACACGGCGGTGTTTCTCCAGAAATGCAGCGAGTGAGTACCAACTGCCGTATCGCCTCTCCGCAAAAGGGCGCACAGGTGAGCTTGAGCAGCGCGCGCGAACTCATTCCTTACCCCTCATCTACACACAGCGCGTCTTTGGCTCCGTCTTCCGGGTCCCACAGAGCTTACTCAGGTAGCCCGAAGCAGTTAATTTGAAATCCAGCGTTGAAAGTGTCATCCGGTCACTGGTTGCGCAATGGCGCATCCTGGCATGGTAGCTCGGGCATGTTTGATCAAGATCGGCAATGCTATGTACACACAGGTACATTTATGATAACATTGAAAGATTGTAACGATAGAACCACAACTGCTGTTATAAAATATATGTAGGGCCGACATACACTCCTTAAATTATCGTCCTCAGAAATCCTCTGATTTAGATTCTGATTGAAGTACTATCAATAATCAATACTATCAGTAATCAATACTTGTTTTTGCTAAATTCAACTCATAATTCACAGGGACAAACCCAAGCATCATACATAGGTCATCGATGCATTCGATTTGTCCGTATAAAATACGGATTTTCCGCTATTATGGAGGTAAACGGCCATATATAGCAGGGATACAGGAGATCCCTGCCTTGCAGTGACCTACGTAGTGCGATACGGTTTTTCAAAATAGTGATTGATTAACTTAATAAATTCAATCGTTAGTTCAGTCCTAGCAAGCACGTCTCTTTCTCTCTATCCAAGAAAGATGTCAACAGTATGAACCTTTCCACTATTTCAATTAAACTTGCCTAAATTATATAAGTTGACATACAAATGGGTTGGTCGCAAACAAGTGAAATATATTGTTTTGTTTTGCTATAATAATGTGTTCTTTATATGTCCATACGTTTTGAAGAATTTGTACAGGTTTGAAGCCTTGAAGCTAATGGCAGTTCTCTCTTGGGGCTGACATCTATCATCATCTGAGAACAAACATAGACACTAACTGGTTTTGGCAGGCTGGTGATACAGCTACTGTGGAGAGATACCACAAGTTTGTCCCACCATGAGTCATGATTGGAATTTTTGCCTAAAGTTATTTGCCATTTCTGACATTGTGTAATGCCATATTTTGGTCCTGTACCATGTCAGCACATGTAAA